>CANSNZ010001059.1:2467500-2977500 GCA_947646795.1 Beta lomatogona | reverse complement strand
TTCTTCTGAACCTCTACAACCTCTTCTTCTTCATCAACATCGATAGCCACTCATGAAATTGGAAATCTTGGTGCATGGTAGAAGCTCCAATACTCTCTCTTCTTGAACTTTCATGAACCACATATGATTCGTGAGGGAAAGGAGGACGAGAGTATTACATAGGCGTAGTCGAACGATTAGTCGGCCTAGGCTGGTAATAATAGGATGGATGGTAATACATTTGAGCATCGGGGGGAATCGCTTGATTTGGATCATAGTAAGATTGGGAAGTTGGGCGAATCGATACATTTTGGACATTTGGATTATTTCGGGTTGGACTTTGGGATGTTTGATTTTCTAAATTTTGAAAATTTTCTAAATAAGGATAATATTTACTATATGGATCTTGAGAATAATCATCCATTTGTTGGTATATTTTTTTGAAGGAAATAATATACTTCATCAGTTCTGTTTTAAATGAAACGTTTGCTTTTTCACGTAACCCAACGCGCTTCTTTAATCGTTAATATCTTTAGTTGTGCACAAGTGAAAAATATAAAAAAGTTATAATTTGATAGTATACATCGAGACGAATCTAACAAGATTCCATTTGACTATGTTTTTGTTTATATAATGGTGATAAATTGGAGTCAAAATTGATCAATGAATAGTGTCATTTCAACCAATGTTTCATTTAAAACAGAATGGAGGAAGTATGAGAGACAGAGATTATAGAAATTTTGTGGGTATATATTTTTACAACATTGTTACTCCTATTTATAGACTAATATTTGAAAAAAAAAATTAAAAAAATTTAAAACAAAAAAATATGTTGCATATACTGTAGTACAACATAACCGTTGCAAATTAATCTACAGCTCCAAAAATTACACATCATCAGCTCCACATTACCATTGAAAGTGAAATGAAAAGTGAAAGTGGAGCCCACAAAGAGTAGAACAAAGCAAGTAGCTTTGTGGAGCTACTTGGCTTCACAAAGCAACAAGCTTCATTTCACTCCAACAACAAAGCTACTAGCTCCAACTCTTTGATATTTGCAAGCTAGGACTTAAAACACTCCGCTGGAGCTGCTCTTATCATGTTACTCGTTTTCAGATGTATCTTTTGTAGCTATTAATGTTCTTTTTTGTGTAATTAATGGAATATCATATACAAAAATTTGAATAGACTTTATTAAATAGTGGGATTCAACTAAAATATACCATTATTTTTGTTATTTATTTATCTGCGTATATTTCCTATATAGAGTAAGAAAATAAAGGAGTGTTTGGTTCAAATATCTAGAACGGAATTGTACGAGAATGAGAACCCCATGGGTATTGGTTTACAATCCATTACTTACTTTAGGGCTCGTTTGGCATCACTGACAGTTTTCAGTTTTTGGTTTTATAGTTTTAAAAGTCATGTGATATAGATTATATCATAAACTTAATTTTAGTCATACCTAAAATAATTATATTGATTTTGAAAACTGACAACAAAAAACTCAAAACTACTTTTTGTGGTTTCCTGTTTTTGGTTTTTTGTTTTCAAAAAAACCGAAAACTGAAAACAAAAAACGATACCAAACGGGCCCTTAGTTGTTTGTTTAATTTAAAAGTATGGGTTTACAATCTATAAGTAAAGTGAGTATGGGGATCTCAATCCTTAAAGGTCGGGGGATATGAGATTCTACGGGTTTATGGGAGATGAGAAAGTTTGAATCACTATAATACATAAAAAAAGCTTTCATTTCAAAATTAACTGACAATGGAAGAAGTGACTCCTCCAATTTATAAATTCTTTACAACCACAGGGGTTTTGTTTTTTTTGGGGGGGGGGGAGGGGTGGAGTTAGTGAGTTAACTATTAACACATAACAAAACATAATAACATATAAAGGCAAATATAGGTTTTGACATAGGAGTATTACATATCTTGCTTTATTATATTTGGAACAGAACTAATACTGGAATTCTCACGACTAAAGATGCCTATGCTATGTTACAAGAAACACAGGAGTTACAAAACAGACAGAATGTGGATGGTAAATTTTGGAAGAAGTTATGGGCAACGAATATGAGGCCAAAATGGAAAGTGTTTATTTGGCGCATACTGATGAAAGCGTTGGCATTAAATAGTAATCTCATGAAAAGACAAGTCAACGTTATTGACAGGTGTTATCTATGCCAAGATGCACCAGAGAATGAGACTCATCTGTTCAGGGATTGTCCAGTAACTGCCAGAATATGGTGGAGTTCGTGGTTATCGCTTCAAGTGCAAACTACGAATCATGTTACAATAAACTACTGGATTACTAACTTTATGCAAAAATTCTGGAGGGAGGATGACCCTCAAAGCCCTCGAGTAAGAAGTTTTTGCGCATATATGTGGGCAATATGGAGGCATCGAAATCAAGTGGTATTTCGTAATATTAACCCAAATCCAGCAGACATTCTGCGCACGGCGGAGGCTTATTATAAGGAGGAAGAGGACAGGCTCAAATACCATGAGATAAAACATAGAAAGTTGGATCAACATCAAAGGGATCTGGTAGTTACTTTTGGAGACCAGCAGGATAAAATGTGCTGGGTTAAAGTGGATGGAGCCTGAAAGAGGGATGTTAGAAAGGATTGTCCATCAACAGGCATCGGATGGATGGGTAGGATGGACGATGGAAGTGAATTTAAAGGAAACGAGAAGGTTAAGGCAGTATCAGCAATTCAAAGTGAAATGATGGATGTGCTTAAGGGGTTACGAGAAGGATTAAGGTGTGGCAGTTTGACAATTGCCATCCTTACGGATTCTAGTATATTAATAGATATGCTTCGAAGACAACAATTTCCATTTCACTTATGTACCTTAGGTTATGATATACTTGCTATTTGTAATAAATTTAGGTGTTCTGAAATTAGGAAAGTTCCTAGGGAGGTAGTACAAATTAGTCATGATCTAGCAGTAGGCAGTAGCAGCTAGAAACGGTAATCTTGTTTAGTCTTGTATTTTCTTCTGCTTGTACTTGTTGTCAAAAATAAATAAATAAATAAATCGAGGCATCGCCAAATCTAACAGCTAATCAATAAGAAAAGGCCAAATAAACTTACATAAAAAAATCATGCTTAACTAACATATGGGTCAGCGTCAACTTTGCTTATATCATCAAGTGAGAAAGCTGAGGCAAGGCTTAAATAGATAACAATCCATAACTTCATCATTATTCAAATTATTATCATTCATCTCAGCAATCTTGGTTAGAATGTGATTGGTCAGATCATAAGCAAATATGGACGACTTGATAAGAAGAAACATTATGGAGACATCCATATGACAAGCAACTGGTTTGATGACACCATGATCTAGGCCAATAACAACATCAATAGTATTGCTTACATTGAGCAACGGCATCCACGACCACTCATGAGCTTGTGTTGAACCATAGTTATCAGACTTATCACTATGCAGATGCTTCCAAACCCAAAACTGACCATTAACATCGTTATAGCATAGGTGAAGGTTTCCACCACAATCCCAAAACTCGCGCTATTTGATTCTCTATCAACATGAACGATTCGAGGCAAAGGAAATGTAAATTGATCAATTTTATTTTCACCTCGAAATCTTATTGTAAACCCGCAATCGTTGGTCGTCAATAGACATAAAGATGAATCCAAACCTTGAACAAGGACAACATAATAGCTCACAATCCACTTGCACCGGCTGTCCAAAACTTCATCGCTCAACTCCAAAGGCGATTTTTCCCACATACCAGTTTTAGAAAGGTAGAACTCTATAATCTTACATGCAATATGAATTACAACAACCATGAATTCGCATTTGGATCCGGGAAGAGTAGGGAATCTAATATTTATTTCTCTTATGGATACACTATTTCGGTAGGTAGTTGAGCTAGGTAGCAATAACACTTCTTTCGTAATCGGATTATGTACTTGATAACTAGTACCAATATCTATGTTCATAAATGACAACAGTATTAAACATTGGTGTATACTAATAAAGCACCATCGTCTCTCGTAGAGGAGAGTATAAGAAGTCAATCCCAAAAAATCAAAACATAGATCTGCTAACAAACCCTTTCCAAATCCACTACTAACAGTAAATTTTCGGTATTTTTCCAAACTACTTATCTCCCCAGTTTTCATACAAATATAGTTTGTACGAACCTTACGTTCATCTTGTTTGAAGAAGTGAAATATAAAACCGCATAGAGGAACTGAGAGGGGATTACACATAATTTTGTTCCTCAAATAATTGACTAAAATCAAAAAAAAAAAAAAAAAAAAAAAAAACCTCTCTCTTAGGAAACCTCTCCCCTTGCGAAAACCCTCACCGCCCAAAGCAAACCCTAGGGGCTCGACAGCCGCCTCGGGCGCATCAAGGTGGCTGTCGGGCCCCTCCCCCCCTCCCCTTTCGCATTTCTTTTTCGTTTTTCTGCGTGTTTTCGTTAGTAGCGTAGTTTGTGGTTTGCCATCGCAACCCCACCGCTCGGCTGCCGGCGTGGTTAAGGAGTGGTCGTGCGAAACAGGGGTGGTCGAGTGAAGCCGCCGTAAGGTAGCGGTTTAGTGCTGCCGTCGTCCAAGCTAGTGTGTATTTACCTTCTGTTGATCACCACCTCTAGCAGAGATCCGTTCACTGGTGTTTGGCGTAGCCGCCAACGACTCTGCTCCGGACGCTCGCGTTTTGGCGGTCCCCGGTTGGGTGTAAGTGAGATACTCTACCTTCGTTAGTGTTCTTTTGGTTTGGATCACCCTCTGCGAGTGCTATGTTTATTTTAGTTATGTTATTAGGTTTGAACAAATTCCTTTCGTTCTTAATATGCTTGGTAATTCTGCAATAGTTGGAGGAAGTCTTTCTTTCCGAGTTGTTAGAGTTGTTCTTCATGGTTGGTTATGGACATTGGAATATTTCTGTCAGTTGGATATGGGATGGTTGTCCAAATTGGCAGATGTAGTTGGGTATAGTAAATTTCCCTTTTTAATCTCTAGAATAAGATCTTACCAAGATACTAGAGTGGACTACCTTGATGTTGAGCAACAAATTTTCTCAATATTAGGGTGAAGTGGGGAAATGGTTCTAATGTAAGAGACCG
Organism: Beta lomatogona; assembly: GCA_947646795.1. NCBI lineage: Eukaryota > Viridiplantae > Streptophyta > Magnoliopsida > Caryophyllales > Amaranthaceae > Beta > Beta lomatogona. The sequence continues at coordinate 2,972,415 of CANSNZ010001059.1, read as the reverse complement.
AAAAGGTAATGCCTTAGAACCGAAGAAGATGGAGGATGAAGTTAGGGAACTGATGTTTAGGGCTCCCTCAGTTGATTATTTAATTGTTTGTGAGCGTGGGCAAGGAGGGGCAAAGTTTTCATGGTTGGGTGGTTTATTCTCCAATTTCATAAGTCGGAAGTCTGTTCGCGAGCTAACAATGCTTAGCTCTCATTGTCATTGCCTTGAAAAAATCAAATCTGAAGGCGGCACCCCAGTTGAATCTGGTGGATTACAGCGCGTCAACTCAAATGCTGTTCTCCTATCAGAAGGAGAAACCCAAAATACTCTCTCAACAGAGCATTGAGTCACAAAGGAACGTGACTCTTCAAAGAATCCCGAGTCAAGAATTCCACATGACAGAAGGTCATTGGAATTGCTCATGCAGTGAGATGAAAATCTCGCTATTAGTCGTTCGTTGCCCGGATCGTGAACATAATTCGTTCCTCCCACCACTTCCATCAGGTATGATATACCCTTTTAGTGCAGGTTGTTTCTCTCTACGAAGCTCCAGTGTCTTCGCATTTGTCGTTATCATGGACAAGCGATTATCACAACCTTTGAACAATGAAGACCTCCATAGCAAGCAGTTTTGTACCAGCTTTAGGTGTTTTTACTTTATATGGTTTGTAAGAGCTTGTGAAGCTCAGTTTAGTGTGTGGTTAGTTTCAATTTTTAGTTTATGTGGTCTTTCCTTAGGTTGTAATTCCGGTTTTAATTAATGCACATTTTCTTGATGTCGAAAAAAATCAAAAAAATAAAATATAAAAAATAAAAATTGACTAAATCCCTCCAATTTTTACAGACGGATTGACATACCAGTAGAGAATTGATGGGCAATCTAGATAAAATTTCAAGCCATATTTCATCAAACAATTGATAGCTCATCCTCTTGATTATATATTACGAATACTAGTAACACTAAGAAGTGAAATAAACTAAGATGGATCCTATGGACTATAGTATTGCGGCAATAAATGGGGTTTTAGATGATAAAATAATATAACAGGTGATCTATACCTGATGGATAACTCTTGTTGTAACTTGTAATCAAACAAAGAAGCCGCCCATTGAAAACATTGAAGACCCTCCAATTTTCACGAACCGCATATTTAGGGTTTTCAGTTTTCCTTTCTACGAGAAAAATTAGGCCTGATAATTAGGTCGGGTTGAGTCAATTTTAGGTTGACCTGATTTATATTTCAGGTCACTTACCCGTAATCCAAACCCGACCTGATTCTAATTTCAGGTCACTTACCCCTAATTCAAACCCGACCTGATTCTACTTTTAGGTCGAAAATCATAACCCAAACTCGACCATACCGATTTCGGGTTGACCCGAAACCAACCCAAAATGACCTGAAATGAAATTCAACTATACACGCTAAGTTATGAAAGTATGGGTTAATGACCTGAAATGAACTTTAGGTGATCCAAGAAATGGGCTTGACCCAATACAAATAAGAATAACAAAAGATAGGTTGTAAAAGTTATGAAAGTCAGGGTTAATTTCAGGTTGATCCGACCTGAAAATAATCCAACTTCTAAGTCTGGGTATTCGGGTTATTTTCAGATTCAAAAAGTCAGCCCGAACCTAACCCATTATATTTTTCGGTCGGGTTGGGTCGACCCATTTTTTATTTCAGGTCGAAAATCTCAACCCAAACCCGGAATTTTCAGGTCAGTTTCAGGTCGGGTTATCGGGTTGGGTCAATTTTTGCCAGCCCTACGAGAAATAATGATGTCAACTAGTAATTTAGGCCCGGATGACGTTCAGGGTTTCTCAGTGCCACAATTTAGTAGTACTTATATAAGTCATCTCATACTCATTTTCCTGTCAAAAAAAAAATCTCATACTCATTTAAAAAAAGTCATCTCATTCATTATATGGATTTCAAAAGTTTTCCATTCATATATCATCATTAATTTTGATTAAATAAGCAATTATAGTATGTGGAGTGATGGTTGGATCTTTTTCTATCATGCTTGAGGTTGTGGGTTCGAATCTTCACATTAAAAATGCTTTATTTTTACTATATGAGAAAGACGTGGATACAATGTTATTGAATAAGGGGTTGTAACACGTATTATCCAATCCAAATCCAATCCAAATTTTTTGGACTCGAGAAATTGAGTCCAAGTCCGATCAAAACTTTTTTTGAATCCAGTCCAGTCCGAAACTTTTACTTTAGTTAGAATCCAGTTCATTCCAGTTCAGGCCATTCCAGTTCGATTATTATATAATATATTAAACTTTTTTCTCTATTTAGGTTCACAATTTTTTCTCATGATTCAATTATTGAAATTTAAATAGCTGGACTCATTACATCCATTCCACAAAATAAATTACATACATCTTTGAAGTGTTATGAAATGCAAATTGTAAAATACAAAGGAAAAATTGTCAAGAATAAGCCAACCTTTGCCCCGTCTGCTAAAAATAAGTCAATATTTTGATTATCCTCGAAGAAGCTAAACTTTAACAGCTATTTATTTTTAATAAGTCATGACCTGTAATTAACCTCTTTAACAGGTTAAACGTCCACGTGTCACCTTATCATTCATTGATTTATTAATTTTAATTTAATTATATATTTTTTTTTAAAATATTCCTCTCTCTTCCTACCTCCCACCACCATCAGCCAACCCCTCTCTCTCTTCCTCTTCCCCCTAACACTAGGGATGCAACTGGAGCGGGGCGGGGCGGATTTTGGCATTCTCATCCCCATCCCCACCTCACTTTTTCATCCCCATCCCCATCCCAATCCCCGCGGTGGGTCCGGAACTCATCCCCATCCCCGCCCCGTCATGTACACAATTAAAACCATCCCCGCCCCATCACCCACTTGGGCATCCATCCCCACCAAATCCCCACCTTCCCCGCCCCACCATCCACTTAATCCTCATTAGAAACTCACTAAATAATACTCATATACCATATATAATTTCAAATACTAATAACAAAAAATATATACGGCTAGAAAAACTATTAAAGAGTGATATAGACTTGTAATTTGTTGAAAATTTAATATTTTAAGTGGGTAAGATGTAGGGTGAGTAGGGATGGGGCGGAGCGGGGCGGGGAAAGGACGGGTACAACTTCAAATCCACCCCCGCCCCATCACTCATGGCGGGTATAACTTTCATCCCCATCCCCGCCCCACTACCCACCAAACTAGGATCCATCCCCGCCCCATTTGGGCGGGGATGGGGCGGGTCTCCTACTTGACCAGCCCCACTTGCATCCCTACCTAACACCAACCAACCTCCCAAATACGCCTGATCACCACCACCCTATCAGTATTGTTGCCAGAGCCTCCCACCCGCCGCCAATACCACCAATCAGCCAACCAGCAAAACAGCCACCTCCTCGAAGCCACCCCCACCCTCCACGATCCCCTAAACCACTTAACCACCTACAAACCCCCACCATAAACCCTACCTACAAACTCGAAACAACCTAACCACCTCCTCGAACCACCCCTCCCACCACATCCTCAAAAACCACCACAAACACTACCTGAAAAACCCCTAATCATCTATATAAACAACCCTAATTAAACATCCAATAAAAAACCCAAACACCCTAAAAGAGAGAGAAAGAGGTGGTGGTGATCAGATATACGCTGGTGGACGGCTTCTTGTGGAAGATTTCATGGTGGGTGGGTCGTGGGCGTTACTACACGAGTAGGTTCGACGGGGTAGTGGTGAGAGGGTTAGGCGAGGGGGTGGGGAAGGGATGTTAGATGTTGGTGGTGGTGGCCTGGTGGGTCAGGAGCTTCACGTTAGCGGTTATGCAAGGGGGAATGAATGTCTGACCCAAGAGGATTCTCTCGCATTTTATGGTCAAAGTCTCAAATTTAGCATAAATATGAGGCAACAGTGAACATTAACAATTTAATAAGGTATTCTGCCAAATAAATGCGATCGTAGAAACTAGAAATTTAAGCCATGGTTGGGGTCCTTGGGGATGACCAAGGAAAGGAGAAGAAGAGCGGGTAGAGAGAGAAAAAAAATTTAAAATTGCAAAAATAGAAAATTGACCCGTTAAACCGACAACAAGTCATTTGACTTGTTAAAAATTTAAATGGTATTAAAGTTAGCTTATTCCAGGATAATCAAATGGTTGACTTATTTTTAGCGGACCGCGCAAAGGTTGGCTTATTCATGACAATTTTTTCAAATACAAAAGGCGCTAAAAGAATAAAAATAACTTTTATCTTTTCAGTTTTTAGGCCCTGTTCTTTTGAACTTATTTTGGCTGAAATTAAATTAAATTATGAATTAAAATTAAATTAACTGAAATTAAATTAAATTAACTGAAATGAAATTAAATTAAATTAACTGAAATTAAAATTATTTATTATTTATAATTTATAATTTATTATTTGTTACTTATTATTTATTATTATTATTTATTATTATAATTATTCTTTATTATTATTCTTTATTATTATTATTTAATATTTTCTTTTTAATCTACACACTTTCCTTTTTGGTCTGTTTCTTTTTAATCTACACACTGTTGTTTATTTTTGGTAACATGTCACATCTACTTTCTCCTCTTTTTCCACCCATGTCATCCACTTTTTAATATTTTGACCCACTTTTTAGTTTCTCTCTCTCAATTTTCAGTTTGTCTCTCCACCTTTTCAGTTTTTCTCTCATGCTTTTGTACTTTCTCCTTGGTTCTCCCCCAAAGTGAAGTGAGTAAATTAAAAAGAAACGGAGGGAGTATAATTTATGAATTAAATTTATCATTAGTTTTGAGTTGCAATAAATGTGTTTACACTATTGAGTAGTCATTCTTTACCTTTTTATCCCTTAAACTTTTGTCTAATTGGTTGTCTAACATAGAGTAACTCAAAGATCAATAAATGTGTTCACACTAGTTTGTACATACTTTACTCTTTTACCCCTCAAACTTTCTGTATCATTGGTTGCTTAATATAGAATAACTCAAAGGGCTACAATCTTTATTTTTAGCTTATTTTATTTTATTTAAAATAGTAGAATCTTGTCGATTTTTTTAGCTGCATTGGTTTCCTCCCCGATTCCAAATAAGAACAAAAAAAAAAACGAAGGGAGTATTTATTATTATTTTATTATTTATTGTGTATTATTATTATTTATTATTATTATTTTATTATTTATTATTATTATTTATTATTATTATTATTATTATTATTATTATTATTATTATTTATTATGATTATTGTTATTATTTATTATTATTATTATTATTATTTATTATTATTATTATTATTATTATTATTATTGATTATTATTATTATTATTATTATTATTATTATTATTATTATTATTATTATTATTATTAATTATTTTTATTTTTATTATTATTTATTATTAATATTATTATTATTATTTATTATTATTAATAATATCATTATTGTTTATTATTATTATTATTATTATTATTATTATTATTATTTATTATTATTATTAATATTATTTTTTATTTTTTATTTTTAGTTTTTAATTTTTAATTTTTTATTTATTATCTATTTTCTATTATCTATTTATCTATTATTTATTAGTTATTATTTATTATTTATTAATTATTATCTATTATTTATTATCTATTATCTATTTTTTATTATTTTTTATTTATTATTTTTTGTTTATTATTTTTTATTTATTACTCCATCCGGTTCCGAAAGATCTTCCTTGTTACTGTTACTACAGATACCAAGGAGGATCAATTTGTGTGGGGTCTTGGGTGGGTAAAGTAGGAGAGAGAGAGGGGGTTAAGGAAAATAAACAAATAAAAAGGGATAAAGTAGGAGAGAGAAAGGGAGTAAAACAGATTTAATAGTGTAATGGTGGACCATATGATAGTGACATGAGAGGGTAAAAAGGGGAAAAAAATTTCCAAATAAGGAATAAAGTAAAAGAGGGAAGATCTTTTGGAAACGCACTAAAACGGAAAGAGGGAAGATCTTTAGGAACCGGAGGGAGTATTTTTTATTTTTTATATTTTATTTTTATTTATTTTTTTATTTATTATCATTATTATTTATTATTATTTATTATTATTATTATTATTATTATTATTATTATTATTATTATTATTATTATTATTATTATTATTATTATTATTAAGTTGTACTTAACTGAACTGAAATTAAATTAAATTAACTGAACTGAAATTAAACTAATTGAACTGAAATTAATTGAAAATAAGTCGAAAAGAACAGGGCCTTAGTTCTCACTTTGGACTTTTAGAGGGTAAGTGAAAAATCTAGAGGCAGGTAAAAAGAACTTAAAGCGAAAATGTTAAAAAGTCCAAAATGTAAAATATTTATTGTAAATGTACATATATATTTTATGCTAAAAAAAATTTTGGACTGGATTTATTGGACTCTAAAGGGGTGAATCCAAAAATCCAGTCCGAAAATATTTGAACTCGAAAAGTTGAGTCTGAGTCTAGTCTACACATTTTCAGTCTAGTCCAGTCCGACAAGTTTGGACTGGATTGCACTATGGACTTTTCGCAATCCACTTACACCCCTTAGCATAGCCTTGGGATGCTTAACCCCTAATTGTTCGAGTCATTTGAGCTCACAAACAATAGTTGTCATCGAACAATATTCAGCCTCATCCGAAGAACTAGAAACAATAGGTTGCTTTTTGGTCTTCCAGGAAATAGGAGAATATCCAAGTAGAACAAACTGACCACAAGTTCGCCAATTAATAGGACAACTAGCCCAATCAAAATAACACCAAACTTCTAGGCGTAGTTCACTTTTAGAACGGAATAAAATTTATTAGCCTGGATTCTTCTTCAAATAGTGCACAACACGAAGTGTAGCCTCCCAAAGTACTACTTTTTGTGCCTGTATGAACTGAGACAAAACATGAACAACATAGGACAAACCAGGTCTAGTCACAACCAAGTAGATCAATCTTCTCATGAGTCTGTGGTATTGCTCTATATCCTCAAACAATGGGCCTTCCCCAACTGCTAATTGATGATTATGACTATTCTCTATTCATCTTGACTAGAGGAAAAATTCTTTATTATCTCTAACAATATCATATAAATATGAAGATTGTTATCCCTTTCCTTGGGATTTAATTGGGAGGGTTTGAGGGCGTCTCTTGGTTGTAATAGCCTTTTGGATGGGGCTATGTGTGTAAGAGCAATCTAAAGAAAATCTTTTTACTTGAAAAAAAAATGAAGATTTATAACTTTATAGTCAAATTTCTAGTCCACACATTTATATTTTGTGAATAAATGAAATTCTTACCTATTCAGAAAAAAAGTTATAACAAAGGAGCATACAAAAAAACTTAAAATAGTACTTCCTCCGTTCCAAATTAAACGCAACAATTTAGAGGGCACGGACTCCTAGTTGAAATTTCTTAAGGGGTGATTAGAAAAAGGGAGGGGTATGTGATTAGTTTAGTTAAGCACCACCACCAAATGCCACCACCACCTACTGCCACAACCTAATCCACCAAGGCACCACCACCACCGAAACAACCACCACCACCACCACCGAAACAACCACCACCACCAAGACACTACCACCACCTAAACTACCACCACTACCAACACCGAAACAACCACCACCACCAACACCGAAACAACCACCACGACGGCACCTGCAACACCACCAAAACGCCACCACCATCAAAACACTACCAACACCAACAAAATCCACCACCAATTTCACCACTAACACCACCGAAATCCACCACCAAACCCCAATTTCACCACTAACACCACCGAAATCAATCAAAAAAAACCCTAAAAACACCACCACAAGGCAAAACTACAACCTTAACAACCGAAATTCCAAACCCCCTTTTTAATTTCATCCACTAGTGGAAAAAAACACAAGGGCTGCGATGCAAGGGCTGCGGTTAATTATAAAACGCAGCCCTTAATAGTGAAGGGCTGCGGTTAGCCCAAAACCGCAGCCCTTTATTGATAAAAGGGATGCGGTTAATTCAAAAACCGCAGCCCTTAAATTAAGGGCTGCGGTTTTTGAATTAACCGCAGCCCTTAAACAACCCAAAAATGAAATAACCCGCTAAATCGAGTTACTCCCTTCGTTGAACCCATTTCTCTCTCTCCTAATTCCCATTAACCCATCTCTCCTCCTCTCACCTCATATTCTCTCCCCTCTCACCGCATATTCTCCCCCCTCTCACCCTTCTTCGCCGGCGGTTTACGGTTCGCAAGAGTTTAGGGCTCGTCGGCGAGGGCTCGCAAGGGTTTAGGGTTCGCAAGGGTTTAGGGTTCGCCAGCGAGGGGTCGCAAAGGTTTAGGGTTCGCCGGCGAATCCACACTGGGCTTCGCTGCTGCCACCACCGGTCCTCCTGCAGCACTGTCGAATCGTGTCTCCCTCGTCGGAGCTCTGCTTTCCCAAATGTCGAATCGCTGCCCCTGCCTCTTTCGCTCTCTCCTCTGATTCGTTCTGCTGCTACACTCGAATAACCTCACCGCACCTGCATCGGAGCCGCGCAGCCTTGCCGGAGCTTTCCTCCCTTGCCGGATGTCGTCACCAGGTTGGTTTCTAATTCTCTGCCTTTTTGCTGCTGTTGTTTTGTTGTTTGACTTATCGACGAAGACTTCTAGCTGTGAGATGTGTTGTCTGGGATGTGAATCATGAGGTGTATGATTTGTTCTCTTCAGATTATGTTCAAAATCTGTTATGGGAGACTTTCTTATATACACTTTGTAATCAAAGCCTGATTTTTGCATGGTAGATACAAAATTCTTGACTTTGATTTTTCAATCTCAAGGCTATTAGCTATCTCAGATTCTTTTGGTCCTGATGTATTGGGATGGCTGGTTACTGGATCATTTAGACTTGTAGCTCTTGTGTTTGCGCTTCTTAAGTGGCAGAGAAGAACATCTCTAAATTGGGTTAAAGCTGCTCCTAGAGCAAAGAAAAAAAGCATGGAAAAAGCTAAAAGTTCCATTTTCAAATCATACATGGGCTGAAGATTATGGTTCTGCTTGAACAACTATCTACATGTTGTGTTTGCCTCGACTTCTTTTGTCATTTTTACGGAATTTAGGCACAAAGACAAGTGTTTCACGAATTTTTGGATTCTTGTATTAGCAATGAGCTTCAGCATGAATTGGTGTAGCAGCATTTGATAGAAGATGTTATAGATGTTAGGTTTTTTTTTAGAGGAGTGTGTTTTTGTTTCATTTTGGATGGTTCCCCTGCGTTAATCTTTGTTCTTTTCGCGTACACTCCCACTAGCAGATAGACACGCACAGAAAGAAAGAAAGAGAGCTTTTAATGGCAGAGAAGCCAGAGGCAGTGAAGGTGTTATGCTGTGGAGAATGTGGTTTACCAACTGAATATTGTGAATTTGCTCCTGAATTTGAAAAATGCAAACCCTGGTTAATCCAAAATGCTCCTGATATTTACCCTGAGCTTTTCTTGATTTTTCTTCTTGTTTCTGGAACTTTGTGGGTTTTATTATTATATCTTAATGTTAACTACTAAATTTTATTTTTTTGTTGGTTTGTTGCTGTTGTTTTTTATAATAGTTCTCAGAGTCTAGTGCTAAAGAAGCTGATAAGGTGTCTGAAATACAAAGACATTCTGATTATTTTGCATTCTTCTTGATTCTTTCGCTTTTGAACATCCTGATTTTGAAGGTATATGATTATGTGAAATTCATGGCGATAATAAGTTGGTGTTTGAGTTTTCTTTAGCTTTGAATGTGAAATGCTGCTAATTTTGGACATTGAAATTCGGGTTGGATTATATTGGTGCAGGGTTGTGATGCGTCTCTGCTTCTAGATGATAGTAATGGGAATCAAAATCGTTCAATAGAGAGAAATGCCTTCCCAAATCAAACTCTCAAGGGGTTTGATATTATTGATCGGATCAAACAAGCTTTAGAAACTGAGTGCCCTGGTGTCGTTTCGTGTGCCGACATTATTACTCTGGCCACAAGAGATGCTTGTCATTCCGGTAATTACTCCTTTTTCGCCATTCCCGTCTCGCTCATCTTTGTAGTGTGTAGATGAAGCCAATTATTGTAATGTTATTACCGCATCCGAAAGTGCTATATAATGTGTTATATTTGGATTTCTCGCTGTCGCTTATCGTTTAGGTGCTTATGATGGTATATGATAGATGATGAAGAGTTGCATATTTTACGAGTATTCGTGATCTTTATCTACAATTTTTATGTCAACTTGGCCCACTGGTTACTTGGATTCATCTCATTGTTTTGTCTTTGAGGACATTTGATAGTCTTTAGAGTTGATCTATTAATCTCCAAGTCGGTTGTGTTGACAAGTTAATAACTACATGTTATCAATTTGTCGTCTATTAAGCGACTAGAATGCTAGATGCACTTTAACAACGATAGCAGAGGCCGTGGTTGGATATTTTAGGAATTAGGATTATCGTAATTTCTTTTTTTTATCTTATATCTTATCCACATAGTTTAGGAATTAGGATTGTCTTAATTTCATCTTTTCACCAAAAAATACAAAGAAGATATATAATTACGGGCGGCATTTAGTAAATACGGGGGCATGTAGTTGCACCTAAACGAGGCTATTTCTTTGTGAACTCATTGCACTCCCCCCACCGGCACTCCCCCCCCACCCCCCACCCCACCCCTCCCCCGCACCCCCACCCCTCCCTCCACTTGCTCCCCTGCTGCACTCCCCCGCCCCCTGCACCCCCCACCCTCCCCCCCTCCCCCCGCACCCCCACCCCTGCCCTCCCCCCACTTGCTCCCCCTGCTGTACTCCCCCTGCACCCCCGCCCTCCCCCCACCGCACCCCCACCCCTCCCTCCACTGCTCCCCCGCTGCACTCCCCCCCCCCGCACCCCCAGCCCTCCCCCCACTCCCCTGCTTGCACTCCCCCCGCACCCCCACCCCCAGCCCTCCCCCACTGCTCCCCCTGCTTTGTACTCCCCGCACCCGCACCCCCAGCCCTCCCCCACCTGCTCCCCCTGCTGCACTCCCCCTGCACCCCCAGCCCTCCCCCCACTGCTCCCCCTGCTGCACTCCCCCCGCACCCCCCCACCCCATCCTTCCCCCACCTGCTCCCCCTGCTGCACTCCCCTTGCCCCTACACATCTTGCCCACCCTCCCCCCTCGCACACCCCATGTATGCACACCCCATATATGTACTATTGTGTGCTCCATTATGCTGAACAAATTTACCATTTGGACTTCTTAGTAAAAGCAAAGTGCAAAGATGTAGGCATCGGGATTTCTTAGCATAAAGTCAGTGGTGTGGAATTCTTAGTAAAAGCAACATAAGTTTGCTTTACTATTAATTTTCAATATCATTCCATTAATATGATTTGGTTATAATGGACACAGTGCTGCTAGTTGCACTATTACACATTATCCTCTATAATCAATGTCTCTCTCCCTTAATGATAGCTTTAACAATACCAATCAATTCAGAGTTCAAACTTGTTGAATGGTTTTTATCTTTACAAACTTATGATGCTATTTCATGATTTATAAACAAACAATTATATTTTGGTTCTTAAATGTCTCTAACAACGTTGCAAAGTAAAAATTACAACTTAGTGCATAGGGGATACTATTTTTGACACAAAGCAAAACCAAGGGGCAAAAAACTAATGGAACACAAAGGCAATAGTGGACTAGTGGTTTCATCCACAAAATTGTGTCTCCCCCCACCCCACCAGAAATATATAAATATATATATATATATATATATATATATATATATATAACATTAGAAAGATTATAGGGCCCTAACTCATAACCCCAGAACCCCTTGCTACCCCCTCTGCTACACCCCTAGCCACCCCCCTGCTTCCCTTCCCCCCCTTGCCAGGCCCCCACTGCCCAAAGCACCCCCCCTGCCAAGCACCCCCGCTACACCCTAGCCCTAGTAACCCCCTGCTACACCCCCAACCCCGCAACCCCCTGCCAGCCATTTGTTAAACCATTTGTTGTTGTGTTGTAAGCTGCCATGTACTTACAACGTCAAATAATTGAAAGTTGTTCTTGTGGAATGGGTCTGTTCAACTTCTGCTTTGTAGTACTTGCATGGATATAGTTTCACCTCCAAATTATAGCGATTTTGGTTTTATTTGCCAGGTTCTATCATCTCCAAAAAAGTTGCTTTTGAGGGATTCGGATGCTGATCTTGGTGGAGTTGTAATGTCTTCATGGCTGTTCTTTGGTTGGTTATTTTTTGATGGTTGTGATCCTGCTCATATATGGCAATTCGAACATTCGAGGGCAGCCTCGAACTAATGTAATTTAGTTATTATTTTCTCTATATTTGTGTAAAACACATAATTTGTAATGAAAAATGATACTTATATATATATATATATATATATATATATAAGCTTTGGGGAACATTTAGGATAACAAAATGCAAAAAAAAAAAAAAATTTTTTTTTATTTTTTTGGGTCACAAGGGCTGCGGTCAGGGAAATAACCGCAGCCCTTGGTGGGTTAAGGGCTGCGGTTAAGGGCCAAAACCGCAGCCCTTAACTCACCAAGGGCTGCGGTTTTGGCCCTTAACCGCAGCCCTTAACCCACCAAGGGCTGCGGCTATTTCTCCGACCGCAGCCCTTAGCACTCTAAGGGCTGCGGTTAAAAACCACAGCCCTTCCTAAATGCTAAGGGCTGCTAGTCCAATGGCTGCGGTCAAAAAACGCAGCCCTTGGGCCCCTTTTGACCGCAGCCCTTGGGTTTTTTTCCTCTAGTGATCATACGCCATTCTTAGGGCTTCAAGTTATTATCACAACGATCCGTATGATCAGCGATGAAGATGTGATGGCGAGAAAAAGAGATGGAAGAGAGAGAGAGAGATCTGCAGGAGATAAACAGATCGAGAAGAGAGAGAATCGAGGAGAGAGAACGAAAGAAGATCGAAGGTGGAAATCGCGACTGATTGTTGTGGGTGTTGGTGGAAATCGTGACTGGTGGGTTGGATTTGTGGAGTGGTGGGTTGATTTCTGAGAGTGGTTGTGATGGTGGTGGTGGTGAGGAGGTGGAAGATCGAAGGTGAATTTGTGGAGTGGTGAGGAGGTTGATTTCTGAGAGTGGTGAGGAGGTGGAAGATCGAAGGTGAAGATGGTTGTGAAGGTGGTGGTGGTCCCCGAAATCTTGGAGGCCGGAGATAGGATGGTGGCGGTATAAAGATGGTGGTGGTGGTGGTGGTGGGGTGGTGGTGGTGACGGTAGAGGAGAAACTTGAGGTGGGTGGGTTTGAGGAGAGAGAATCTTAAGGTGGGTGATGATGGAGGTTTAAATGATGATGATGGAGAAAAGTGGTGGTGGGTGAGAGTTCAGGAGATAGAAAGGGGAAGATGATTTGGATTTGTATCTATTTAATTAGTATGATAAGATCTTGTTAAGTGTTTTATTAGTTTTCATTAGGTAAATTAAGTATGGTTTAATTTTTTTAGTAAGGGTATTTTTGTAAATTCACACCTAAAAAACTTACTAAAAATAGAAAGTTTGGAATTGTTGCATTTAATTTGAAACTTCCCAAAACGGAAACTGTTGCGTTTAATTTGGAACGGAGGAAGTATTATATTTCTTCTCAATATTCCCTGTTATAAGATATACAATATGTTAGAAATATATGAAACATATATAATTAGTTCTTGTTTGTTTCAAGCCATATAATAGAAAAAAGAATATAATCAAATAAAAGAAAGAAATGATAAAAATAATCGCCACATTTATCAAGTGTTTGGAATAAAAACTAATAGATTTTGTTATTTGAGAAGAAATGGAAAGTAAGAATCCAGGGAATCTATTATCACCAAGTAATATAATGAATTGAGCAGGGACCAAAACCAAAAGTTTCGGACTAGACTGGATTGAACCAAACATGCTCTTAATTTGTGATAAGTCATATTTATATATAATTTTTGGTGCATTTAGGTTGTATTTTAGAGCATTTAGATTCATATTTAGGTTCATATTGCATTATAATCTTAGGTTATGCTTTTCTACTGCTATTTGGTATGTTTTCGTGTTTTTGATGAATTTCAATTATCGAGAACGTATTTGAAGTATAATAAGCTAAACTTGAGAATTAGCAACATTTAGAAGGAAGATACATTGCATAATAATAAGGATTCTTTGGACTTTGGAGAATAATTAGTACGAGTTTGAGCAAAAACAAAGCGGAAAATCATTAGAAGAAATATAGAAAAGGAGTCACGTCTACTCTTCTAACCATAACTGTTGATGTATTTAGGAGAATTGAATAATTCCAGCCTATTTAGAAACTAGACTTAAAGAGATTTCCAACGATAGGTGGCACGCCCCGAGAAGATTTTTAGTCAACGAGTTATGCCTTTCGTAAGTTCAGACTGTTTCTGCTGGAATCTGTTATCGTACACGCGAATCAATAAATCCGCCTATTTAATGAATATTTTGACTTTTCTTATCGAAGCTTATAACTTACTTTCTTAGTCATATTAGGTTACTTGGTATTATTTAGATTAGTAATCACTTCTTGGGATATACTCATCTCTCCCTACTCTCCCCATTATTTTTATTCTTAGTTTTGGTTTTCTTTCTAGCTTAGTACAAAATCCTAGTTTTTCATGTTTTTCATTAATCCATGAGTTCTTACTTCCTTCTATTTCTTTTATTGATTTCTTTAAGGATTATTTAATTACAATAATACAAACTTTCTATTATTATTTAAAATTTCAAACTTTATAACAAAATTCCTATAGTATGTCAATTGGACTTGCAACCTGTAAAACAAAAAAATTCTAAAAAAATTACAAAATCACCCTCCCCCCACTCACCTGCCCCACCCCTACCTACCTGACCCACCCCCTTCAATCTTTCCCCCCTCACCAGTTACCACTAGTACCCTTAACAATCATAGCCGGTTGTTCAACTCATTCTCTTCATCATCTCATCCTTTATCTTCTCTTATTCACTTCAAGGCATGCCCGTCTTCACAAACACGCCGGCGAATGCTCCTCGCCTCCACTTCCTATCCTATCTCTCTCATACTCGCAGTACTACAGTAGCTCTACTACAATAATGGCGACAAACCAGCAGTTGCAGGCACTGAACTCCAACAACTCCATCGCCATAGCAATCGCTCGTTCACCTTCATTGTCGCAGTGGCTCGCTCGTCGCTCTTCTCTCATCCAAAATCGTTGCCTCCCACAGATCCTCTCCACCAGGACAAGGAAGAACGCTCTCGAATGGCTATCCCACCAAGTTAGACCACAGTGAGCATCCGTCACCGACATTGACGAGCTCAATCTGAGGATCCTTGAGGAGAGAGAAAATCATCACTAGTGAAAAACGGAGGCGAAAGTAGTCAACCTTGAGGCGTCACTGGTGACTTTAGGGTGGGAAAGGAGGGTGGTCGTTTCGTTCGTGGTGAGGATTCGTGGGAGGCTGGGAGAGAGAGAGAGTTTGGGGAGGGTGGTTTTGTGGGTTAGGGGGGAGGGGAAAGAGAGACAAACATTTGAGGGAGGGGCCAACGGAGGGCAGGGGCTAGAAGTGGGGGAGCAGGATGGGAGAAAAAAAGGAAAAATATTTGTTTTTTTTTGTTTTTTTAAATTCAAATATAAATTAAAAGAACCTGAAATAGCGAACGTGTCCTGGTCAATGTCATGTCAGTTTGTTCGCCCCTATGACAGGCTAGAGTTGTATTACCTAATCAAAAATAACCTGAAGTCCACTAACTAGTAGTCAGAGAAGTCACGATCGAATTCACAGGGATATATCTATACTATTATATCTAAACTCTAATATTATAATAATTAAATCAGATGAAAAGGGTTGGTTTACTGAACTAAGCAAATAATGAAATCACAAATATCAAATAAGGGAAAGACTAGGGAACGGTTCACCATGTATGCAATTCAGGATATCAAGAATGATTGAAGAACTCTCATGTATGTAATTTCTCTTGAACATTACCTCCCTAGAAGCTCACTAAGCCGCTCTCACATGGTCATAGATCGCTAAGCCTACTATAGAGAGCCTATACAAATCCTACCTCTCGGTCTATAACTTTGTATTGCTACAATAATCAACACCGTTGGCCAAACTTATAGAATGTAGATTAACTTAAATAACTCAATAGCAAGAATCAAACAAATCAATGAATTAAATAATCATTCAATCAATCCCTCGTATTAGAGATGGCCGACAGTGCGGGCCAATCTAGCCCAGCCCACCTCATGGGCCGTGTGGACCGGGCTCGAAAAAAGCCCGGTCCAGTCCAGCTCGAACCGTGAAATTGGTGGGTGGACCGTGGGCCAGATTTCTTGAGCCAGCCCACTAAAGCCCGCTACTAAAACCGCCCAGCCCGGACCATGAAACCGGTCCAACCCGACCCAGTCCAAGTAAATATTGAACCATATTATGTATATTTTAATCAAATTGTATATATTTTAATCGAATTACATATATTATAATTTAATCAAATTTAAAAATAATAATTTTATTCATTAATATTAATAATTGTATACATTTTAATTCATTTTAAAGATTTTATGTAACAATAATGTATAATTTCAATGATTAAATAATTTTGAAAAAAAGAATTAAAAAAATTCTCATGCCGGCCCGCCAGCCCGGTCCAACCCAGTAGACCCACGAACTGCCAGAACCACTTCCCGAACCGTGAAAACCGGTAACAGACCGGCATGGGCCAAGATTTTTCAGCCAGCGGACCAGCCCGCCCAACCCATGAATTTTACGGTCTGGTCCTGGGCCGTGAAATCTCAGCCCAATCCGCTACAACCCACCGCCCGGTCCCCCCAGCCCGCACCAGTGGCCATCACGGCTCGTATGCATACATAGATACCCAAATCCCTAGAAAAAAGAAATAATGTATCACATGGAGATTATTGCATTGTAGAATAAAGAAATAATGTAAATATTAAAGATAGTCGCGAAATATAATGTATCAACTTTCCTATCATCCTATATATGTTGTAAAACACATGCAAGTGAAGGGTAATTTCCATGTCAACTTAATTTCATCTTCCCAAATGTAATATTTCGGAGATATATTGTAATTCAACCAAATCATTCAAAAAATTTAAGTAAGGAGACCATGATTATATAATTAAAGTCTGAATTATGATCAAATTTGGAAACATCTTGTTATACATGTGAATGAGGGTAGAAAATTGCAGATGGGGGTGATTTTTAATTTGGTTAAATCCACTTGATTTTGTGTTGCTTTTATACACTAAATTTTTGTTTGTTTGTTTTATTTCAGGTGATTTGAGTTACAAGCGGTTTTTGCCGAAAATAACAAGGTGCATGGAGAATTTCTCAACATTAAATGACTTTGTGATTTCCCATAGACTCCAGAGTTTTGGTTGAAATGTATAAATTAAATGATAATAAACATAATACACTATTCTCAATTTATTATATTTTAGAGATATATTAGTACCACAAGTTAAACACAAAAAAGTTTGTATAAAGGTTGTTCACTGGACTGGAAGAAGGGAGGGACTATGAACATCGAGCATCCTCGAAAATTATATAGCTTCAGCCCTGTTAATGATAAGGTAACTAGTTTAATTTCATTTGCTACGTACTTTGATTCTTCAATACATTCAGTTATGAGGTAATTAGTATTGCATAAGTTTTTCACTTTTTTTATTGTTTCTCATAATGAATTCCCTGCTGACAAGAATGTTGGTTGTCAAGAAAGTTTTTGTTGGCACTTGAGGTTGATTAGCTTGCTAAGGAATGCATCATTGCTCGCTGACGAGCAGGGGCAAAGCTAGGAATTACAAGTTAAGGGGCCAAGTACATGCCTAAGTTGAAAGTAATTCACTCTTTCATCTTCCATAGCCAAAATCTGCTTTCGGTATGCCTAAGTTGAAAATTTCCCTCTCCTCTCTTTTGTTCCCCTTACACCTCCCCACATTTCCTCAATGATCGTTAGCCAAACACACATTAAATAACCGCAACGGAGATTGCCAAATTATTCTAACAAGATAGTACAAATTTTTTACACTTGGCCCGGCCAGCCACTGTAGCTTTGCCCCTACTGACGAGGCTACTTTCACTCTTGCTGCATCTTGCCGGAAGGTCTATTTCACTGTCCTTTTTTATTTAAAAGAATTTGGGGTAGAGGTGATCATGGACCGGGTCGGGCCAAGCGTAAAAAATTTTGCCAATCGGTCGGGCCGGACCGAAATTTTGTGCCCAAAGCCATTTTTCGGGCCAAAATCGGGCCGGGCCAAAAAATAGACTAAAAAGTCATTTTTGGCTTGCTCAAAGCCTGTCCCAAAACAAAACAAAAAAAAATCAGGCCCGCCCCGACCACTGGCCAAAAAATTCTGCCCAAACCCGCCCAAAATTCGGGTCTGGCCGGGCTTTTTTGATCAGCTCTAACTTGGGGCAATAAGATTTCTCAAGCATATTTCTGGGGTTGAAGGCACCTTTGATCGTTTCGAGTAGTAGTAGGAGATCTACATCAGTTTGACAAACTATAGCACTTACATATGTAGTAGTCAGAGGCGGCGTTGAGCACGTGCGACATACGCAACCGCATAAGGCGACCAAAAATTTAGGGCCCCATATACTATATTTTTATATTATAAATGTTGCCTTATTGTACAAAACATTTTTTATTGTTGGTGTTGGACTCATATATTATATATGCACCATCTTTATTGGAGAATTATAATAGATTTGTAACCAGATAGTAAACTAGTCCAAATATCACTCATGATCATCAAATTACGATTTTAGCTCACTAAACAACTCCTAATTTAAGTAATCAAATAATAATTTTAATACTCCTTAAATATTTCAAAAGAATATTTTTCACAATTTTTAATCCTTAAATGAGGTTAGACACCTTTTATTTATGCTAATAACAAACTAAGTCATACGCCGAATATAAGTCATATTGGATTTAAACAAGCCCAACTTACACAATATACCATGTAAAACGCTTACTGTAAAGGTATAGGTAAAACCATGAGTTTATTAACTATTAAAATATGTAGTATAAGATAAGATTGTAACACATGGCTATTCAATAAGCCAACTAATACAAAGCATAAATGATTGTATAGATGCAAATAAATTAATGTCAATAGAAACCAACATTAAAAAGAAAACTTATTCAGAGGGTGTTTTTGATTTTATATCAATGAAGTTAATGTGTGAATACTTTTTTATTAATGATGTTAATGTGTGAATACTTTTTTATTTTGTAATCGAAAATTTATAATTTGACACTTATTTGTACTTTTAATGTGTATTAAGAAACGGATTAATATTATCTTCATTGTACATGACCTGCTTGGTAACTGAACCGGCCCTAAATACATGAATATTTATATATTCTATAATATTAAATAAAAATTGAAACATGTTTGTACTTTTAATCTATTAATAAAAGGCCTAATATAATCTCTATTTTTTTTTGGGCCCCCTTTCGGGAACCCGTGGTAAGATGAATTTCCTCTGGGCTGCCTCGCACAGGGCCACTCACCGAGAGGCCCAACAAGCCCCAACCCCCCAAACGATATTGAAATTTTGCTTCCACCAAGATTTGAACCTTGGTCTCCCATGTGGGAGATAGGAAGCCATACCATTGGACCCAAGGGCTCTTGGTTAATATAATCTCTATTGCACGGACCTCCTTGACAATTGAACCGCCCCGAGTAGTAGTTACGTATACATGTATTTGTATAGGTCTACAGGATATATCGCAAGTTGAGAAATATAATTTCTCTCTTTTGGAAGTTCATTTTACATGTTTTGTTTTGATTGCTAGATATTTTTAGGCTATTGCATTCGTTTTTCAATTAGTACATACCTCTGGGTTTGTTTGGCTGACACTAAAATATATGAAAAATGTAAATTTTTCGAATTAAGAAGATAGCAAGTTGTTTTTTTTTTTACAAAAATATAGAAATTTCTACTTCCTGGAAATTCTTATGATGTTTCACTTTCCAGTTGTTTATCTAGTCCTCCGATCCTCCCTAGGTGAATAGAAATTCCCACGTGAATTGCGACTATCTACAATTAACCAAACAATTTTACAATATAAATCTAACATATCAAAAAATACTTGTGCAACGCATGAAATTCAAGTTCTAGTTTTCATATATTTGTATAATGTTTAATCCATGATAATCTTATATCTAATTTTTCTATTAATTGAGTGAAAAAATGCACTGAACTTTTGTCTGAAAAATGATACTCAGGTTAGCTAAGTTAGTATCAATGTCTCAGTTTAAATTTGGGTTAGCTTCCAAGGTAAAGTCGTAAGGATCACTCCATTCACTCAAAGATTAGTAGTCATGAAGTTCAATTAGTTTAGTCTGTGCACCTTTACTTAAATTTAAATTGTAACCACTCTATGTGTCAGTAGAGCCATGATCCTCCAAGATTAGAAAGGTCAATTAAAATAAAATGTATACAGGAGGGAAATGAGCCTAAGCAATGTTTTCTTGTAAAAATATTTGATGTCTTACAACCTGCCATAGACCCATAACAGGAACAAAAGAATAGGAGCGACTGGGATACCATTGGGCTACTGATACAGTGATACTAAAGACAGTAAGACAACACTGGAAGTTTGGAAGTCACTTCATTAGAATAGTTAGACTACCATTGGGCTACTGATACTAAAGACACCATTGGACTTACATAAGTGGGCTCACTTCTACACAACTAATGTCATGCTCCTTTTCTACTTTACTCCTTTGCCTTTTCAAAATCTTTTTTTTTTAAAATAAAAATTAATTCATTAATTCAAAGTCATACGACATTTATAATAGAAGTCAAAACTAACAAATATTATCAAAATCAAATAAATAAAAGGAAAATTTGTCATAAACAACATTTTAAATAAAAGTATTTGCGAGAAACAACCTTTAAAAGAATCTGGCAAAATAAGACCTTAAAAGTATTTTTTTGCGAGGAACTACCTTGAACCATTTTTCGGACATTGACCAAGTATTTTGCTGCTTTGACTCACTAAAACCAAACATGGCAAGGCACGTAACCCACACTTCTTATGTTTCAACTCCATTACCCTTCATATACTAATAAAGTCAACATCGGAAAATACTTGATCAATGTCGAAAAATGGAGAAAAACAGGGTTGAAACATAAAATATGCAGTTCACGTGTCCTTCAAATATTTGGTTTTAACGAATCAACGCTGAAAAATGCTTGGTCAACGCCGGAAAATGGGTCGAGGTTATTCCTCACAAAATATTTTCTTTTTAATGTCTTCGTTTGCCAGATTTTTTTTAAAAGGTTGTTTCTCACAAAAACTTGTATAAAAGGTTGTTTCCAACAAATTTTCCTAAATAAAATTCTAATATGACAAAACTACGATCATTGAGTAGATCTAACTAGTAAACATTATTTTATCATATTTTCAGCATATTTTAACACTATTTTATAATACTAAACAACATCATTTGGGAACTTGTTAGTTGTTAGTTTTGTTCCAATGTGAATATTTAAACTATCAACTTATTATAATTGTTACTAGACATAATTGAAAATATTAACAGTCAAAAGGAGATTGTGAAAAAACAAAGCCCTAACTAATTAAAAAAGGAAAATTTCCTCAGAGGTTTGACGTAATTCTCAAATTTTCCCTCACATTTGGAAAATTCATCAGAAACCCCTGAATTTTGACTTTGTGCCTAAAACAGTCTTACTGCTAATGGAGTCCCTAACGACGTTAGGTTTTTCTCCCTTTCTCCTCAATTCCCCCCCCCCAACCATCCTCCATTGATAACTATGTAAGCTCTAATTTTCTCTCTCCTTCCACCTCCATGTTGTTCTCTCCCCTCCAAAAAATTATCCCTCACATTGGAGATTTCCTTAGACACCCCTTAACTTTGACTTGTGTGTTCAAAATACCTTTACTGTTAACGGATTCTCTAACGATGTTAGGTTTTCTCTCTTTCTCCACAATTTTCTCTCTCCCCTCCCACCCTCCTCCTTTGATGACTATCTAAAGCTCTAAGCTTTCGCTCTCCTCCCACCTCCATGTCTTTCACGTCAGAGATGGGTGGATGGTGCGGCAGTGAGGGTGACGGTGTGTGGGGTATGGGGTGTGGGATGTGGGTGAGGGCGTGACGCAGAGGCAGTGACTGTGAGGGTTTTGCTTTCAAATGGATGAAATGGGCCAAAACAAAACAAAAGGGCTGGTCAGAAATAATAAAAAATAAAAAAAGAATATCAAACTTTAGCCGGGTACCGGGTACCCGCATGCCTGGTTTCTCCGGCCCATGACCTTACCCGGATTTCTTCGTTTTTTCATGGTCGGGTACCCGGCCCGGTAAAATCCAAAAAATTCAGCTTTTGACCCGACATTTTTTGGTCGGGTCAGCGGGTTTTCAGTTCGGGTTTTGCGGGTTGGGATTTTCTGAACACCCCTAGCGAGGAGGGTCTCCTAAAATTTATTTTTCTTACCTTATTAAAAAAAAAAAGATATGAACTTGTGTTATCCGTTTAGGGTGATATGTTGTTCTGTGGTTATTGAATAGATACTCCTTTTTTTATTTGCAATGTTTTATTTTCTTTTACCAGTATATAACTTTGAGTCTTTGAACGTTAATATATTTAATAATCTATTTGTGAAAATTATAAAAATTTGATATCTTGTAACTATATATATAGAAATGGAACCAACAACATATCGCATGCTAATATTTGTACTCCCTTCGTCCCATAATAGTATGAAACTCTGAACAGTTTGTTTTTTTATTTGTCACAAATTAGTATGAACATTTTTATTTTTAGCATGATCTCGCTTTTATTATATTAGTTTTGTAACATCACTTTATCACAAAAGTAATTAGTACACAGCTCCTCTACTTTATCTCTTCCTATAAAAATACTCCAACTTTATCTCTACTTCAATAAAAAAATTACCCCCACTAACTCCTACACATTTACCTTTTAATAAAATAACATTTTGTTAGGAAACGTGTGTTGTAGTGTTTGATTAATGCGGAACAAGTCAATGAAATAATAAGGATGAGAAAAGCAATAAAGAAAATAAACAGAAAGAACACAAGGATTTACGTGGTTCGGTCAAAATTTAAATGGTATTATATCACATAATCAGATTGTGAAGGTCTCTACTTGGAAAGATGCAAAGACATCGAAGTACACTGCTTGCGTCAAGCTTGAAGCGGTGGAGTTGGAGCTGTGCTCGAGTATGCTTAAAATTAATTGGTTCCATTGTGAAAATTGTTGCAATTTGCTAAATCTGTATTTTTCAGATCTTAATTGTCATTGTATGTACCATTTGGCTTATTATTAATGATATATTTTCTTACCGTAAAAAAAAAAAAAACAACTACCCAACTAATTGTGTGTAAACGTGAAAGAAGGATTTCACAGCTTCTTTTCTCAATTACTCCTACACGTGGCCTTATAACTTATGCCTTTATCTATAAAGAGGAAAAAGGGAGCACTAAATTAGAAGTCAGAACAATAAGCAAACTAAACCGGACGCAAGGACTATCTTCTATTACTTAAAGGAACTTACTAATGGGTGTTTATTGAAACCTATTTATTCATTTTGCATCTCTCATTCAACATAACCTTCCTCCTCTCTTGAAGAAAAGAACTCAAGATAGTTGTCATTTGACATTCTAAAAAGGCCATTATTTTCTATTTTTTTTTGTTATTCTTCACTGTTAGTTGTGTGAGTGCTTGTCTGGGGCTTTGCCCCTCTTATTCACAAAAAAGATTATTTACACTATGATTTGAGCTGAAATATATGATTAAGTCTTAAAATTATGAAACAAAAGTTCTTGCGCAACGCACACTGGTCTAAAATTTATATAAATAACCCCTAACAATTGTAATCAATCTCAAATACAGAAACATCTATTATGAGAACGGAGGAGTATTTCGCTTCTTTATGTACCTCAACTTTCCCAATTACATTTCTCATATGCGTATCTTTCATTTACAAAATTAATAGAGATACCCTTCCATTTAGTTCGGTAATATTATTTTTGATTCCGTATCTACCTTAATTTTCCATAAATTTATTAAAAGATTATGTTCGGTGCCTATTTCATTATTCACAAATTAATATATAGTGGTAGGTTTTAAAGGGTAATATAGTAATTAAATACACCAATTACAACCATAATGTATATACATGTATTCTAACACCTTTTTTTTTATTTGGTAAGATGAATAACCTCTGGGCTGCCCTCGCACAGGGCCCAACCTAGAGGCCCAGGCAATCGGAAGGAGGGGGAGTGGTAAGGGGAATTCTCCTCCAAGTGCCCCTCACTTGGTGGGATTCGAACCTCTAACCATGAGGTCATGAGGTGGAATTCCTACCAAGTGAGCCAAGCTAAGCTTGGTACATGTATTCTAACACTTATAATGTGCGTATCTTTCATATTCTTTTCCTGATTATGCATATATTCTAACATTTATAATGTGCGTATCTTTCATATTCTTTACCATATTTAGCATATATCCTAACATTTAGAAATAATGTGCTTATCTTTCATATTCTTTACCCTATTTAGCTTATATTCTAACATTTATAAAGATTGTGCGTATCTTTCATATTCTTTACCATATTTAGCATATATTCTAACATTTATAAATAATGTGCATATCTTTCATATTCTTTACCATATTTAGCACATATTCTAGCTAACATTTATACATATTGTGCGTATCTTTCATATTCTTTACCATATTTAGCACATATTTTAACATTTATACATAATGTGCGTATCTTTCATATTCTTTACCATATTTACAACTGCATAGACATGCACATGTATCAATTGTATGGTCCTGTATATAACAATGAGCATGCGTCAAAGAAAAGGACAAGGGAAAAATTTAACTCATACTCTCCAATTTCGAAGGCACAAGATGGTCACGACAACAACAAAAATTGTCATCCTCCTATTCGTTTGCCTCATTTGTTCTCCTGTGAAAGGTGAGTAGTTAGTTGACTAGTTTATTTAGCGAAAATATGTAGGGTAGTGCATAATACATACACATAGGTATTGCACGTGCATATTTTTTTTTGAAGGTAAGAAGAAATCCTTTGAGTTGTATTCAATAAGGCCTCCAGTCCTCCGCCTAAAAGCTAATTACAAAGACTTACACCCCCGATCTTCTACCCCTTTAAATCTCAAACAAATGTTTGAACAGGAATTAAACCCTAAACGTTACTAGTTCCTATCTTACTTGTGCATATGGCTTGTTATTAAATGTTCATTATTTTTGTCATTTATATATATATATATATATATATATATATATATATATTGCAAAAAAGTAAAAATTATAAAACGCTTATATCTAAAAGAATATATTAAACTTAACAAATTAATTCTTATATAGCTTAATTTTTTCATATATATTAATGAGATTTAAGGTCCAATTTTGGCTCTACTATGAGACATTCTAAGATGAAAAACAAGGGAAAAAAATCACAAGCGAGCACCAATTACATTAACCATCTCGCATTTAAGTCACCCATATATTTTCAACTATCTAGCATTTACTCGAATATATGGTTTTATGGTAAAATTTTATAAAACTCATGAAAATTTCAGTCAAATTAAATCTCTCGCTTTGTTGAAAAGACGGTAGTGAGTAGTAGTATTCTTACTTGGGTATCGAAAACCCCCTTGTTAAAAAAAGTATTTTCTAGTCAATCATCAATATCTCTATTATATGAGTGAAGGGGGAGGCATGGTGTCCCCCTATTAAATGACTATATTACCCTTACTTTTTAATTACATCAATTTTGTTTGAATTTGTTAAAATAATAATGTGTAATCAATCAAAATATTTGCCATTTTTAAAAACTACAATTAGAATAACTTAAAATTTTAGATTAAAAAAAAGGAAAGACTAAAAAGTTTACAAATTCATTTAAGAATGTCAAAATCTTCTATCAAAAGGAAAAATTGCCAAAATAAAAAATCAGCAATATACTTCCACAACATTATAGTCATGTACAGAAATGACCATTTTAATTGGTTTATATAATTTCAATTTGTGGAAGTCAATTACATAAAGGATAATAAGATCAGATCAAGAATTGAACTGAACTTATCTGAACTTATTTTTGCCGAAAATAACTTCTAATAAGTTGAACAAAACATAACCTTTATTAAAAAACTGTCAACTTAAACTATTATATATAATGAGTTGTCGCTGCATATATTGCGTGCATGTAAAACTAGCTACTCGACATTACGAAATATCACAATTTAAAAATTGTCATCGCATGTATCGAGTGCTTAGAAAGCTAGTATATATATATATAAAGGAGGAACTTTTCGGGAGCATAGGGAGCTCCTCAAAATTTCGAGGCCATAAAGCGCGCCACGTAGGATTGTCATGTCATCGAATTTTATTTTTATCTTTTAAAGAAATAGAGTTCTACATAGATTTAAATACACATAAGGGGTTCCTGATAAGCTAAAATTAGAGTTTGGTTTTGAATGAACAACCTAAATTATTATATTATGTAAATTGTGTATAACTTTTGCTACGTAATTCGGAATATTATAATATTTGTTCCATTGGATAGTGCTCGAAATATGCTCCGAAATAAGATCTATTTACAATATAGTTCTACAACTTATGAAATAGAGAGCGCCACGTAGGATTGCCATGTCATTAATTTTTATTTTAAATATTTTAAAAAATAGAGTTCTACACATATTTAAATACATTAAAGGAGTTTTACATAACAAGAAATTAGAGTTTCGTTTTGAATAAACAACCTTAATTATTGTATTATGTAATTTGAATATAACTTTTGCTACCTAATTCAAAACATTATAATTTTTTACCATTTGAGAGTGCTTGAAATATGCTTCAAAATAAGAATCATTTACGATATAGTTTACAACTCATAGTCTTTCTTTTAAATAAACAACCTAAATTATTTAACTATGTAAATTGAATATAACTTTTGCTACATAATTCGCAATATTATAAATTTCTTACCATCAGAGAGTGCTCGAAATATGTTTCCATATACAATATAGTTTTACAACTTATGAAAATATATTTATTTAGATGAACAATAACATATTATTTATTCTTTATTTTAAATACATATAAAAATAACTATAAAAATAGCGTATTGTATGTCAAAATAGCAATTATGTACTTTAAAATCAAACTTTTAAAAATAGAATTATATAAAGATAAAAAATACATATCTGTAGTTTTGAGCATGTCATAATGGCATTACATGAAGAATCAAATGAAAGTTTGTCAACGACATTGCAGAGGTATTATGCAATTGACTAACTATTTTATTCCTAGAATATTTGTTGTATAGATAATTATTTATGTTTTTCTTTTTCATATATCTATATGTCAGATCTTATTATTTTCTCAATAAACTTAATTCTAATAAAACTAATTGGAAAATCAAGGTTCGAGTTTCTAGACTATTTGAGGTCGCAGATCATAAAAAAGGGGTAAGTTTGATAAGTCTTGATATGGTCATGATTGATGAAGAGATTTTTTTCTCTTAAATAATATTTTCGATTATTAATTGAGATTATTTTTATGTTTAATTTATTTCATTCATGATACCATCATTATGATCTTCTTTTCAGTGTTTCCATCTTCTATTCTATATGCATTAGTGTTTATATGCTATATTAAAAGTTGAAGTTATGACTGACACTCATATTTTTTCTCTATTCTTTCTGTTCTGCATCTATTAAATTATCACCCTCTACTTTCTTAAAGTATTGTTTGGGTATTTTCCATGTTAAAACTGTGCTAGCTATTGTTAATCATTACCAATTATTGGAATACTATTTAATAATAGACTTATCTACAATATTCAATTGAACATTAAAAATATAAATTTATATATCACAATAACAAATCCAGAAATCAAAGTATAATGACAAACACTTTCTCTGTTTTTTTTCTATTGTAACAATGGGTTTGGGCATGGTTTTAAGAAAATAAAACAAAATGGGTAGTTTAGCATAAAGGGATTAACTAGAGTAGGGGATAGGTAAATCCTTAATAAAGTAAACTCAACTTTATAAGGCAATTTGAGTAATTAATGATGGTTTTATTAACATAAAGTAAAGGTGATATTGTCAACTATTGTTGTTGTTTTTTTTTTCACCAAAAGTGGAATGGTTCCAATAGATAAAACTACCCAAAGTGGTAATTGTTACAATAGGAAAAGAATGGAGGAAGTATATAAATACAATGGTGTTAAAAATCCCATTTCAGAAAAACAAAAAATCAACAATGTTAATAAAAATTTGAAAACAAATAAAATATACAACAACGCGTGCAACGCACGGGCTTCAAAGCTAGTATATATATATATAAAGCATGAACTTTTCGGGAGCTTAGAGAGCTCATCAAGATTTCGAGACCATGGAGTGTGCCACGTAGGATTGCCAAGTCATCAATTTTATTTTTATTTTTTAAAAAAATAAAGTTCTACATAGACTTAAATACCTATAAAGAGTTATGGATAAGCGAAAATTAGAGTTTGGTTTTGAATGAACAACCTAAATTATTATATTATGTAAATTGCGTATAACTTTTGCTACGTATTTCGGAATATTAGAATTTTTGTACCATTTGATAGTGCTCGAAATATGCTTCGAAATAAGATCCATTTACAATATAGTTCTACAACTTATGAAATATAGAGCGCCACATCATCAATTCTTATTTTTATTTTTTTTAAAAAATAGAGTTCTACATAGATTTAAATACATATAAGGAGTCTTAGGTACGCGGAAATTACAGTTTCGTTGTGGATGAACAACCTAAATTATTATATTATGTAAATTATGTATACCTTTTGCTACCTAATTCAGAATATTAAAATTTTTGTACCATTGGATAGTGCTCGAAATATGCTTCGAAATAATATCAATTTATGAAATAGAGAGCGCCACTTTGGATTGTCATGTCATTAGTTTTTATTTTAAATATTTGAAGAAAATAGAATTCTACATATATTTAAATACATAAAAGAGTTTTGGATATGGGGAAAATAAGAGTTTTGTTTTGAATAAACAACCTAAATTATTATATTATGTAAATTTAATTTTACTTTTGCTACCTAATTCAAAAAATTATAATTTTTTTACCATTGGAGAGTGTTTGAAATATGATTCAAAATAAGATCCATTTACAATATAGTTTTACAACTCACGAAAATATATTAATTAGATGAATTGTAAGACATTATTTAGTTTTTTATTTAGATAAATATAATAATAGTTATAAGTATTAAGGTTAGTGTATTATACTCCATTGGAGAGTATGTGATTATATTATTTGATTATAAGTCCAATTTACAAGATTTTACAAGATTAAACATATTATCTTTCAAAACCTCAACCTTACTCAACTATACCAAAACAATATAGTATTGTAATAAAATTTACTAAGGAAACTTTGTTGTTACAACACAAATTAAAATATATAGCGATAAAGTTACATATATATATATATATATATATATATATATATATATATATATATATATATATATATATATATGAGAGTTTTGGATTATGTAAAAAATAGAGTTTGATTTGATGAAACAACCTTAGAATATTATAAAGAGCTCCACCTAAGCATGTCATGTCATTTTTTTAATTTTTAATTTTTTTAAAGAAAATAATTTTCAACATAGATATAAATACATATAAGGTGTGTTGGATAAATGAAGATTATAGTCTGATTTTAAATAAATAACCTAAATTATTATACTATGTAAATTGAATATAACTTTTGCTACATAATTCGTAATAGTATAATTTTTTTTACCATCGGATAGTGCTCGAAATATGCTTTGAAATAAGATCCCTATACAATATAGTTTTACAACTTATGAAAATATATTTATTTAGATGAACAATAACATTTTTTTTTAAATAACTATAAAAATAGTGTATTATATGCGACAATAGTAATTATGTCTTTCAAAATCATACTTCAAAAATTGAGTTATATAAAGATAAAAAAAATCATATCCATAGTTTTGAACCTATATCATTCCATGATGGCATTACATGAAGAATCATATGAAAGTTTGTCATGGAGATTGCAGAGGTATTATGCAATTGACTAATTTTTTTATTCCTGTAATATTTATTGTATACATAATTATTTATGTTTTTTTCCATATATCTATATGTCATATCTTATTCTTTTCTCCATGAATTTAATTCTTCTAAAACTATTTGGAAATCAAGGTTCGCGTTTCTAGACTATTTGAGGTCACGGATCATAATTAAAAAAGGGGGGATTTTGATAAGTCTTGATATGGTCATGATTGATGAAGAGGAATATTTTTCTCTTAAATAGTATTTTCGATTATTAGTAGAGGTTAGTTTTGTATTTAATTAATTTCATTCATGATACTATCATTATGATCTTCTTTTTGGCTTTCCCATCTTCCATTTTATATGCGTTAGTGTTTATGGGCTATACTAAAAGTTGAAGTTGTGGCTGACACTCATGTTCTTCTCTATTCTTTCTATCCTGCATCTATTAAATTATTACCCTCTACTTTCTTAAAGTATCATTCGAGTATTATTCATGTTAAAAATGTGTTAGCTATTGTTAGTCATACCTATAATTGGGACACCATTTAATAATAGACTCAACTACGATATTCAATTGAATATTAAAAATTACAAAATTTGTATATCGCAATAATAAATGTAGAAATTACAGTATATTGACAAATAATTTCTCCGTTCTTTTTCTACTGCAACAATTGGTTTAGGCATGGTTTTTAAGGAAATAATAAATGGGTAGTTTAGCATAGAGGTACCCCTTTAGTTTACTAGAGTGGAGGATAAATAAATCCTTCATAAAGTAAATGCAACTTTATGTGGTAATTTGGGTAATTAATAATGTAACATAAAATAAAGGCAATATTGTCAACTGTAGTTGCTTATTTTTTTTCCCCAAAAGTAGAATGGTTCCAAAAGATGAAACTACCCAAAGCAGTAATTGTTGTAATAGAAAAAGAACGGAGGAAGTATGTATATACAATGGTGTTGAAAAATCTCATTTCACAGCAACACAAAATCAACAATGACATTAACAAAAAAATTTGAAAAAAAATAAAATAAATAAAGGAAGAACTTTTCGGGAGCAGCTCCTCAAGATTTCGAGGCCATAGAGCGCGCCACGTAGGATTGTCATGTCATCAAATTTTATTTTCTCTTTTAAAAAATAGAGTTCTACATAGATTTAAATACACATAAGGAGTTATAGATAAGCTAAAATTAGAGTTTGGTTTTGAATGAACAACCTAAATTATAATATTATGTAAATTATGTATAACTTTTGCTACGTAATACGGAATATTATAATTTTTGTTCCGTTGGATAGTGCTCGAAATATGCTCCAAAATAAGATCTATCTACAATATAGTTCTACAACTTATGAAATAGAGAACACCACGTAGGATTGCCATGTCATTAATTTTTAATTTAAATATTTTAAAAAATAGAGTTATACACATATTTAAATACATAAAAGGAGTTTTGCATAACGAGAAATTAATGTTTCATTTTAAATAAACAACCTAAATTATTGTATTATGTAAATTGAATATAACTTTTGCTACCTAATTCAAAACATTATAAATTTTTACCATTTGAGAGTGCTTGAAATATGCTTCAAAATAAGATTCATTTACAATATAGTTTTACAACTCATGAAAATATATTTAACTAGAAGAATGGTAAGGCATTATTTAGTCTTTCTTTTAGATAAATATAATAATAGATATATGTGACTATAGCATTTTATCATAGGTCCAATTTACAAGATTAAACACATATATATAATCTTTCAAAACCTCAGCCTTACGAGTCCAGATCCTCTAGAGTTCTAATCAAATTCTACAAGACAGAGTTGTATATGAACCATACATTTTAAAATCAAAGGCTCATATTGGTGGAAGGGGGGGAATAAGGGGTGGATTTTGGTTAGAAAAAATAGAGGGGTTTTGGAAAGATAATATATGAGCCATTGATTTTTTATTCAATGGTTGATATTGCTCAAACTCTACATTGTAGAGTTCTTCTAGAACTTTAGAGGATCCGTATATGAGGTGAAGCTTTTCCTGCTTTTGGTAATTTTATCTTACATTTTACCAAAAAAAAACTTTAGTGGATCCAAACACTAGCCTTACTCAACTGAACCAAAGCAATTTAGTATTGCAACCAAATTTATTAAGGAAACTTTGTTGTTACAACAAAAATTAAAATGTATATCGGTAAAGTTACATATATATTAAGTTTTGGATAATGAAAAAATTAGAGTATGATTTTAAACAACAACGTTAAAATATGTTTATTTAGATTAACAATAACAAATTATTTATCAAAGAGTGCTATATGTTTTCGTATACAATAAAGTTTTACAACTTATGAAAATATATTTATTTAGATGAACAAGAACATATTATTTATTCTTTATTTTAAATACATACAAAAATAACTATAAAAATAGCGTATTATATGTGACAAATAGCAATTATGTCTTTCAAAATTAAAATTTTATAAACTGAGTTGTATAAAGATAAAAAAAATACATATCCGTAGTTTTGAGCATACCATGATGGCATTATATGAAGAATCAAATGAAAGTTTGTCAACGACATTGTAGAGGGATTATGCAATTGACTAATTATTTTATTCCTATAATATTTGTTGTATACATAATTATTTATGTTTTTTTTTTCATATATCTATATTTCATATCTTATTCTTTTCTCAATAAACTTAATTCTACTAAAACTAATTGGGAAATCAAGGTTCGAGTTTATAGACTATTTGAGGTCGCAAATCATAAAAAAGGGGTTAGTTTGATAAGTCTTGATATGGTCATGATTGATGAAGAGATTTTTTTTTTCTCTTAAAAAATATTTTTCGATTATTAATAGAGGTCAGTTTTATATTTAATTTATTTTATTCATGATACCCTCATTATGATCTTCTTTTTGGCTTTTCCATCTTCTATTCTATATGTTAGTGTTTATGTGCTATATTAAAAGTTGGAGTTATGGCTGGCACTCATATTTTTTTCTCTATTCTTTCTGTCCTACATCTATAAAATTATTACTCTCTACTTTCTTAAAGTATCGTTTGGGTATTTTCCATGTTAAAACTGTGTTACCTATTGTTAGTCATACCAATTATTGCGATACTATTTAATATAAACTTAGGTACAATATTCAATTGAACATTAAAAATATAAAATTTATATATCACAATAAAAAATCTAGAAATTAAAGTTTAATGACAAATACTTTCTCTGTCTTTTTCTACTACAACAATGGGTTTGTGCGTGGTTTTTAAGAAAATAAAAGAAAATGGGTAGTTTAGCATAGAGGAGGGGGTAACTAAGTAGGGGATAGGTAAATCCTTAATAAAGTAAACGCAACTTTATGAGGCAATTTGAGTATTTAATGATGGTTTTATTAACAATAAAAGTAAAGGCAATGTTGTCAACTATAGTTTTTTTCACCAAAAGTGGAATGGTTCCAATAGCTAAAACTACCCAAAGTGGTAATTGTTACAATAGAAAAAGAATGGAGGAAGTATATAATTAGAATGGTGTTGAAAATTCTCACTTCAGAACAACATAAAATCAACAATGTTAAAAAAATTTGCAAAAAAATAAAATAAACAACCCGAGCAACGCACGGTCTTCAAAACTAGTAGCTACCTATATCCCACAATAAATGAGGCACATTACATTAAAAAAAAGTATTTTCTAGTATTTATTGATGATTGATTCTAATATCCCTTTGGAGCATTACATTAAAGAAGAAAATAATGTAGCTTGAGAAAACTTAAACATTGACTTTCTCTATCTATATTTATTTGCTATATTTCTTTTTTTTTTTCACAATTTTCAGGATGTTTTTTTATCGTAAATATCTCTTATTCCATCAGAAAAAAAATTATAAAAATTTCATAATGTGAATTTACACATTGAAACAAATCCAAAATGTTACATGACTATATTTTTACTTGTAAAAGGAAACAAAATAATCAGTCAAAATTAATAATTTACTTTCCTAATAAAGAAGTATAGCAAGTAACTATAGAGGGAGGGAGTATACTTCATGTTATTAGATGCACGTTAGACAAACTGTTTCTAATCTTTATCTTCTTGCTTTACAGATGCACTGACTGATGCAAGAGACAGTAAAGCAACAAGAATCCGCCATGAAGTTCAAAGTATGTCAATTAATGATGACGGCATAGATATAGAAAGTGGATTTCTGGTTGACTATCCCCCAGGAGGAGAACCACCGAAACCTCCCCCCTCCTGCTACAAGAATTTAAAGAAAATTATTGATCATGCACATGAATAAGAGAATTGAAATCTCTTGTGTTGTAGTTAGAATAATATTTCATCTGTTCTGAATAACTTAACATAATGAACTTTTACTTTATCCTCAGACTCCCTCTTGACTATCTAGTAGTAGTATGATTAATATGTAAGGTTAGCTATAGTCACGTAGAATTTAGGAGCGGACCCACGTGAGATCCTGGTGGCACGGACACCCCAATTTTTTTTTGCAGCAAATATTAGTGTTACAAAAAATGTTTAAAAAAGGTGTAAAATAACTGCTTACTGCTCAGGCACCTTTTTCCACCAGGTTGCATCATTGCAGCCCAGGCCAACACTCATTTACTCAGAACTACCAAAAAAAGTTGAAAAAGGAAAAAGGGGAGCCTAAGGTCTAGACTCTAACGAGAGAGAACTACAAACAAATATACAGAAGAAAGGTTAGACAACAAAGAATATAAGTTGACGCCGACATATCACGCAAGAGAGCACCCTTCATGATTCTAAAATAAGATCATCCCACCCTCTTTCTAACTTTCTCTCTTTAAAAAATAACATCCCACAACCTTTCCCATCTATGCTCTTAATCATGAACAACAACAAAAATCACCCCAACTACTTTTTTTTTCCTCTCTCTTTTATTTTTCACAAATTATTAGAATAGGCGGTCTAATTTTAACATAAAATTAGACAAACCCAAGCCTACATTATCCTAATAAGCCCATTCCATTTCACTCTAACCAACACTATCTCTAGGCATCTCCCACTAACCTAGTCATCAATTCTCTTCTCCTTCCTTTGTTTTCTTGATTTTTCAAACTGCAACAGACAATTTCAAAAAATAATTTAGCAGTCTTACCGAACGGAGTAAACTAGTCACTGAATGGGTCAAATAATGTGATACTGAATATATTAAATTGGTCACGAAATAGATTAAACTGGTCACAAAATTCTATGATTGACCAAGTTTTGTTCTCTTGGACTTACTACCTTCTTTAGTAACAAACTCTTTCCATTTTTGTTGATCTCGAAGAATTTTCCAACTATGTAGGTAAGGATAATTTCTATCAGTTGGGTTGCGGTTCTTCCAAAGTTTGATGGCCATCTCGATCACTTGATTTTCATCATGGCCACTAGGATGTGTATCCTTAACTTGAATATAGCACCCATTGAACTTCGAAACCTCGGCACTCATTTTGTACCAATGATTAGAGGCTTTTCAACATCAACCTCGGGACCTTCTGTCCTCCATTGATTATAGTATTGAACAATTTTCTCCCATAAATCCACGTACGACTGATCGATTCCTACAACAGCATCATTTGAAATTGTCAACTAGCTTTTACATAAAACTTGATCTTGTTCGTGGCTCCACTTGAATTTTGTTCCTCCAACCCCTCTTCCTCTGTTTCTCCCTCTACCTCTACCATTATTGCCTTTTCCACCGCCACCAGTGTCCTTCTGAACCTCTACAACCTCTTCTTCTTCGTCAACATCGATAGCCACTCATGAAATGGAAATCTTGGTGCATGGTAAAAGCTCCAATACTCTCTCTTCTTGAACTTTCATGAACCACGTATGATTCATGAGGGAAAGGAGGACGAGAGTATTACATAGGCGTAGTCGAACGATTAGTCGGCCTAGGCTGGTAATAATAGGATGGATGGTAATACATTTGAGCATCGGGGGGAATCGCTTGATTTGGATCATAGTAAGATTGGGAAGTTGGGCAAATCGGTACATTTTGGACATTTGGATTATTTCGGGTTGGGCTTTGGGATGTTTGATTTTCTAAATTTTGAAAATTTTCTAAATAAGGATAATATTTACTATATGGATCTTGAGAATAATCATCCATTTGTGGGTATATTTTTTTGAAGGAAATAATATACTTCCTCCGTTCTGTTTTAAATGAAACGTTTGCTTTTTCACGTAACCCAACGCGCTTCTTTAATCGTTAATATCTTTAGTTGTGCACAAGTGAAAAATATAAAAAAGTTATAATTTGATAGTATGTATCGAGACGAATCTAACAAGATCCCATTTGACTATGTTTTTCTTTATATAATGGTGATAAATTGGAGTCAAAATTGATCAATGAATAGTATCATTTCACCCAATGTTTCATTTAAAACAGAATGGAGGAAGTATGAGAGACAGAGATTATAGAAATTTTGTGGGTATATATTTTTACAACATTGTTACTCCTATTTATAGACTAATATTTGAAAAAAAAATTAAAAAAATTTAAAACAAAAAAATATGTTGCATATACTGTAGCACAACATAATCGTTGCAAATTAATCTACAGCCCCAAAAATTACACATCATCAGCTCCACATTACCATTGAAAGTGAAATGAAAAGTGGAAGTGGAGCCCACAAAGAGTAGAACAAAGCAAGTAGCTTTGTGGAGCTACTTGGCTTCACAAAGCAACAAGCATCATTTCACTCCAACAACAAAGCTACTAGCTCCAACTCTTTGATATTTGCAAGCTAGGACTTAATACACTCCGCTGGAGCTGCTCTTAATTACCTCGACCCATTCCAAGTTAGACAACTTGTTAAAAAACAAAATAGTAAGGAGAATTCCTTTGCAGATTAGGAATAATTAGGATCATTTTTATAGGGGGTGAGAATAAAACTTTTATCATGGCGATGGAAAGAGGGTTTCACAAGTCATAATTACTATGTCAACTTTGATCCACAAGTTAGACTACTATGATATACAATGCATATATAATCATGCTGCGTTTCTCACTAAACTAGGGTGGAGGGTGCTTATGGAACCCAATGCTCTTTGGTGAAGAGTCCTTCGTTCTAAATATTGCAAAGGTAGGTG
The DNA here is from genome assembly GCA_947646795.1 of Beta lomatogona. Taxonomy (NCBI): domain Eukaryota; kingdom Viridiplantae; phylum Streptophyta; class Magnoliopsida; order Caryophyllales; family Amaranthaceae; genus Beta; species Beta lomatogona. Next base: position 2,935,192 of record CANSNZ010001059.1, on the reverse strand, counting down.
TGACATTGGCATGTTTGAGCATAAGAAAGGAGCCTCTAATGTATGGAGTGGAATTACAGAGAACGCAAAATTTGTATGTGAAGGGACGCGAGTTGCCATTGTTAATGGGTCAACTACTTTATTCTGGGATCACAAATGGGTTGCTAACAAACCTCTAATTGATCTCACTACTCGTTTGGTTCCTCAAGAGCTCCTAGGTGCTACTGTTGAAGATATGTGGGAAGTTGGTTTCAGGTGGAAGTGGGATATCTTCTCCCCTTTCCTTCATCAAGATACTATCAAGCTCATCCAAGTTCATGAATTGAAAATTAATAAAGATGTGGGAGATTTACTTTACTGGGGAAATTCACAAAAAGGTAAATTTCTATAAACTCAGCTTTGCAAATCATTAGATTGGACTCAAGTGAGTATGAAGATAGCATAATATGGACAGCACCTGTGCAACAAAGGATACGAGTATTCCTCCACGATCGTTTGTTGAGTAATGCTAATCGATTCAAACGCAAGCTCACTGATAATCCAAAGTGTTATATTTGTGGGCATGTGGAAGAAACAACAATTCACATACTTCGTGATTGCCCAGCAGCACGAAGTACATGTTTGGCGAATACTTGGTGGTCCTAGTCATGTCCCCTTGTTTTTTCATGGGAATATAAAGCAATGGCTCACTGAAAAATCTTCAGTATACTGATAACTCAAATGAACCCATATGGCCTACATATTTGTGCATTGCATTATGGTGGATTTGGAGATGGCGGAATTGCTACGTCTTTGAGCGTAGTGATGTAATACTAGTGGATATAGGGGTGTTTTTACAAGTTCGATTTGATGAAACAGTGCGAGCATTGCAGAACCCCATCATGACTACCACGAGTTCAGATACAAGAAGACAATAATTTCATGTTGCCTGAAACCCTCCACCTGATGGATGGTATGCGTTAAATACCGACGGTGCTGCTAAAGGAGTTCCAGGACTAGCTGGAGGAGGTGTAGTAATACGAGATGCTCGTGGGACGCTAGTCTCAATTATCACTATGAACTTTGGGTATTGCAACTAGGGGTGAAAGTTCGGTGTACGATTTGGATTAGGACCTAATCCAATCTGATCCGAACAAAATTTGGATTTCAATTTTCCAATCCGAATCCAAACCAATTAGAGTTTAAATCCGATCCAATCCAATCCGAATTTTCATACTCTAGATTGGATCCGATCCGAAAATCCAATTTTGTATAACTCTAGTTTTTCGATGAAATAAATTAAGTACAAAAAGGAAATCAGGAATTAAGTGTTGTTAGGGTTTTAGGGGAAGGGTTGAAGTGCTACGCATACTGGGCTATGGACTAGGCTTTTTATAAAAAAAAATTCAGTTCAACACTTATGCCCAATCCAGATACATAATACAAGGCATATTACTATTCGGTTATATTGGATTTTTGGATCCAATTACCCTCAAACCAATCCGATCCGAAAATCCAATTTTTCAAAAAATCTCAATCCAAATCCAATACGAACACAGTTCGAATCCGATCCGAATTACTAATTTAGATTGGATTGGATTGGATTTCAGATTTATTCCGAATAACTTTCACCCTAATTGCAACGCTTTTAGAGCTTAAATTAAAGCACTTGCTCATGGATTGAACTTGGCAAAAGACCTGATCATTACCAAACTTGTTGTGCAAATGGACAACCTTGCGTGTGTCCAAGCTATTAACAATCAAACTACAAATGTTGGTGAATGTGCTCACATAATTGATAATTGCAGGGGTTTGCTACAAAAGGATGATTGGGAGGTTAAAGTGATTCATGTCTATCGGGAAGGAAACCGTGTTGCTGATTGGCTTGGAAATGTTGGAGTTGCTCAAACTCTGGAGATTTAGATCTTGAAGGATATTCTTGTAGCTCTTATTAGATTGTTAGATGAGGATGCTCAAGGCGTGGCTTTCGCTCGCTTGATTCCTCCTTAGTTGTAGTTGGTTGTTTTTGGTTTTGTAGCTGTAGTTGTTCTGTTTCTTTTCTCCTCTTTTAAGATGTATTTCCTTCATTTGCATTAAAAAAAAACAATGCATATATAATCGAAGTATTAAGATATCTATCTAAATGCTAGAAAAGGGGTGAACCGTGCATTAGAGTCCAGATAAATAGAATAAAAAGATATTTAGAATTTAGATATCTGAATATGAATGCATTTTTGTAATTTTACGTGTAACTTTCGCCATTCCTCAAATATTTCTACCTAATTTCTTTAAATTGTAAAAGTTCTCTACCTAATTTAACTCAGACGGATAACGTTAAAAGATTCGTGAAAAGAAACTTGTAAAAGTTATAATTCTGACTAGAGGTTTGTAATCTTTCTATTAGTTTGTTTCTTTTGCTGTCATAATTTGTTAGATTTATAATTTTAGGTTGTTAATACAGTACTTTCAATATGGTTTACTAGAAGTCTAGAACTACAAAAATATCATAGTAATCTCCCATTTGATAGAGAAAAATAATAATTAGCCTCATAATTTTCTATTTGCACAAATAATTCCAAGTTTGTAATTCTCACATTGATATTTCGTAAACGACACATGGAAAAAAACTAATGTCTCATAATTGAAGATATAACATTTATATATCCTCTGTTTTTGTTCCTACTTTTTCTTTTAGTATGTTTCAGAAAGTTATATAGAGAATATAACCTTATTTGGACAATTGTAAAAAGTAAAGGAGAAGTATCGAAAAGTAAGAGAGAAGTAATAGAAAGTAAGAGATAAATTACAAAAGTAAAAGAGAAGTTTAAAAAAGGAAGCTAAGAGAGAGTGCATATAATGTATTTACCTTAAGTCCTTAACTTCTTAGATAGGAACTTAGCGAGTGTTAATTAGGATTTGGAATATTTCTGTAATAGATTTTGAAAACTTGAAATTAATTGAAAATAAATTGCTAGTACATCATCTTTTTTTTTATAAACAGTGAATCTACGTTGGGTACATTTATTACTAAGAAGAAGTTTAAGAGAAATTTATTGAGAAATTTATTGCTTAGTGATGTAGGACATGACCAAACTTCTTGACCCTCTTTTTTTAGTGCGTGTGTTGATAATTTTCTTAATAGCCTATGTCTCTTGTGCGACTAGTTCTTCTAAGACGCAAATCTAGCTTGAGATAAGGTATTAGACAATTAGTTGGCCTTCAAAACTAATTCATACTCTTATTTTTTTTATTTTTCGCACTTGTAATCTTGACACTATTCACCATGGCCGACTAAATACCTGTGCAAGGTGACCTTAGCAAATTAAGGATTTTATATTTCAAGTCAAAATTTTAAGCTTCTTGTTGTCTCTTTCAGTTCATATCCAATTGAAACAAAAGGGCAAATGGGCATGGAAGAAGCAAGATAGTTTCTCTACATTTTATTTCTATTGGCACTTTTTAGTCTCACAAATCTCTATTACATAAGGGAAGGGAGGAGCAACGGTGTCCTCTTTTGAACTGACTATTTTGCCCCCCTTCCCTTTCTAAATTACAAAAGGAATCTCAATACCAAAATGGGGGCCAAACAAAGCCACCGGAAATTAATTTTCAACAATCACTTAGAAATCTTTTATATGAGGAAACTTTACAAATCACTCATAGAATTGAGAAAATCACGTTGTAAAAATCACGCAAATCACTCAAATGATCAGGAAACTTTACAAAAACTAAAAATTAACTTACAAACTAAAACTAATATACTAGGACGTCAATACATACAAAAACATTCACAAAATTCACTTATAAATCATTGTTCTCAATAACCATTCACAATTACATACTCACAAAAATTACCTATAAACACAAATCTGAGAAAAACATAAGATTTTGACAATGATATCACACATTCGTCGATCAGCGATTTGCGAACTTTCAAACAGGTACATAATTCTTTTAATCTTTAAAGTTATTTCAGATTAGTCGACTGTTATGTAGTTGAAAAAATGGAGATAATAGCAATTAGTTGAAAAGGACTTTTATATAATTAGACTTAAATTTGATTCATTTTCATATAAAATCAGAAAACAAGATGTGTATGAAATTTGATTCATTTATGACACTGATGAAAAAGTTGCAAATTTAGTTCTTTTTTAAAAAAAATTCCAATATAAAATTTTTGCCCAAAACTTTTGCAAAATATTCATGTTCATAAATAAATTTTGAAAAACAAAACAATATCAAACCTTTTTACGAACAACTTTTGCAAAAATCCATTTTCTAGAAAAAAAAAAATTACATTAATTTGCGAAAACCATTTAATGTGAAATCAGATTGTGTATGAAAAATTTAAAATTTCATTTCAAATATAATTGAAACTCAAAGTGTTAAAATTTAGAAAAGGAGAAAAATTAAAAATGACCATTTCATGCAAAATCAGATTGTGAATGAAAAACTTAAAATTTCATTTCAAATATAATTGAAACTCAAAGTGTTAAAATTTAGAAAAGGAGAAAAATTAAAATGACCATTTCATGCAAAATCAGATTGTATATGAAAATTTTAAAATTTCATTTCAAATATAATTGAAATTCAAAGTGTGAACATTTAGAAAAGGAGAAAAATTAAAATGATGAAAATTTTTAAATATCAATTTGTGAAATCAGAATTTAGAAGTTAGACAAGGAAAAAAAACTGAAATTGTATTATACTTTTCGGTTACAATTTTTGAGATCATAGAGAAATTACTAAAATCCATGATTTAAGAAATTACCTTTCTTTGTTACAAAATCGACCCAATTAGATCTACTGCTGCTTAAGACTTGAATTGAAATGCTTGATTTTTTGATGTTGTTCTTTGACGTTGACTTGAAAATCTACTGTTGCATGTATTTCTTTGATGTTGTTCGCAAATTAGATTTACTGCTTAAGGCTTGAAACGTCTGATTTTGTTATTGTATATTGCATACTTGGATGAACTGGGTTCCTTCAAATATGAATTAGGTTCCTTCAAAATATAGGTTGTAGATTTGTAGTGAGAGGAGAGAGAGAATGAATAGTTAGAAAAGTACTGAAATTATACACTAAGAGGAGAGAGAGAATGAATAGTTGGAGAAATGTTTTTTTGTTGGTCTGATGGGTCTTCACTCTTCACCGATTTAAGTGGCAAATAAGTATATGGACCAAACTGTTCCCGGTTAACAAGCAAGATTTTTTTAAAAAAAGATCGTCCTAAATTAAATCAGACAGGCAGTGCACAAGTTTTATTGCTCAAAATAAAAATAACCCAAACCAACCCATCATGATTCATTTGGATGAAATTTCAATCTATCACCTTAACTACTAACGCATCATGTGGATAAAAAAAGAAACTACTCTTATCTAAATCAAAGAATTACTATCACAATTTTCCACTAACAAACCACTTTTCACCAATTATGTAAAAAAAGTATATTGCAAGTTAAATTATAATATAATATATATATGAAAAGAACACTACATAATTAATTAGTAAAGGAACATATTACTCCCTTAAGAAAAAGGATAATATGTGAAAACAAAATTTTTATGTACTATTTTTTTTGTGGGAAACAATCTTTTATAATTTTTCTCACAACTTAAAACTTTACAACATTTTGTATTTTTCTGCGAGAAATCAAAAACTATTATAAATTACAAAAATGAATAAAACCAAAAAAAAGAACATGACGATATTTAGTAAATAACATCATACTAATTATAAAAGACCATGCACATATAAGACTTGAGAAACAAAAAACTATTCAAAATCACAAAAATGAATAACAACATAAAAAGAACATGGAAAATCTTATTCACAAAATGGAGGTGAACTTAAATACTAACTTGCATTTTCAGTTTGTTTACTATTAGTATTAGGCCTAAAAATATCATCGCACGCATAGCGTGCACAAAAGGCTAGTATTATTTAGGAGATTTAAGTTAGTATTTAGTAGATTGATTTTTCTTGACGCTCTGTTGACATTATAAGTTTGTTGGAACTTAGGAGGAAATCTAATTTATTATATTTATGTGTTTGCTATGTACATAGAATAAAGAATATACGGGTTTAGGTGATACTCCTATTAGTTTAGATTATATAGGAATTTGTTAACAGTATGAAATTTGATCATTTTAATTTTTTATAAAAATGTTAGTACTTTCTTATAGGTAAAAAAAGTTGTACTATGATTTTAACATAAAATGTATTTTAATCAATTTTCTTTATTAGTTATCGTGGTGGTCAATTGTCATAATCTTATATAATTTTAATTAATATTGGTGGATATTTAATCCTTTTTATGATAGGATTTTTTAACTACAATAATACAAACTTTTGGCCGTTCTCTCGCAATAATACAAACTTTCAATTATTTTTAAATAATACAAACTTTGTAACAAAATTCCTGAAGTAAGGTAATGTGACCTTTAACCTGTAAAACAGGTAAAAATCTATTTCTCTTTCCTTCCCTGCCCCTACCAACTGAAACCCCACCCCTCCCCCACCCTCACCCCTCCCCCCCCCACGGACGAAACCACCAGTCCACCCTCACCACCCCCTCCCCCACCACGAAACCGCCAATCCCAGCCACCCCAACCCCGAAATACACCAAACCCAGCTACACCACCCCCTCCCCCACCATGAAACCGCCAATCCCAGCCACCCCACCCCCGAAATACACGAAACCCAGCTACCTCACCCCGAAAACCGCCAATCTCAGCCACCCCGACCTCGAAAACCACCCCCCTCCACTCCCTCACCCCCGAAATACACCAAACCCGGTCACCCCACCCCCGAAATACACCAAATTCAACCACCCCACCCCCAAAAACCACCAATCCCAACCCAAACCCAACCACCCCACCCCCAAAAACCACCAATCCCAACCCAAACCCAACTCCTCCTCCTCTCTTTCCGCCGCCAAACCCTAACGCCACCTTTCACGCACAAACATATCCTCTTTCTCTTTCAATCCGCCGTCGTTCGCTACTCCGATCTCCTCTCTTCCGCTCGCTGGTCCCGATGTTTCGTCCGTGGGGGGGAAGGAGGAGGAGGTTGGGGGTAAGGTGGGGGTTTCAGTTGGTTGGGGGAGGGGTGGTTTCGGGGTTGGGGGGGGAAGTGGTTTCGGGGGTGTGGAAAGGACCGAAGTGGTGGGGGTGGTCGTCGGAGAGGGTGGTGGTGGTCTGACAATCAAAGGTGGTGGTCTGGTGGTTTAGTGAAGGTGAAGGAGAAAAGGAGAAAAAAAGGAAAAAAGAAAATTTGTTTTTTATTTGAATAAGAATTTAAAACCCAACCAATGACAATGACACATGTCCAAGTTTACCGGTTTATCAGGTTGCATCCGGTTTTGACCTACTCCAGGAATTTTGTTACAAAGTTTGTATTATTGAATAATAATCGAAAGTTTGAATTATTGTTGGAGAACCAGCCAAAGTTTGTATTATCTAGTTAAAAAATCCAAGTATTATGGTTATTTTAACTTTCAAGAATTTTTTAAATTCTGATACAACTATGTATTAGGAACTTAAAGTCAATTTCCATCAAGGCTTTTGGGTCAATGTTCTAGCTTATAAGATATTTTTACTTAGAAAATACATGTCGTCCAAAAAAAAAAGTAATAATTTGGACTTTTGGATTAGATCCAAATTAGCAAGCTCTAATATAAATTCGATTAAATTAAATTTGGTGGCCCCTAAAAAAACTTTGGTGGAAATTCGAATTAGATTAAATTTGTGCCAAATTAAAACTGAAAATTGAACCTATAACTCTAAGTAAGAGTACAAGTCAGTAAGAATCTGTTGAATTGAACTAAATTAAACTATAATTGTGAAAGAAAATTAGTTTAATTGACAACAGAATTGAAGTGAGTTGACCTGAACTAAAACTATGTCCAAAAGAATAGGAGCTAAGAAGTAGCTTATGGTGGAGAGACGATTCGTACAGCTTCACATGATATTGAAATCTTTTTGCATATGGCCACCACAAGTAGCTAGCTTGACTAAGGGAAGGGGAAGGCTACGATGTCCCCCTATCAAATTACTCAAAAGCCCTCATGATTTCTTAAAACTTAAAATATATCCCTTAATTAATATTCACAAACACATTAAGTAACTTAACAACTTCATATCCATAAGGTCTAGGGATCAAACCTCATGGGACTCATTTGAGGATTCCCCTTATCCCCCCCTCAAGTGAGCACCCTTCATCTTACCTTAAAAAAAATTAACTTAACAAAAATAAAACTATCCTTAAATTTTTTCTACAAACCAATTCAAAAAGTCAAAACTAATAGGAATTAGCCCATAAATATAGAACGTATCTTAGAAACATAGATTGATGAAAATATTTGTAATAAACTTGAATTAGCAATAAAATGAAGAAATAAAAAATTAATCAACTCGAAAAAGAAATAAATAAAATAAAATTCAAACTTAACAAATTAAAATATGCGGTGTTCTTATGTCCATTTTTTAAATGATATATTAATTGTAATTGCATACTTTGTTTATCACATTGAAAAACAATTGTCAACTTACACTATTATAAAAAGTTTTCGCCGCACATGTATTGCATGCACATAAAGTTAGTTATTTGAGAATACTGAAGTCCGATCAGAAAAAATGTTGTCGCACGCATTGCGTGCATAGAAAACTAGTAAGTTTTAAAGGAAACAATTGTGGATACGGCACCAGTTGGCCCTCTCATGGGCGTGCTTGACCTGTTCCCTCGTCACCTTGACAATCTGACACCATTGTAGGGAGCTTGCAATATTCTTGATGGCACTTACCGTCCAGTTGATGGTGAAATCCGGCGTTCGCTGGGATCGGAGATAGCTCACTAGAATGGCTGAATCTGTTTGTGTTTGGACTCTTACATACCCTTGGTCTGATGCCTATATGAGAGTGCGCGGTAGCAGGCCATGGCTTCAGTGTGTAATGCAGAGTTAGCATGTTGGCAAATCCTTTTACTTCGGGAATACCTATGTTGGTCAGCATGAATCCTAGCGGGAATTCAGGGACAACAAGGTGGCTCACTGACTGGGGATAGGTGAGTAGGTGACTATAAGTTTGATCGTATTGGAGACCTTCTGTGATGAGGCGCCTAATTTCTTCAAGTGTCGCTGGTTGGTTTCGAAAAATCCAATTGTTCTGCGCACACCAAATTCCCCATAACGTAGCAATGTGGGTAGGGATTCATGGCCCGTCATGTCGGCCAACCTTCTTTCGAAATTTGAGCATCCATGCAATAATCCATTGTGTGATCGGAACCTCAAGGCTGGTAGTGAGACAGACACTTAGAGGCCCCTCTAGTCAGGCCCCAATTGTCCGAGGGTAGGGTCTGAACAGGTGCTGAGTATCTTGCATGCTCGAATCATTATATCATTGATGCAAGTTGATATAATGAATTTTCTATATATTAAGTGAGCTTTTTTTATCCATGTAGTCTCCTTTCAATATATCTTAGTACAAATAAAATGATAAAAGCCGGTATATCTGGAAGCTAATATAGTTGTATCGCGGGGACCGGGGAGTATACACGGGGAACATTATAATAAATTAGTGATGTTACAAGTTACAACTATATTAGCTTATGCTAAAGTATGAACTATGGTGTTCAAGAGTGGAATTTCTCATTTTCTTATGTGTGAATTGTGAATATCATATAACATTTGACGGTTTAAGTTTTTGATACTTTCTATTTAGCCAGTAATTTTAGAAAGATTGGATTAATCTAGATGTTTGGAGTAGGGGTGAAAGTTCGGTGGATGATTTGGATTAAGGCCTAATCCAATCCGATTCGGACAAAGTTTGGATTTTAATTTTCCAATCCGAATCCAAACCAATTAGAGTTTGAATCTAATCCAATCCAATCCGAATTTTCATACTCTAAATGGGATCCGATCTGAAAATCCGATTTTTTTAAAACTCTAGTTTTTAGATGAAATAAAGTAAGCACAACAACAACCTAATAGATTTAGGAAATGAGGAATTAAGTGCTGTTAGGGTTTTAGGGGAAGGGTTCAAGTGCTACGCCTACTAGGCTATGGACTAGGCTTTAAAAAAAAAATTATGTTAAGCACTTAAGCCCAATCCAGATACATAATGCAAGGCATATTACTATTCGGTTATATTGGATTTTTGGATTTAATTACCCTAAATCCAACCCGATCCGAAAATCCAAATTTTCAAAAAATCTCAATCTAAATCCAATCCGAACACAGTTCAAATCTGACCCGAATTACTAATTCGGATTGGATTGGATTTTATCTGAATAAATTTCACCCCTAATTTGGAGTAGTCAGAGTCTGTTGCCTAAAAGATTGTCAATACATAAAATATTCGGTTTACCATATACCCTTAAAATTTTTTTTTTGCACCATATGCCCTTTCAAGTTTCCAAATTCACTATATACCCTCAACGTTTTAAAAAATATATCAACCTATCCTGATGACTAACGGAAGTCTAACACCGTTAGTCATTAACCCCTAATTCCCCCTCTAACCCTAATTAACTAACCTAAACTAAACCTAACTCTAACCCTAATCCTAATCTAATACCCTAAACCTAACCACCCACCCACCACTCCTCCCCCCACCCCACCCACCACCCCTCCCCCCCCCCACCCACCCACCACCCCTTCCCCCACCCCCGCAGCCTAGGGGTGATAATGAGCTTGACAAGCTCGCGAGCAGCTTGGGCTCGGCTCGGTCAAAGCTCGATCAAAGCTCGACTCGAGCTCGGGCTCGGCTCGAGACTTAAACTCGGCTCGTAAAGCTCGTGAACAGCTCGATTATTATTTTATACTAAAAAATATTTTATATTAAAAGAATATTTTATATTAAAAAAATATTTATATATATTAAAATTTATATTAAGTTTTTGTTTTAAGATACTAACTAAAGTATATATTAGAAGAAAGATAAAAAGAAAAGGAAAAATCAATTAAAAAGAAAAAAAGATAGAGAAGATCGAGCTCAAGCCCATAATCGAGCTCGAGCCACAATCGAGCTCACGAGCCGAGCCTAAACGAGCTCACGAGCTGAGCTCGAGCCGCAAATTCTAATCACGAGCTCGAGCCAAGCTCGGCTCCCCCAAGCTCGGCAAGCTCACGAGCCGAGCCCATGAAAAGTTAAACGAGCTCGAGCCGAGCCCAGTGCTATTCGGGATCGGCTCGCTCGATAAGCACCCCTACCCGCGGCCCCCCCCCCCGCAGCCCACTCCCCTCCCCCCCCGTGCGGTCGCCCAACTCCCCTCCCCTCCCCTTCCCCGCAACCGCCGCCCAACCCCCCTCCCCTTCCCCTGAAATGAAAAAAAAATCGAAAACACCCGCATCGAAATTCGAAGATTCGAAAAATCGAACCAAGAGAAGGTGGGTTTCAAGGGTACGCGACTGCAGGGGGCGGGGCGACGGTTGCACGACAGTTGTGGAAGAAGGGAAGGGGAGGGGGCTACGCAACCGTAGGGGAAGGGGAGGGGAGAGGGGTTGCACGACTGCAGGGGAAGGGAGGGGGAGGGGGTTGCGCAACCGGGCCGGGAAGGGGAGGGTGGCGGGCTGCGCGGACCAAGGGGAAGGGGAGGGTGGGGGTGCGGGGAGGGGGAGGGGGGCTTCGGGGGTGGTGGGGCAGTGGGGAAGGGGGGTAAGGGGGTGGGGGGAGGGGTGGTGGTTGGGTGGTTAGGGTATTAGATTAGGGATTAGGGTTAGGGTTTGATTTAGGTTTAGGTTAGTTAATTAGGGTTAGGGGGGATTAGGAGTTAATGACTAACAAAAGTCTGACGCCGTTAGTGAAAAAGGTAGTTTGATGTATTTTTTCAAAAGTGGGGGGTATATGGTGAATTTCAAAAGTTGAAAGGGTATATGGTGCAAAAAATAATTTGTATTGGTATCTTTGATAGAAGTTTGAGTAAATGGATTGGTGTCTAGTAATAGTGGAGGATAAAACTGTATAAGACCTTCGCAAATTAGTTGATAGTAATAACTGATGTTGTGCTGACTTCCTATTAAGAAAATCCATTGATCATATTAAGTATTTTTGTTATTTTGAAACATCATAAATTCCGTTCTTAAAATCTACAACTATATTTTCAATGACCCAATCAATTTATAGATGATATGGCAATCCAAAACCTCATAAAAATAAGTTCATTTACCATTACTCTTTATTTAACCTATCTAAGTAGATAAGAAATGAGTTATGGGGTGATCTTGAATCCTATATGTAAGAACACATCATGATCATCCTCTAAAATTGTATACGAGACAAGTAATGTTTTGCTTAGCTCAAAAGATAAAAATGCCTTGAAAAAGTTATAGGCCGTATGTTAATTATCAACTCATTGTATTAGCAAATTCGACTATCTAATTATATTAACAAATTTGACTAGCTGATTATATTTCCTATTTATATTTTAATCAAATTATCATTTCATATCAACATTCATAAATCATCTCTTACCAAAAAATCATAAGCCACACAAGTAACTCCAATTGGATGGGCTTAAAAGCATAACCAAAAAAAGACACGTAAGCCAAACTTATATCCTACCGACATTAAAATACTTCGATTTTCTCAAGTACGCCTATCCAAAGCCCACTTAAAGCCCATCAACATTCTCTCTCCTCAATTCTTAAACCCTAAACTATTATCACTCCCGCCTAATACAGAAGCTCGAACTTCTTCCATAATCTTAAAAATTCATCAATTTTAGCGATCGATATGTGAAGAATTACATTCACATTGTATCAAAATCCTCCATTAATTTGTTTAAGGTTTGATTTTCTTTTATCGCTCCGAATTTTCATCCTTTGCGCTTTAATTTCAATTTCTAGGGTTTCTTTAACATTATTTCTGGTTGTATATTTTTGTCTGTTCGTAATTTATCGATAATAATGTTGGAATTGGAATTGATTATGAATTAATTCGATATTGATGTTCAGTTAATGGCGTCGATTGCACCATCAGTGAAAACGATGGAGACGTTAAATCCTTGCTGTACTCTGGTACTCGTCTGTTAATTGTTGAGATTTATTTTTCAATTTAATTGTCGTTATTTTTGTGTATTTTTTGCCTTTTTAATTAACTTTTTTTTTTCAGATTTTAGTTGTTTGCTGATTTATATATGTTTGATTGAGCAGTGGAGAACGAGGTGCATGAAAATGGAAGAGAAGCGGAGTGCTCTTCGTCAAGGTGTTGAGATCCTTAAAGGTCAAATTGATCGTCTTCAACTGGAAAATGCCAACCTTAAGAAAGGTAGCTTCTTGCTTTGTTTAATTTATAGTGAATATTTTCCTTTCGGATTGTTGCCAAATTCAAATGCTAGTTGTTTCTTAGTACTATGATCTTATGCTTGATGTAGCTTAGTGTTTGCTAGAAACAAGAAAAAACCATTGGAAAATAGAGAACTGGAAAATTGTTTGGCTCATAATTACATAAATGTTGGGGAACTTCTAATATAGCACCCATAGGTGAGCGGAATTTCAAGCACGAGGCAAACCTCCTTCATCCAACCAAATGATCACAAGACTTCTTCTCTTGTCGATATCCTCATGGCCTGTTTTGTAGGCGATAATAAATGGTGGTAATGGTATTATGGTAGTAATTTTGTAGATAACTTGGTCATGAATGTCTCATCTCAATGTCATGGTAATGCATGTCCATCCTCAGATACCTCCTTTTCATCAATTCCCATTACCAAATTATGCAAAATTGTGACAAAAAAACACAAACCTGAGCATTGACATGATACTATCTTTACAAAAATACTTCTAAAATCATTAGCGTTGCCGTTACCTAATGGGCCGTCAAGAATTTTTTTATCGTTTCTAATTGTTCAGTGAGGAGTAGTTTTAGAACTTGGGCAAGTCAGATATATGTAACTTGGAAAAATATCGTAATTTGGCTAAGGCATGGTCTAATAAAATCATCAAAATGAACCTTTCCGAATGATTAATAACTGCTGATGTAAGAGGCCTTTTTTCAAGAATTTTGTTCGTTGTGTTTCGATTGTTGAACTCTCTTTGCGTCCACAATTGACCATCATCTGAACACTGCATTTAAGAAGCAGGTGGGAACGTTAGATATGTGATTTCTTATGTACAGAGTTTATGTGGATTCCTTCTTTAAAATTATATCTGAAATAGCTAGTTCCAAAATGATTTTGATTGATTGGATTCTTCAATTATAGGATTAGACCAACTATTTTGTGAAGTTTGCATCAATTGCTTCCATGGGAGCTGGGATTATGATTTGGTATACACTTGAATCTTTTGCATATTTACATACTCTTGACTGTCCATTCTCGCTTGGTTCTCGTGGACAGACTGTGGAAACTAATTCTTTCTTTGATTGATGGTGATTTACTGTAATTGTGCATCTGCAGCATCTGATGAAGAACAGGCACGGTTAGATGTTTTGGAAGAGGAAAAAGGGAAGGAGGCGTCTCTTCGGATCTCTTTGGAGAAAGAAATTGCTTCGTTGAAGTCAGAGAAATCTTCCACTAAGCTTGAGGTGGACTCTAGAAATGTAGATTTGGATAGAGAAGCAACAGATCTTCGGACATGCATTTCTGAGAGAGAGGTGGAGATAGCTCGCCTTATGCAGCTTCTTGCTGAAGAGATAACAAGGGCTGATGCAGAAAAAAAGGCTGCTGAGTTGGAGAGGAATAATGCTGCTGAGCTACAGAAATCTCTAGAATATGAAAAGAGGAAAGCTGATGAAGCCACTAAGATGGCTAATGCTGCTGCCAAGGAAGCTGAAGACGATAGGCTTCAATTAGAGACTTTGAAAAACGAAGTGGAGAAAACAAATTTGCAATTGGAAGAAGTGACCACAACGCTTGAGGCTGAAAAGGAAAATGCGATTAAAGAGAAAACATGTGCAGATGAGAAGAGGGTCAAGGAAGAACAATGTGGTGCTAATAATCTACTTAAGCAGTTGGAAGAGGAAAAGCAGAAGGTTGAAAGTTTACAAAAAGAAATGCAGGAAATAATGTCATCTAAGAGATCTGTTGATTCCTCTGAGTTAGATGTGGTTAAAAGAAAGCTTGAGACAGAAAAGAAGAAAGTTACTAGAGAGAAAAGACATGTTGAAGAAGAAAAGGCGAGAGTTATTGAGCAAAAAAAGATTGCAGAGGAAACAGAGAAAAGAGTTTCAGAAGAAACATGTCGTGCTGACAAGCTGTTGATGCAGTTGGAAGAAGAGAAGCAGAAGGTTGCAAAATTACAAAAGGAAATGCTGGAAGTTTTGTCTCAAAAAGTTGCTATTTCCTCTGAGCTAGATGAGCTTAAGAGAAATCTTGAGGAAGAAAAGAAGAAAGCAGTTCGAGAGCAAACACGTGTTGAAGAAGAAAAGGTGAAAGTTATGGAGCAAAGAAGGATGGCCGAGGCAAACAAGAAATGGGGTTCTGAAGAAAAATGCCGTGCTGACAATCTATTATTGCTGTTGGAGGAGGAGAAAAAGAAGGTTGGGAAATTGCGAAGGGAAATGCTGGAAGTTTTGTCATCTCAGAAAGCTTCTGATTCCTCCGAGTTAGATGAGCTTAAGAGAAGCCTTGAGGAAGAAAAGAAGAAAGCTGTTCAAGAGCAAAGACGCGTTGAAGAAGAAAAGTTGAGAGTTATAGAGCAAAGAAGGATTGCAGAGGAACACGAGAGAAGGAGTTCTGAAGAAAAATGCCGTGCTGACAATCTATTACAGCAGTTGGAGGAGGAGAAGCAGAAGGTTGAGATATTGCGAAAGGAAATTCTGGATGTTTCATCATCCGAGAAAGGTTCTAGTTCTTCTAAGTTGGATGAGCTTAAGAGAAATCTTGAGGAAGAAAAGAAAAAAGCTGTCCTAGAGCAAAGACGTGCTGAAGAAGAAAAGGCGAGAGTTGTAGAGCAAAGAAGGATTGCACAGGAAAATGAGAAAAGGTGTTATGAAGAAAAATGCCATGCTGATAATCTATTATTGCAGTTGGAGGAGGAGAGGCAGAAGGTTGAGAAATTGCGAGAGGAAATGCAGGTAGTAATGTCGTCTCAGAAAACTGGCCATTTAGACGAGGTTAATAAAAATCTTAAGGCAGAAAAGAAAAAAGCTGCTAAAGAGAGAAAGCGTGCTGACCTTGCAATTTCCTCAAAGGAAGAACAGAAAAGGATTGCAGAAGCCAGTATTAAGAATGCCATGGAGGAAAAGTGTCGTGCTGACAGACTATTTGAGGAGCTAGAGAGTAGCAGATCATTGATTGAGAATTTTGAGCGGAAGCTGAATAAGGTGAATGAGATGCTGGAGGCTGAAAGAAAAGAGGTGGCCAAACAGAAAAAGCGTGCAGATATCCAGAAGTTGAAATTGGATGAGCAAGGAAAAATAGTCACAGCAAATGAAATGAGAATCGCAGAGGAGAAATGCCGAGGCGATAATTTATTACTAGAGCTTGAAAATGCCAGACAAAAGCTCCAGGATATGGAACATGAGTTACATCAAGTTAAATTATGCAGGGGTTTGGTTGGGACCTCAAGTATTTCCACTGCTTTTGTTGTGAATGAGCAGGCTGCAAGAGTTAATCTCTTGCAGGAACAACTAAAATTTGAGAAGAAGCGAATGAAGCACGCCAAAGAGGTTGCTAAATTAGAAAAACATCGCAAACACATTTTACAGCAGGAGCTACAGAGATTAAAGCAGGACTTTCAGTGTTTATTGGATCACCTTAGTATGCTAAGTGATATATATGGTGCAAGGAATGGTGTGACTAATGTAGCCAAGGTTCGTGAAGGAACTCCTTTTTTTTTCCTTCTTCCTTTCTGTTTTATTTTGTTTCATTCATATTGCCTTTTGGAATTGTTTTTTAGGTTTCTGCCTTCTCCAACCTTGGTTTTCTTGTCATTTGTAGTTCGTACTTCCTGGAGAGCCTGACCATCCTGTCTTATACTGGTTATGTCACATATGGTGTTTCCTTTTGTGTCCCAAGTAGTTCTTATTTGCCACCTCACCCACTCACATTAACAATTTAAGGTAGTTAATCTTAGATTGATGAGGTGGCAAAATATGAAGGGAGTCCTGCATAATAGGTCAATAAATTGGCCATATGCTCTCAAATGGTTTTTTTTAACCACCATTGCTTTGTGCTGGTTGCTTTGCATGTCTGCATGTGATTCAATTTTTATCCAATTATAATAATGGACTTGTTACATTTGATTTCTCACAGTCTGAATTTATGTACCTGCAGAAATCACGCCCTTCTCAATTGCATTTTCGTGGTGATGAGGAGCTCAGAATGTCTAGCTTGTCGATCAAGGATGTATCTGGTCTTCTCAAGCCAAATATGCGATTTGTACATGCAGGGAATCGTGAAGAATCAACCTCAGGTATGGAGAATGTATTGGATCCTCTGCAAGGGGGTTCTCGTGAAGGTATCTTACCAAGTTCTGCCCTTAACTCCAATACAGCATCTTTTTCTGATGAACAGTTGATGGGATCACAGGAAAGACTTTCTGGGTCTGTTACTATGTCAGCAGGGTTGTCAGTGGAGAACACAAATGAACAAGCAACAATGCTTGGATGCTCTAATGATTGCTGTAGACAAAGAAATGGTGAGAAAGTTGGTGATGTTGGTAAACACGGCATAAGAAGCCCAGTCGAACCTGCTATTGGCCGTGCCAAAAAAAGAAGGAAGATTCTTGATGAATTTGAGTCCATCAAATGTATGCACTTAGAAGGTAAAAGTATCTTCCGGGAAGCAGAAAAAAAGCTATTCGCTTTGCATAAGACATTATTCCAACCCATGATTAATGAGTCGATAGAGAAGGAAAACTCGCCATTGCCTCTCACTAATACTAATTTATGTGGTAATTCTGAGTGGTCTAGTAAGAAAGGGAAGCCACCAAGTAAACCAGAAGTAGCTCTTCAGCGAGCTGGTGATTCTAATGCGCAGATCGAAGTAGATGAAGTTTTTGCTCCAAGTGCCACAGAGATAAGGGAAAGTTCCCAGCCTTTACAGGTTCTTTGGAAAGACCATGTCAAACAGAATGAGGTTGCTCTAAGGAGCTTTGAGCAAGCAATAAATGGGGATTATATGAAACTACTTGATTTGGATGACGCGGTTGCTGAGGAATGTTTCAGGGTGGCGATGGAGAGGCCTCTATCTCCAAACCTTCCTGTGTTTGATATGTTTGAGTTTGGACAAAAGGTTGGAGCAAATACGCCGAGTATGCCTGTATCTGGAAATAATGAGGCTACACATCAACAGGCTTTTTCAGCACACAATAAAAACCTATCTTACTTTGTTTTGTTTTCTGATATGGAGGATTTCGGCAGTATAGCCAGGATTTATGGTGCTACTAGAACCTGTGTCGCTCGATGTTTGTTTCTTCAATCGAATTGGTCAGTGCAGGACATACTGGGCGCATTGTTGCTGGAGAAAGATCTGAGACCCAGGTAACTTTTGTTATTTCAGATCAACTAAATCCTTCTCTTGCTACTTGGGTGCAGGGGTGAAGATTATTTTGGGGGAGTCTGTGAGAGCTATTAAATTGGCAAATTGCTATTTCATTATCATTCTGACTAGTTCTTTTGCGTTTTTATGTGCACTATTATGGCAATTTCTACTCTGTTTATTTGCTTGTTAGTTTTTGGCTCTTGAAATGGTCCCTGTATTGTGTTTCCTTCTTTTTTCCCTGTTTTATTTTCTTTAAAGATCTGGTAAGAGGCTGGGCTCTGTTTTCTTTTTTCTTTGAACTGACTTTTTGCTTTCCTTGTTGGAGCCTAGAAATTGAGGAAAGGTTTAAGTAAATTCAAATCAAGAATTTGTCTTTGTCAAACCAACACTTGCTCAATTCCTCTTATGATTCTTTCACCCCATTTTATCTTGTAAGAATTGTTATAAGTTTTCATTATTTAGCTAACTTGTGTTTTTGCCTTTCTATGGTCAGGGAAAAAGTATGCGTTCTTTTCTCTCTTATACTACTCAATTTTTCTGCGGTGTCAGCTAGGAAGCCTGTGAACTTCCAAATCCACGAGCAAATGGATTCTTTTGCTGCACATATACACACAGGTATATTGTTTTGTATTATCTTCCTGTAATGCCAGAGTCTCTGTTAATATTGTTCTCTCGGAATTATTGTTTTATATGCTCTTATTCACTTATTTTCTTGCTGTTTTATTGCTCACTTTGAATCATCTTTCATCATGCAGCGCTACTCGACTTCGATAAGAGAGATCTTTGTGCAAATTTCTGTGATTTCCATGAATTACTTACTTTGGGTGAGGATTTTGTGGTTACTAGGAAAGTTGTATCCAATAACGAGGTGCCCTGCGATCTGGATGGTTGTGGTTCAAGTATTGAAATTATGCATAAAGGGGAGAAATGTGTCTTGTGGCCTAAGATGGCTTCAACCGATCTGGTTGTTGCAGGGAGCATTATTTTGGCATCAATCTCTAAAGCAGTTGGTCACTATGGTTCTGTATGTGAAGTTTCACCAAAAATTCTTCAGATTGGCAGAACCGAGTATTCTTTGGCATTGTCAATTCTTCATACTTTTGCTTATATATGCGGTGAAGAATATTTTACCAACAGCAACTACTCTTCAGTCATGAAAGTAGTTAAAGCTGTGGTGACCTTTATGGAGGGTTCTCTGGCGGAAAATGCCAATAAGAATCTCCAATCAAGGGATAATGATAATCCGCATCAGTTTACTCAATGTGTTAAATGTCCATTCTCAGAGGGCTCTTTTACTCTAGATTATGTTTCCTCAGAATTATTGGAAGAACTGCAAAGACATATGGTACCCGAAGATCCAGCTGTGTCGGCTTATTCATCAAACAGGGAAGCTTTCTCTTGCTTCCTGGGTGATATCCTGTCATCTCTTGAGCTCATCACATCTACTATGGTACTTATTACTCTACTGTTTAGCAAAATATAGATCGCTTCTTCTCTTTCCTTAACCTATTAGCAAATCGCCTGATCTATGTTTTGGTTTTTGCAGGGATGGGAGTGGGTACATGACAAAATTGTACCAAAGCTATTTAGGATTTCGGAATCAAGTCATCATGACAGGGTTTTCTCTACTGCCCTTGCTGTCCTTCTAGGTGATATTGGAAAGTAAGATATTCTTTGCCTTATAATTTTAAGCCCACATCACTTTCCTATTACAGGATATAATTATGTCCAAGACCTCATTAACGTATTATCGTTTCAGACTAGGAGTGGAAGCACGTGGATATGATGACACAGGAGTTGAGGACATAAAACGCTACTTATTGCATCTTTTATGTCAGACTGCTTCTGCCTCAATGGACGATAAAATTTTACCCACTGCAATTGTGTATGGACTGATCGGGCTTTATCCAAAAGGTCATGAGATGCTTCAGAATGGTACTAATGTAAAGTTTCCACCTGAAGGTGCGCTTTCAGCGCCTGCTTCATCTGATGTCGTAAGCAATTTTCTTTCCTCTCTCAGCAGCGAGCAGATAACATCCCTGGCTGGTCTAGTAAATCCAGATAGATGAGTTGCTGCTTAGTTCTTGTGGCCTAAATGTCGTAAGTAGTACACTTTTGCAAATTACCTGGTAGTTTTAGGATATTAATAGTATTAGACGCCATGTCACCACTCACAAAGGTTTCCATAGATTTCTTGTTTACTAAGAAATATGGCTCTAGATGAGAAGATCGTCCGAAAAAATCGTGATGTTTCCCATTGTACGAAATTCCGAACATGCTCCCTGTTTTTGCGTGAAGGGTGCTTGGTGTAAGTTTTGTTTAATGGAAAAAAATGTATATTTGAGAGCATTTGAATTCTAGGTTGCATTTCTGTCTGGTGCTTCTAATTTTTATGCTGCAGTTTAAGGATTCTAGAATAGAAAGCAATGTGATGGCTCCTAGTATTTTAGGTGTGGTATCCTAAGTTACTATGAATTATTTTTCACCATAATTTATATTCTGGCCCCAATTTTCTGTCATTGCAATGTGCATTTCACTAGATCCATTTTTTAAAAGGAAGTAATTTCATTAAAGCGCAAATCGCAAGGTTCGCCTACGGGGCTAAAGTTCAAATAGCCACCCTTTGAACCGATGCAACCACCCAACTCAAGGCAGAGCAAACCATAACAAAACAAAACAAAACAAATTTACTATACAAAACAGCAGAAACGGTTAAACTAGACCAAATCAGCATCAAAATTCTTCTTTAACAAGATTGCACGAACACCCAGTGATCCATTATCAACAAGTAGAACTGCGCCGGGAGAATCAGTAATGTGTCGGGAGAAATTGGTACAAGAAGCCGTCGATATACTTCTTGATAATAAAATCCATGGACAACCAATGCGGGATGGTCATAAAGTTTACAACACACAAATTGTCTTTGACGTAAAATTCAAAATACACCTTTTTACATTTTAATCATATACCTATATGGGTATTGAAAAACAAAATGAATCACATGAAAGTGTTTTAAAAAGTCTCCCTATATCACCTGAGTATTTTCGAATTTTCTGGTGTTATGGAAGTACTTTATTTTTAATCCACATCTATTACTAGTTTTTGGCTTGAGTATAGCTCGACATATATAATATATAGGAAACAATTGGATATATTTTAAATTTGAATATTTTTCATAAAATCAGTTTATCAATTTAAGCAGATTATTTAAATAACTTTCCCGTTAAAAAAATAGGATTTAAAGATTTTACTTCATGTAATATATATATCTTATAAATGATTTAGACGGTAAAATGTTTAATGAGAGAGTGACATGTGTCATCTCTGATTTTTGCTTTACTATATTGTTATAGATAGATAGATGGATATGAAATCCAATGGTCAATATTGCAATTTTAGCATGCAAGGTAATTGGATAAACTTATACAAGTTACTTTTAGGACACGTTTTTCTTTTTCCACTCTCATTAGGACAACTTACATTATCAAAAATACCAAAACCTAAGACACTTCTGATTAGATATCCTAAGGTGAATATGCTTAGGAGCGTCGTATATATCACCTATATAATGAACTATTAGCTCATAATATCGATACAAATATTACCTCATAAATTTCTTTTCTTTCCCTCTTCCCTGCACTCATTACCATCATACCATGGGAGATTACATGCATCCTTCCGCAACATGCACAGTTCAGCTCGGATACATCAAAGCTTGCACAACTAAGTGTACTTGTCCTTCCAATAGCATCTCAGTTTTTCTTTATTTTAACCATTGTTATGAGATTCATAATACACGAGAGTGCCCTTGTCGCGGTAACTCTAATTCGATCTGGAAACAATATGATAAGAATTCGGTTGTTTTTGGCACTACTCTTACGTTCGGAATCAATTATCGTACAATCAATTTTGAAGTTTTAACTGCTGATAGTAAACAAGGTTTGCCAGATTATGTGACTCCCGGGGTTTGGACTCATATCAAAGAGGAACTGTTATCTTACATACTCAAGTATATCAATTTAGATACTAATAATAATGATAATGATTATAGTTTAGGTTATGACATGGTTGTCATAGCTGATGTCTCCACCATCGATCTTGTCGACGACGGTTGCGACTACGCTGATGAGGAGGATTGCTGGTTGGAGAAATACTGTACCAGGATTGCCAACATTATCAAGAGGGGTATTTGAGCAAGTTCTGAAGAGTTTGACTGAGCTTGATTGATTCGAAGATCTTATTTATGTTAATGACCTTCATGCTAAACAATGCTTAGAGAGTTATAGGAGATAAAGGAGATTAGTTTGTGTAATCATCATCTCCTTAGTGAGGGTGCTTCTTTTCGTACATTCGTGATTGTCAACAATTTGTTTTTTTTTTCTTTTTTCGTGGGGATTCTACTTGTCTTCTTGCTTTAGGAGTATAATTTTCAAATTGAGTATTATCACAATTTCACTTTGACTGAATACATACCATTGAAAGTCTTGCTTTTTATTTTCTTGCAAAAATTTATAGAACAATTTCCATTTTCCTTAAATGTATGGCGTCAAGTATTCTTAGTATGCAACAAATAAAATTATTAAGCGCAAAATATTACTACTAATGATTGCCTAAATCAATCCAAAATAATCGGTTTGTGGAACATAGAGTATCAGTTTCTTTTTCTTCTTTTTTAAAATTAAATAGTAGCAGTAGTTTAATGGACTATTCTCCGGGAGTGGAGGAGAGTTTGAGTGGGGACGCAGCCATGCCACAAGAGCCAAAGAAAGAACTTCAGTTTGGGTGGGTGATGACCATTCCATACCCAATTGATCGGCTTATGGAGCTTGTGATTTTTGGAATTTTCAAGGGAAATTGCTTGTTTGATTGAGAAGGAATTATTTTTAACGAGGGATAAGAAAGGCATATCCTACCTATTTGAAGGAGTCCAAAGCAAGCTATAGATATGGGATAGGATATACTCCGGGAGTTCGATGGAGAGAGGTATTCCATCCCAATCTCCCATATGCCAATATTCGCTCACACTCGCGTTCATTTCTCTAGCAGTTTGGGCGCCTATGACATGGCTTCTAATTGGGCCAATGCCAAGCCAATTGTCAAACCAAATTGATACAGAACGCCCGTTCCCTAAGTTCCATTGACAGTTAGACTCAAGAATATTCCACCCTTTGCCTATACTTTGCCAAACCTACGAGCCCTTGTTGAATTTTGTTATCGGATTTTTCACCAGGTACCCCTGAGGTTTCACAATATTCACCAGGTACCCTCACGTTTTCAACAATTCATGCCCCTGAGGTTTTGTAAAACCATCAGAATACCCCTAATGACTAACGGTCGTCAACTCCGTTAGTCATTAAGACTAAATCAACCAAATTAACCCATAACTAACCTAATTAATACTAATTAATCGTAATTAACTCTAATTAAACCTAATCAATACTTTTAAACCCTAATTAACCTATCTCTCTCCCTAACCCCTATCCCCAACACCTAACCCCACCCCCACCCCACCCCTAATGTCCTAACCACCCAAACCCCACCACCTCCCCTCACCCCACCCTTGCATCCCCCACCCAGCGGCGGCATCACCGCCAACACGACCCTACCGCCACCGCAACCACCGACACAACCACCCCGATATCCTCCCCTTCCCCTACCCCATCCCCGAAAATCCTCCCCCCTCCCCTACAACCACCTCGAAAACCTCCCCCCTCCCCTTCCCCACCCACGAAATTCTCCCACCTCCTCTACAACCACCCCAAAAACCTCCCCCTCCCCTTCCCCACCCCGAAATCCTCGCCCCTCCCCTACAACCACCCCAAAAACCTGCCCCTCCCCTTCCCCGGTCCCGAAATCCTCCCCCCCTCCCCTACAACCACCCCGAAAACCTCCCCCTCCCTTTCCCCGGCCCATAAATCCTCCCCCCCTCTCCAAAACCACCTCGAAAACCTCCCCGTCCCCTTCCCCACCCACGAACTCCTCCCCCCCCTTCCCTGCCCCGACGGCGAGAAGAGATCAATGAATCATTTTGGATTATCGTGCAATTAGGAATAGCATTGAGAGTGGAATTTATTAGGCCAAGTCTCCCTGCTCTAGTTAGAAGTTTTGTTTTCCAATTAGCCAGTTTCCTCCTAACTTTCTCGACCACAAATCGAAGATCCCTTTTCCTAGGGCGCTTATGAAAAATTGGCAGGCCCAAGTACATGCTTAGGTCTTCAGAAACGGTGATATTAATTGTGTCCTTAAATAGGTCTTGGAGGTGGGTAGGGGTATTTGGTGAGAAGATGAGACGATCGACTTTTATCATCATTAATCTTTTGCCCTGACTCCATACTGAAGGTTCGAAGGACATTTCTAACTACGAAAGCAGTGTCTTCGTCAACCCTACCAAACAGTAACAGGTCATCGACAAAAAGTAGATGAGAGATATAGGCACTTTTTTCCTACCAACCCAAAAGGGGGTCCATGTCTTAGATTCACAAGCTTGATTGATAAGGGAGGTGAGGTACTCTAAGCATATGTTGAACAGGTATGGAGACATTGGATCGCCTTGCTTAAGACCCCTAGAATGTGAAAAGGGTTCGGTTTTTTGACCATTGACTAACACTAAGGAGGAAGTTTTTGTAATACATCATTATTAAGTCCATTGAGTTTTGATCTAGATTAAGATTATCCAGACATTGTCTCACGAAACTCCATTCCATTCTGTCATAGGCTTTTTCCAAATCAACTTTAAAGGCAAACCATCCCCATTTTTTTCTCAATTAATATATAACTCGACATAAATAATAAATCATTATTTTGAGTCGAGTATAGCTCGACATATATAATATATAGGAAACAATTGGATACATTTTAAATTTGAATATTTTTCATAAAATCAGTTTATCAATTTAAGAAGATTATTTAAATAACTTTCCCGTAAAAAATTGGATTTAAAGATTTTACTTCATGTATATATATATATATATATATATATATATATATATATATATATATATATATATATATCTTATAAATGATTTAGACGGTAAACAATTTTAGCTTGCAAGGTAATTGGATAAACTTATACAAGTTACTTTTAGGACACGTTTTTCTTTTTCCATTCTCATTAGGACAACTTATATTATCAAAAATACCAAAACCTAAGACACTTCGGATTAGATATCCTAAGCTGAATATGCTTAGGAGCGTCGTATATATCACCTATATAATGAACTATTAGCTCATAATATCGATACAAATATTACCTCATAAATTTCTTTTCTTTCCCTCTTCCCTGCACTCATTACCATGGGAGATTACATGCATCCTTCCGCAACATGCACAGTTCAGCTCGGATACATCAAAGCTTGCACAATTAAGTGTACTTGTCCTTCCAATAGCATCTCAGTTTTTCTTTATTTTAACCATTGTTATGAGATTCATAATACACGAGAGTGCCCTTGTCGCGGTAACTCTACTTCGATCTGGAAACAATATGATAAGAATTCGGTTGTTTTTGGCACTACTCTTACGTTCGGAATCAATTATCGTACAATCAATTTTGAAGTTTTAACTGCTGATAGTAAACAAGGTTTGCCAGATTATGTGACTTCCGGGGTTTGGACTCATATCAAAGAGGAACTGTTATCTTACATACTCAAGTATATCAATTTAGATACTAATAATAATGATAATGATTATAGTTTAGGTTATGAGATGGTTGTCATAGCTGATGTCTCCACCATCGATCTTGTCGACGACGGTTGCGACTACGATGATGAGGAGGATTGCTGGTTGGAGAAATACTGTACCAGGTTTGCCTGATTATGATTATCAAGAGGAGTGTTTTGAGCAAGTTCTCAAGAGTTTGTCTGAGCTTGATCGAAGATCTTATTTATGTTAATGACCAGCATGCTAAACAATGCTTAGATGAGATAAAGGATATTAGTTTATGTAATCATCATCTCCTTAGTGAGGGTGTTTCTTTTCGTAACTTCGTGATTATCAACAATTTGTTTTTTGGGTTTTTTTCGTAGGGATTTTACTTTTCTTGCTTTAGGAGTATAATTTTCAAATTGAGTATATCACAATTTCACTTTGACTGAATACACACCATTGAAAATCTTGCTTTCTAGCAGTATTATGATGAAATCAGTTAATTTTCTTGCAAAAATTTATAGAACAATTTCCATTTTCCTTCAATGTATGGCGTCAAGTATTCTTATTATGCAACAAATAAAATTATTAAGCGCAAAATATTACTACTAATGATTGCCTAAATCAATCCAAAATAATTGGTTTGTGGAACATAGAGTATCAGTTTCTTTTTCTTCTTTTTTAAAATTATATAGTAGCAGTAGTTTAATGGACTGATTCGCAATTGAGAAAGCTTTTGTTCGGTTATTTTTATAAGTAACTAGATTCAAATGCATGTAATGTGTGTTTCGAGTTACAAAAACATAAACGATAGTCATAGTATGTTAACATTAAATTTTAGAACTTTAAAACCCCGCCTTCATCTCCAACAATCATCCAGTAAGGTTACTCTCCTGGCTTCTTGAAATCCTGTTCATTCACCATTTCCTGTATCTGATGATGGAGTCTTTTTTCGTTCTGGACTCGAAACTGTTTATGATGGAAGACAGCACAACACATTATTAGAGCACGAACTTACACCAAATGCAAGATCATTATATTCAGTGAACTAATCATGCCTATTCAAACTTTTATGATAGTGTTGATGATCATAATAAAGTATTGTGCTCACCTAAATCTTGAACTCGAATCCCCTTGACCGTCTCTTAGCTTAATAGAAGCTAAACGGTCTAACAAAGACTCTGCAACATCAGCTTCAGAGTCGAGCAACACAATTGTTTTAGCTTTGTCGAGATCTTTGTTCTCCTCTGCATTGTAGAAACACCTGCGTATTTTGGCATCAACCACAAGTTCCTTCGACACAGACCCACTATTGATCAAAGTTGTTCCATTCCCTCCTACGCATAAGCAGTGCCTACACAAAACAACCAGTAAAAGGGAAAAAAAAACTTCAATTGAAGCTACATTTTGTTTCACGTATGTGTGTTAGAAATTAGAGGCATACCTTGCTCTTGTTAAGGCTACGCTTGTTCTCTGGTGATTAGATAGAAATCCAACTGATCCCTTTCCATTGCTTCGAACACTTGAGATTATTATTACATCCTCCTCCCCACCTTGAAATCCATCAATAGAGCGAACACTCACAGAAAAACCACGGTCCTTGTAAGTAACATATTTCTTTCCAATTTTTTCTTCGATTAAACCAACTTGACCTTTGTAAGGTGAGATTGTAATACTCCGTATTTTTGGGAGTTATTCTTTTATAAATAAGAAAATATAAAGAATAAAGTTAAAAGTATTTTTATAATTATACAATATTTCAGTTTTGTTTTGCTTTCTAAATAGATAAAATAAGAAATAAGAATTTGAGTTGGAAACACATCCTATTAAACCAAGGTTTCGCATGCTATAAATAGGAGAGAAAAAAAAAAAATAATAAAATAAAACCCTAAGTTTTCACCAGCCGTTTTTTACCCCAAAATCTTCTCTCTCTCTCCTCTTTTCTTCTCCCTCCTCGTCACTTTCCTTTCCCCTCTCTCCGGCGCTACCGTCTTTCCTTCTCCCCTGTGTTTGCGTCGACTACCATCAACGTGCGAGTGTGTGAGCGTGGTCTAGCGAGTGGTGCGAGGATTGCTGCCGTGTATCGAGCGACGAGTCATCGCTACTGCTGGTGAGTGCGTTGAGCGTCAGCACTCGAGGGTCGTGCGAGTGCGGCGTGTGTGCGGGCTGTCGAGGGTGCCGACGGTGTCGGTGAGCGAGTGGGGTGTTGTGTGTGCTGGGCGAATTGAGGTTGTGCGTCGAGTGTGTGTGCGAGTCATCGTTGCTGGGCGAGTCGAGGTCGTGCAAGGCTTCGTGTGTGTGGCTCGAGGGTGTGTGCGAGGCGAGGCTAGGCTTCGCGTGTGTGTGGCTCGAGGGTGTGTGTGCGTTGATGCTGTGCGAGTCATTGGTGGGGGTGTGTAGTGTGTGCGAGGGTTGTGTATTGTTGGGTGCCGTGTGGTGTGTGTGTTGTGCGTGTGGTTGGTGCTGCTGCCGAAGTTCCTCGCGTCGCCGGTGGTTGTCGCCGGCGAGTCGGTCCGGTATAAAAAAAAAAAAAGATTCCCTCTTTTCTACTTAAATTAAATTGTAAAATCTGATTTTTGTTATTCTTATTTATCTTTGAGTAAGTTTGGTGATTGTAACTAAAGTAAAGAATTAGTAAAAGAAATCAGATTTATAATTATATTTTTAGTTCTATGATAACTCTATTTCTCAAATCTGATTTTATTATACTTGTGTATATAATGGTTTAAGTGGGTTTTGTAAATTAAGTATAGTAAAGTTAAAGGAAATCAGATTCTTGATTATATTATTAGTTCTTAGTATGATCTTAATTCTTAATTCTTAATTCTGATTTTATGACGCTTATGTATATTTCTATAAGTTTTAGTATTATAAACCAAGTATAGTATAAGTTGTCAAAAATCAGATTCACAAACATATAATTAAGTCATAAATATGATAGTTTCAATAAAGTTTATGAAAGAAAAGTTTAACCAACAGGAACGTTTATTTTATTGTTTGAAACACTAAGTTTTACCTAGTTAGTTAAGCTGGTTTTATGATATCAAGGACTTAGAACTGAATTACTTTTATTATTCGATTAGGCCCCAATTTCATAAGCGGAACGTTTTAATTGTCAGCAAGGATTCTCCGTTACAAGGTACGTACGCGTACCAGTTCAGTTGCAATTACTAGTATCATGTTAGGTTGTGAATTATTATATTGGAACCTAGAATCATGATAGAGAACGATTGTATGATTGTGATTGCTGAGATTGTTTGGTAGCATGATTGCGGGGTGTAGCATTGTAATGCGTAATTCTATCGTATCATAAGCATGAAAGTTTTGGATTTGTATTCTTTGATCTATGGTGTGACAAGGATGTTACAAGATTAAAGATTTGAGTATTGTATCTAAGAAGGAATGTTAAATGATTACATGTTTAATGTGGTATGGATGGTCAATACTAAGAAAGGATTTTGGCAATAAACTTGTAGTTGGACTCCCTACAAGTGATGAACAATGGGGGGAGTGTGAGACTTGCTCTACACTCCTACGCAGGCCTACTGTGACGACAGTAGTGTCCTTATAAATTTTGATAACTCAAGTAGGCGGAAGGTTCCGTACGATCTTGGGGGTATGCATACTAAGGTGATGGATGTGGAACGGAACGAAACCGTATTTACATTTCATCTAATAGACCAAGTTGTCTATTAAGGATTAAGTAGCCCGTATGATTCTAGAAAGATGACGGTGCCCGTTCGATGCCAAATAAATTGTAAAAACGAAATTTAATGTTTTTGTAGTAGCATGTTTAGGAATTGTTATTACTCTTCTGTTTATGTTTAGTGTATTATTTAACTGATTTTGTACGTACTCAGCGTAGCTGATTGTTTGTTATTTGTGTTGTTTGTTGACCTGTGATGAACCATTGATATTTCAATGGGGAGCAGATTAGGTATGCTGGTGATGCTGCATGAGTTCGGGCATACGGGGGATACTTTTGATTATAAACTTTTAAAAGTGTTTTGGTTGAACATCCTAGAGATTGTTTATGATTTGCATAGTTAATGGTTTTAAATAAAAGGGGTCAATAGTGATTCCCGAGTTGTAGTTAAGTTAGTATTTTATTTCCGCTGCAGTTTAGTTTTCATAATAAAGAGTAAGTTAGTGTTTTTTTATTCAATAAGCCTTGCGTTTCACCGCGGCGGTAACACTCCCAAAGTCGATGCAACGTAGCTTAGACGTGTATGGATTTTGGGGGTGTTACAGAGATCACTCCCACACTAACTTTTTCCTGTAATACAATACTCTGCACGATAAAAAAATTCTACTTAGAGTGTGGTTGGTTCGGAGGAAAACATTTTACTCGAAATCTTACCGTTTAAAAAGCTGTGCTATAATTTCGTTCACAACTGATGCCTTGACCAAGCTTCTCGGGCTATACCCTTTATCAAAATTCTCTTTTCCTTTGGATACATTGATGAGGGAATAGGTTCCAAACATGTTTTCCTGAAGAAAACACTTTTCATAGCTTCTTTCTTTCACATTAGGAGCATCTATGATATGTTTCCCATAAAACACTTCATTAGGGAATGAACTAATTCAAGGATGCATCCGGTATTGAGTTTTAAGGAGATTTTTTTCCCTAATTTTTTTTCGGTTAAAAAGGCATGCATTGATATAATAAAAAAAGGCTACAAGTTAGGGCCTAAACTGCCCATTACAATCCGAAATCATAAAGTCATTACAACTAGCTGGGGGAATATGTAAAGTCTTCATAACATTAATGTCCATGTCAAAAGTCCTGCTTTAATTTATTTGGCCAAAGTATTAGCTACTCGATTATACTTGCGCCTCACGAACATGAACTTCACCTCTCAGAAGCCTGTTTGCGCTCCCTACATATACTCAACACATTCGAAAAAGCGTCATTGTGAATTACATCCTGATTGAGAAGATTAAATGCCTCGAGACAATCTGAACATACAATAATATTAGTGTACTGAAAACTATGAGCCAAGCCAAGTCCATTAACTATTGCAAGCAATTCGGCCATTTTGGCATTAACAGTAAAGATTCTCTTTTGATAACCCGCAACCCAAGTTCCATTTGGCCGACGAAGGCTACCTGCCGTTCCAGCAGGTTCGAGGGGTGAAGTAAAGGAGGCATTAACATGGATAACACCACACCCAAACTCGTGCATATTAAGAAGGGTGGGGGGAGTTTTTGAACTATGTTCTGGTTGTGCATCGGGAGGGTGGATATAAATTCAGCAGCAGCGAAGGTCGCTCTTTTGATGGTGGCAAGATGGGCAGGGTTCAGGCTACCTTCGAAGATACGCTTATTACGGTTTCGCCATATTTCGTGACAAATGAAGGGGAAGAGAACACTCCATGGCATTCCTTTACCTTGACATGATTGAGAAGGTTTTGGGAGCACCAATCATCTTTCTCCACCACGTCCTGGCCCGTGTCAATAGGAATCAACTCCCAAATAGGAGTTGCATCTATGCAGTCACAAGGCACATGGAGGATGCTCTCCTCAACATATTCACAACGGTTGCAACAAGGGTTAGGAACTATTCTCCGGGAGTGGAGGAGAGTTTGAGTGGGGATGCAGCCATGCCACAAGAGCCAAAGAAAGAACTTCAGTTTGGGTGGGTGATGACCATTCCATACCCAATTGATCGGCTTATGGAGCTTGTGATTTTTGGAATTTTCGAGGGAAATTGCTTGTTTGATTGAGAAGGATTTATTTTTAACGAGGGATGAGAAAGGCATATCCTGCCTATTTGAAGGAGTCCAAAGCAAGCTATAGATATGGGATAGGATATACTCCGGGAGTTCGATGGAGAGAGGTATTCCATCCCAATCTCCCATATGCCAATATTCGCTCACATTCGCGTTCATTTCTCTAGCAGTTAGGGCTCCTATGACATGGCTTTTAATTGGGCTAATGCCTAGCCAATTGTCAAACCAAAATTATACA
This sequence comes from Beta lomatogona, assembly GCA_947646795.1. Taxonomy (NCBI): domain Eukaryota; kingdom Viridiplantae; phylum Streptophyta; class Magnoliopsida; order Caryophyllales; family Amaranthaceae; genus Beta; species Beta lomatogona. The sequence continues at coordinate 2,903,199 of CANSNZ010001059.1, read as the reverse complement.
AAACGCCCGTTCCCTAGGTTCCATTGACAGCTAGACTCAAGAATATTCCACCCTTTCCCTATACTTTGCCAAACCTGCGAGCCCTTGTTGAATTTTGTTATGCCTTTCTTGTGGACATATTTTGAGTTAATACACTGTTGGGCAAGGTTTGGGGGGCCATGGCCATGTGAGCTTGATTTAGGGAGGAAAGTTGCTTCCTTAACTGCAAGGTGCATCCTATTCTGACCCTCTTTCTCCCCCTAAAGAAAGTTGTTATAAATTCTATCTAGGTCGTTAAGGGTAGAGATGGGAAAGAAATTTGCTTGCATATAGTAACTAGGAATAGCATTGAGATGGAATTTATCAGGACAAGTCTCCCTGCTCTAGATAGAAATTTTGTTTTCCAGTTAGCCAGTTTCCTCCTAACTTTCTCGACCACAAATTGAAGATCCCTCTTCCTAGGGCGCTTATGAGAAATTGGAAGGCCCAAGTACATGCCTAGGTCTTCAGAAGCAGTGATATTAATTGTGTCCTTAAACAGGTCCTGGAGGTGGGTAGGGGTATTTGGTGAGAAGATGAGACGACTTTTATCATCATTAATCTTTTGCCCTGACTCCATACTGAAGGTTCGAAGGACATTTCTAACTGCGAAAGCAGTATCTTCGTCAACCCTACCAAATAGTATCAGGTCATCGGCAAAAAGTAGATGAGATATATGCACTTTTTTCCTACCAACTCAAAAGGGGGTCCATGTCTTAGATTCACAAGCTTGATTGATAAGGGAGGTGAGGTACTCTAAGCATATGTTGAATAGGTATGGATACATTGGATCGCCTTGCCTAAGACCCCTAGAATGTGAAAAGGGTTCGATTTTTTGACCATTGTCTAACACTGAGGAGGAAGTTTTTGTAATACAGTTCATTATTAAGTCAATTGAGTTTTGATCTAGATTAAGATTATCCAGACATTGTCTCACGAAACTCCATTCCATTCTGTCATAGGCCTTTTCCAAATCAACCTTAAGGGTAAACCATCCCCATTTTTTTCTCAATTAATATATAGCTCGACATATATAATAAAGTATTTTTTGGCTCGAGTATAGCTCGACATATACTTCATCCATTTCACATTAATTGCAAAACTTTTGAAATTGCGGAATCCTAGGCAATTTTTCAATAGTGTATAATTAGATGGGAAGGGGTATGTAATTAGACTAACTAATAATACAATAAATACATTATATCAACACCTAGCATCCACCATTACCACCCTACCACCGCCAGCCGCCACCACCCCACCAACACCACCACAAGAACCACCCCGCCAACATCACCACCAGAACCACCCGCCAACTCTTTAAAAGCAACTCCTCTATCATCCAATTTCTTCAATTCGATCTCCTTAAGCTTCTTCAACCTCTCCCCCAACTCCGACAACGAAAACCAATCATCTTTCCCACCTTTCTTCCCCTTACCCTCAGGCCTCAACTCTCTCAACTTCTCCCCCAACTGATCATGAGTATAGGAAGTAATCAACTCCATCTCATCCTCCTCCTCCTCCTCCTCCTCCTCCTCCTCCTCGGCCTTGCCACTTTGCCTTATTTCCCTCTCTTCCCCTACTTCTCCTTCATCTCCTTCCCAAACACATTCGCCGACAGATTCTCAAGCGATCCTCCAATCACCATATGACCACCACAACCAACAACACCAACACCACCACCACCACCACCACCACCACGACGTTGTTGTTGTTCCTCCATTGTCGGCCGCATTCTAAGATTCTGCCTATAATTATTCAACGACATCTGCTCATTCACACTCTTCCCTTTCTCACTTACTGTCGCATTCAAGTTGCGCAAGCTCGATCTAATTCTTTCAAACGACAAAACCTGATTCTCCCCAAACAATGTTACGGTTAAGGTTAGGGTTTCGGACATTTCGCTGAAAAGTAGGAGGATATTCCGGCGTAGAAACTGACGATCGACGGCGAAACTGCGATAAATTCTTCCGGATTTCATCCAGTGACTCGACTTTCGAGGGAGTAGAAGAACCTTGTGGAGTGAAAACGTTGTTGATATTGCTGAAACTCGGCAATTGTTGTTGTTGTTGTTGTTGTTTTAACTTGGATTTGATTTCGGTGAAGTAAGATGAGAAAGGGTATGGTTTTTCGGAGATACGGAGGAGACGGCCACGGTTGTTGGTTGGCTGGTGGTCGGCGAGGGAGAGAAGGAGGAGGAGGATTGGTTGGTGGTTGGAGGAGGAGGAAGAGCAAGGTGTGGTGGCTGGGGGTCGTGGTTGTTGGGTGTGGAAGATGGGTTGTAGGTTGTGGGAGAAGAGAAGAAGGGTGGTGGCTGGAAGATATTATGGAGTTGTTAGGAGAAAGATCAAGTAGGTATATTAGTTTAATTGTTTTAGATTAGAGTATGTAATCAATACTAATTTTATGAAGTAAGGGTATTTAATTAATTTTATAACCCAAAACTTACCAAAAACGGAAAGTGTTGCATTTTTTTTGGAACACCCCTAAATGGAAAGTGTTGCAATTAATATGAAACGGGGGAAGTATATTATATAGGAAACAATAAATTTGAATATATTTCATAAAATCAGTTTATCAATTTAAGAAGATTATTTAAATAACTTTCCCGTTAAAAAATAGGATTTAAAGATTTTATCCATGTAATATATATATCTTATAAATGATTTAGACGGTAAAATGTTTAATGAGAGAGTGACATGTGTCATCTCTGATTTTTGCTTTACTATATTGTTATAGATAGATAGATGGATATGAAATCCAATGGTCAATATTGTAATTTGAGCTTGCAAGGTAATTGGATAAACTTATATTACTTTTAGGACACGTTTTTCTTTTTCCATTCTCATTAGGACAACTTATATTATCAAAAATACCAAACCTAAGACACTTCTGATTAGATATCCTAAGGTGAATATGCTTAGGAGCGTCGTATATCACCGATATAATGAACTATTAGCTCATAATATCGATACAAATATTACCTCATAAATTTCTTTTGTTTCCCTCTTCCCTGCACTCATTACCATGGGAGATTACATGCATCCTTCCGCAACATGCACAGTTCAGCTCGGATACATCAAAGCTTGCACAATTAAGTGTACTTGTCCTTCCAATAGCATCTCAGTTTTTCTTTATTTTAACCATTGTTATGAAATTCATAAAACACGAGAGTGCCCTTGTCGCGATAACTCTATTTCGATCTGGAAACAATATGATAAGAATTCGGTTGTTTTTGGCACTACTCTTACGTTCGGAATCAATTATCGTACGATCAATTTTGAAGTTTTAACTGCTCATAGTAAACAAGGTTTGCCAGATTACGTGACTCCCGGGGTTTGGACTCATATCAAAGAGGAACTGTTATCTTACATACTCAAGTATATCAATTTAGATACTAATAATAATGATAATGATTATAGTTTAGGTTATGAGATGGTTGTTATAGCTAATGTCTCCACCATCGATCTTGTCGACGACGGTTGCGACTACGATGATGAGGAGGATGGCTGGTTGGAGAAATACAGTACCAGGATTGCCATGATTATCAAGAGGAGTCTTTTGAGCAAGTTCTGAAGAGTTTGTCTGAGCTTGATCGATGATCTTATTTATGTTAATGACCTTCATGCTAAACAATGCTTAGAGAGTTAAGAGGGAGATAAAGGAGATTAGTTTGTGTAATCATCATCTCCTTAGTGAGGCTGTTTCTTTTCGTACATTCGTGATTGTCAACAATTTGTTTTGTTTTTTTTTTTCGTGGGGATTCTACTTGTCTTCTTGCTTAGGAATATAATTTTCAAATTGAGTATTATCACAATTTCACTTTGACTGAATACATACCATTGAAAGTCTTACTTTTTAGCAGTATTATGATGAAATCAGTTAATTTTCTTGCAAAATTTTATAGAACAATTTCCATTTTCCTTCAATGTCTGGCGTCAAGTATTCTTATTATGCAAAAAATAAAAATATTAAACGAAAAGATACTACTACTAATGATCGCCTAAATCAATCACAAAATAATTGGTTTATATGGAATATAGAGCATCTGATTCTTTTTCTTCTTTTTTAAAAATAATATGTAGTAGCAGTAGTTTAATGGACTAATTCACAATTGAGAAAGCTTTTGTCCCTCTTTTGTTATAGACTTATAGGTAACTAGATTCAAATGCACGCGATGCGTGCTTCAAGTTATAAAAACATGTACCATAGTCATAGTATATTAAAATTACATTTTAAAACTTTAAAAGCCCGCCTTCATCTCCAACAATCCGGTATGTTTACTCTCAATCCTGTTCATTCACCATTTCCTGTATCTGATGATGGAGTCTTTTTTGGTTCTGGACTCGAAACTGTTTCTGATGGAAGACAGCACAACACAGTATTAGAGCACAAACTTACACCAAATGCAAGATCATTATATTCAATGAACTAATCATGCCTATTCAAACTTCTATGATAGTGTTGATGATCATAATAAAGTATTGCGCTCACCTAAATCTTGAACTCGAATCCCCTTGACCGTCTCTTAGCTTAATAGCAGCTAAACGGTCTGACAAAGACTCCGCAACATCAGCTTCAGAGTCGAGCAACGCAATTGTTATAGCTTTGTCGAGATCTTTATTCTCCTCTGCATTGTAGAAACACCCGCGTATTTTGGCATCAACCACAAGTTCCTTCCATACAGACCCACTATTGATCAAAGTTGTTCCATTCCCTACTACCCATAAGCAGTGCCTACATAAAAACAACCAGTAAAAGGGGAAAAAAAAGCCTCAGTATGAAGCTACATTTTGTTTCACGTATGTATGGTAGAAATTAGAGGCATACTTTGCTCTCGTTAAGGCTACGTTTGTTCTCTGGTGATTAGATAGAAATCCAACTGATCCCTTTCCATTGCTTCGAACACTTGAGATTATTATTACATCCTCCTCCCCACCTTGAAATCCATCAACAGAGCGAACACTCACAGAAAAACCACGGTCCTTGTAAGTAACATATTGCTTTCCAATTTTTTCTTCCATTAAACCAACTTACCCTTGTAAGGTGAGATCACCCCCACACTAACTTTTTTCCCTGTGATACAATACTCTGCACAATAAAAAAATTCTACTTAGAGTGTGTTTGGTTGGGAGGAAAATATTTTACTGGAAATCTTACCGTTAAAAAGCTTTGCAATAATTTCGTTCACAACTGATGCCTCGACCAAGTTTCTCGGACTATACCCTTTATCAAAATTCTCTTTTCCTTTGGATACATTGATGAAGGAATAGGTTCCAAACATGTTTTCCTGAAGAAAACACTTTTCATAGCTTCTTTCTTTCACATTTGGAGCATCTATAATCTGTTTCCCATAAAACACTTCATTAGGGAATGAACTAATTGAAGGATGCATCCGGTATTGAGTTTTAAGGAGATGTTTCTTTTTCCCTAAATTGGCTAGCCTTTCGAACAAGCTCCGTCCAAAATCAGCATTTTCTGCAACCTAAAGCATAGAGATTAAGGTTATTATAACTCAGAAAATGAGTAACATTCTGAGTAATAGTTTAAGAAACTAAAAACATTCTCAGACCTTGCTTTGAACCATTGCTGGCAGCTGTTTATCATCGCCTATGAGTACTGCAGTTTTGAGACCCGGGACTTGCAAAGGAATTAAGGACTCACATTCTTTAAGCTGCGCGGCTTCATCAATGACCAACATTTCAACTGGTTCCATGGCCTCAGTTTGCATTTTAGCAGCACTTGAAGCAGTGCAGAAAATCAAACGGGCCTTCATCAAACATGTATTTCTTATTGCTTGTATGTCAGAAAACAATGGAACTGGGAATTGTTCAGGAAGAGACTTTAGAATTTGTAAGAACTCTGCTTTTTTCATTGTCAATTGATGAGTTTGATGAACTTTTTCTCTTGCATCTTCAAGGATTTTGAGCAGATCAAGCAGACTAACCATGCTTTTTACAGCATCCGATGTAATCAACGATGTTGGGAGATGAGTGTAAAGATTCTTCATCAAGAAAGCTAAACGATCTCCAATCGAATAAAATCTCTTCTTCACAAACTCTTCGAATGTCAATAACTCGTGATTAGATTTATACTTTCCGTCATCATTATTGTTGCTTTCTTTCATTGATTTATCAATCACTTCTTTCCAGTGCTTTCTATGGGATCTCTTCAACCCCGGAGAAGTTGTATCTTCACTTTCGTTGCTTTCTTCAATTTCATCATTGCTTCCATCTGCATCCTTCTCATCCTCTTCTTCATCAAAAACACTTGTATTTTGCAAGTACATTTGGTATTGTTTCTCTGGATCTTCAAGTAAAGATGTCATCGAAACCAAAGTATGCTTCCAACCGTCAATAGGCGACAGACATTTTGATAGAACTTCAGCTCTATAGTCCAAAAACACATTTAAAAGCTCATCATGATCATCAACCTTCATTCTTTCACCATTTCCAAAAAGAACTACATCACCTAAGCCATAAGTATCATACTTGAGGGACGGTAAGAGTAGTCCCATAAGTCTTTTCGCGACTTGCATAACAGCTATATTAGTTGGAGCACAAGATAATGTCCTGCAATTCAATTCGAAAAGTGAGATCAAAAGAGAAGCAACCGTTTTGGTTTTCCCTGTCCCTGGAGGACCCCATATGAGCTTCAGGCTGTCATTCTGGTGCGAGCATCTTCTCATCGCGATACTGCTTAATACAGCATTTTTCTGGGATTCGTCTAACTTAAAAGAATCAATGGCTCCTCGTACAGTTGAGTCTACATTAGAGATACATATAGTGCAATCCTCACCTGCCTATTAGCAAAGACGACACAAGATGTAATGAATCAAAAAAATACTTAGTTTATAGAGGAAAAATCATAAAGTGAAAACAGTGGGTTTTAGCTAATTAAACAAGTTTCATACTCCAAAATTGAGTTTAGAACATATAGCTAACATATATTGTTAAGTGAGAGATAACGCGCCGTAAGGACAGGGGTAGTATGGAGATTTTGAGAAGATGAGCGTACAAGGTAGATTTTCGACAAACACATGTACACCTCATAGAAAAAAGAAGAAGAGAGAATAAGAATGTTCCTTACATCAGAGTTAGGCCTTAAAACCTTAAGAGCAAAGTTCATGCTCACCCCGTGAGGATCAGGATTCAGTGCTTTCCATATCCTCATATTTGTTATCAAGTTGATCAAGTAAGTCGCGAAAACTCTTACACGCTTCCATGGCTTGGGCATTAGTTCAGAATTGATACCCTTGGATAAAAGAATCCGAGTCATGTCAGAACCTTCTTCCATTGTAGTCACGAAGGCAACAACAAAGATTTTTCCGGGCACATTCAAATCTTCAATTCTTCTCGGCTTCATATTCGAAAGAACAATGAGGTCCCCTGTTTCTGGCTCATAATGTCCTCCATTGTTCTTGAAATCCGCAATTTTTTTGCTCAAAATGTTATAGTACAACTCCTTAGGAGGATTGTAATCTTTCGACAACTCGATGCGTGATATCTCACAAGCAGGGGCATTGCCAACAGATTCCATTCCAGAGCATAAACTTGCATGAGTTTCCTCAGCAAGAGGTTTTTCAAATGCACTTGTATAATTAGCAGTTGATAAGAATACTTCTGGAATACGCTTCACCTGTTGATCATATAAACATCTCAAAGTTACTACAGAAACGGCTCTGTTACTTCAGATACACAAATATTGCAACTTTTGGGGTATTTTGATTCCCAAGATCAGGACTAATACTACAACTTTAGCTTAAATCAGATCACAAACTTATACATCTAGCCACTGAGTAGACTATCCATTAGAAATAAATAACTAAAAAAATGATTAATGCTGCTGAATTAAACTCATTTCTATATCTGGTGGGCAGATACCCACTGGGTAGACAAAGTTTTTTCCTGTCAGAAATATGCTAATCATGTCTTCTGTCGCTTTGTTTTTAGCTACTTTGACCATATTCTTTTATTAAAATACAAAAACAAATGTTATTAGTATATTTTTCTTCTTTTTTAGAATATCACTTTTTTTTTTTATTAGGAAAGATAATTGGTCCCTAAATGCCCATTGCCACCACAAGTGAATGCGGGATGAAGATTCGAACCCAGGGCAATGCCCTAGAATTCGGGATGGTACTGCACATACACTCTCTAGTGGTAAGGGTGTTCATGGGCGGTTAACCGTCCCAAAACAACATATCGGTTCGCTCTTTTTGCGAACCTTAACCGTTTAGACTGATTACCGCTTAAGCAGTTAACCGTTTTTTCGGTACGGTGTTTCGGTTAACCATTAACCGTTATTCAATTTAAACTATTATATTTTACTTAATGTAAATATATGTTTTAGAGCTGATCAAGTCCAGCCCGGCCCGGCCCGGTTTTTGGGCGGGCTCGGGCAGTTTTTTTGGGCCCGCGAATTTTTTTTTTTGGGCGGGCTTTGGACAAGCCAAAAAACACTTTTTAGTCTAAATTTTGGGCCTGGCCCGTTTTGGCCAGCAAAAGCCCGCTCGGCCCGGCCCGAAATACCGGGCTTTGGGCACAAATTTTTGGCCCGGATTGGGGCCCGGCCCGCACAATGGGCAATTTTTTTTGTGTGCGGCCCGGCCCGAACCCGGCCCGGCCCATGATCACCTCTAATATGTTTTCTATTTTTGTTTGCATATACTATAATATTATATATACTCTAATATAAAATATATTATAAAGTGGATAATAAATCCATATAAAACATAATAACACTAAGTATTTACTCCATTTCATAATTATAGTGTTTAAATTAGTAATTTTTTCAATAATCTCATACTTCCTCTAATTGTTGTTACTTAGTAACAAATATTAGAATAAATGTAGTTGTTGGAAAATGTTTCACAATAAATAAAATAGAGAAAAAAAAATATTTCGGTTTTTCGGTTGACCGTTCACTCAAAAATCATAACCGTAGCCATACCGTTCAACCGTGAATTTTTACCGGTTCGGTAACCGTACCGTTTAATCCCAAATTTTCCGGTTCGGTAACAACCCATTTTGACCGGTTTTTCGGTTTCGGTTTTTTGTGAACACCCCTACCTACGGGTCAACGTTTCCCGTTCCTGACACTTTAAATGTTACCGACACTTCAGGACACTTTCAGACACTCTGAATTTTCTTTTGAAGATAAATAGTGAATTGAAACGAGACCGACATATTTTTTTGTTACTAAACGAAATGTTTTCCCTCTCAACCTTACTTTTTCCTTTCAATATCTTTAGATCTCTCAAAATATAGCCTAATCTACTATCAAAACTGTAAAATATTGTGTTTCCTAACGTTTCCCTTGTGTTTGCTCACTTTTAGAGTTTGCATTTCCACGTGTCCGTGTCAGTGTCCACGTGTCCGTGCATCTCACCTCTCCCTCAAATATCAACTTTTTATAAATATTCTAATATATAACTAAAGATATTAATTGTAAACATTGTCCATTGGCAAATGTATCAAGTAGGAAAACAAGTTAGACAAAAGAGAGGAAAGAACAGAGTAGTATATATATACAATATCATAAACCTAAAAACATGCAAAGTCATATTTCCAGATTTACTTTGTCAAAGAAACTAAATTATGATCAGAATGGCATAGTTAAACCAATATAATCTACTATATACTAGCAAAATTAACTGGAATATTATAGAGTAAAATGATACCTTATCCTTATAAAGATTTCTGTTGAGCACGTCGCGAAAAGACCATGAAAACACCAAGTCTAGTAAGCCTAAGCTTGCCGATTCCATTTTCTTTTTACAACTAGGTTTCTCCCTTGTCAGATAATCCATAGAAAGAGTTCTTCCTTAATGAAATGTCTCAAAAGTTGATTGATCTGTACAAATATAGAAAAAGTTAAGGTGTGAAAGAAGGAAGAGCTAGCTTAGTAACAAAGAAAGGAAAACAATACTATTTGAAGAAAATAATGTTCATGTTCGTACGAGGTTGACTAGGAGTAAGTATTATATTCCTACAATGAAGGTTCATTATCAAAGGGAAAAAAGCAAACGAAAATCATGCATTTGAACAGTAAAAAGGATAAATAGCAAAACTTACATGCTAGGTAAAGAAGATGGAGATTTAGATGCTTTTATTTTATTAACGGTTTATCTTTGTGGCCTATGGGAGGAGGTAAGGGGTTGTTTTGGAAGATGGTAATCAGAAGTTTAAAAGCCTTATGGAAACTAAATGGACTAGAGTCTAGAACTCTAGATCTAGATCATAGTACGTGAATTATTTATTATTGATGAATTGCTAGCAAGGGCGGAGCCAGGATTCTCGATCAGGGGTAGCAAAAAAAAACTGCACATTAGCGGTTCATAAATCATAATACTGAAATATAATTCACATTAAGTATAAATACTTATAACCCTCTTTAAAAAATATGGTATGATATTATTATAGGAAATTATTTCCCATGACTTGAATTCGGTCCATTTACAACTTTAACGCCCTTCAGTTGTACTTTGATGTTTGGGCTACTCGAAAAGCGTTATTTGGTGCTAATTTTTCTCTAGTCATACCAATTATATAAAATTTTATATTAATTCATATGTTGTGTTCGATTGGTATAGACAGTGGTGGAATTTGTACTATTGATGGTAAGAAAATGTGTTCTGATGTTATTAACATCAACGAAGTATTAAATTTTCACAATACTTACTAGTAAAAATAACCACTAAATATACTACAAATAATCCGAGGAAAAATAAACAAAACAAAGGTAGCTGACCAAAAATTTAAATAAATTATCATTTCTTTTATTATGAATAAAATACTATTAAGATACATAACTACATGGTAAATCAAACCCCTTTATTTGTACCCTACACATAAAATAAGATAAAAAGAAGAAAATTACAATGATAATCAAATCATATTTTTAAATAGAGGTAGATGTGGATCATGCAATATTCACAATTTAGGAGACCCTTCTCACGAGCTAACAAACATACATTATGTACCTATAAATAGAAGAATATAAAAACAAGTAAACTACCATATATTACCTTGCTTATGTAGAGATTATTATTGATGACATCTTTGATTGACCACGTAAACACCAATTCTAAAAGGCCTTGGTGTCCTATTCCTTCCTTATTTCCATTGCTGACTTCTTCATTTTCGATTATCAACAACTGCAGAATTTTTACGTGAAACTATCAATTTACACAAAAGTTTTCTTTTCTTGGGATTTATTATTTAGAAAAACAACATTTGCATGAATATAGTGTGGTTTTTTGTAGTTTTTGCAGATTGAGAAAGGAAGTTAAGTTCTGTTTTCCCAAGGTGATTTTTTTTGTTGAGATACTTAGCTTCCAAGGTGCTTTACTTGCATTGACGAAGACTTACTTTGTGTGATTTCCTAATTAACTTTTATTTTTATCTTTATGTGTTACACAAAAGTATGTAAGTACTAGGATATTGGTTCATGACAACTTTCACTGTTGCGAGTCACTGGAATAATTCTAGTCATTGGTGTGTCGGCGTAAAAAGGCTCCTGGTAGTGTTTTCTTTCTCTGACACTAGTTAACTGTCTACATTCCTATTTAGGGTGGTCCTGGAAAGTAAGTTAATTATTAAAGTTTGTAACTCAAACTTTTGGACTTCTGAACATTGTAAAATATATATATATATATATATATATATATATATATATATATATATATAATACCGTTAGGTATTACTCCACCTAATAGCTGACATGAAGCAACTTTATCTCCAACATGATATTAGCATAAGATATTTCGAACCCCTGACCTCTTATTGTGTAATGTCATGATCTTACCACTAAACTATGACGTGTGTTGTGAAAAATTATCAACCATAAGCTATACATCACTTTATGTTACTATATTATCCGAGGCATCACAACAATCTATTGTGAAATTGAAGTGGTCCTTTTGTTGTTAGAGATAATTTTGGATGCCTTATAAACAGGGGCGGGGTAAATCATGTGAAGGAGGCCCTATTGACTTTCTTAAAATTGGGCCCTTAATTTATAGTTGACAACATATATAAGATTCATAATTCATTTTTTTAATATATTTTAAATAATGTCAAATTACATCATATTAAAAAGAACACATCTACTTAAAGAGTATGGAATAATTAAATAACAAAAGAGATGGATGAGAAAACACCAATCCTAACAACATTCAAGTAAAATATACAAAATCAAAAGTAAAAGGAAAGAAAAATACCAAAAAAAAAAATACTCTGGCCAAGCCGCTGCTTTTTTTTTTTGCTAAGTAAAATAATTTCATATCAAGCTCAAATTTACATCCACAAGAACTTCTAGGGAAAGATGAACCAACTAAGTTGGACCCTCAAACCCAAAAGAGCACAAACACAACTAGATACAAACTTGGTATGCTAACTTCCTTAGCCACTCTTTGCCAATTCTATCAATTTTCTTAGGCAACACACTATACACTCTTCCTATAACATCTTTCTGAATATGATTTACAATATTATGAATAGCAACAACTCTATGATTCCAAAACACATCATTTCTAGTACACCAAATGTGGTAGATCATTGAACCAATAATGGCAGTCCAAAATTGCTTCTGGAATTTGTTCTTCCTGCTTCTGGCTATCCAACGCAGTATAGTATTAACTGTGGTGTGGTTATCAGGGAGCCCACACCATCTCCTTATAGAGCTAAACACAGCAGAACTGAATTTGCAATCAAACAGCAGGTGCTCTTGAGGTTCCACAGCATCATCACAAATCAGACAATTGGCATTTGTAGCTATCCCCATCCTATGTAATCTACTGGTAGTATGTAGTCTATTGTGCATTGTAAGCCACACAAAAAACCTATGTTTGGGAATAATGAGTCTATTCCAAACATACTTATCCCAATTTACACGATCCAATTCCCCTGTATACAGCTGCACTATTTTTTTTACAGAATAATTTCCCATCTGAGTAATCTGATTCAGAGTCATCATGCCCTTAAACTCCTCTTTAATCTCACAAATGATTTTCCAGTACCAACAACAACCTTTTGGGGCTTTGTACACCCACCAATCCTCCTCCTTCATATACAACTCATTCACCCACTTAATCCACAAATTATCTTTCTTAGCTGCGATTGCCCAGACATATCTCCCCACAGCTGCTCTATTCCACACCTTGATATCCCTGATACCTATGCCTCCAGCATTCTTAGGTAAGCAAACTTTAGACCAAGCCACATACCCACCTTTGTTGATGAAAGCCTGCCCTGTCCAAAGATAAGCTCTACACACCATTTCAATTTCATGTAAAACTTTCTTTGGCGGGATAAAAATTTGAGACCAGTAAGTGTTGATACTCAGTAAGACTGAGTTCACCAACACTAATCTCCCCTGAAAAGATAAGTGCCTACTACTCCAGCATCTTATTCTGGCAGTCATCTTTTCCACAAGAATCATACAATCCTTAATTGCCATATTCTTATAACTAATAGGCACTCCAAGATAAATCAGAGGTAACTTACCTCTTTTGAACCCAGAAACATCTAGGATTCTCTACACTTCAGCATCCTTCCACTAGTGGAAAAAACGCTATATGTCACAACAAAACCGCTGCGGTCCTTAAGAGAACCGCAGCGGTAAATCGTCGAAATTTGGGTGGGAAATTTGGCGTAACAAACCGCTGCGGTTATCATAAAACCGCAACGGTTAATAGTTAACCGCTGCGGTTCTCTATTACCCGTTGCGGTTTTATGAACCGCAGCGGTTTATTTTGTTTTTTTTTTCGCGTCAAATTCCCTCCCTTGCTTACACGCACTGTTAACTCCCTCCTTCAATTCTTCCTTCCTTTCAAAAAAATTAGACTCCCTCAGTCCCTCCAATTCACGCAACCCCGACCCCACTGCCACCACTAGGTTCCACCACCACTGCCACCACTGGGTTCCACCACCACTGCAACCACTGGGTTCCACCTTCCCCCAACCCTGACGACCACCAGCTGCTGCGTCCTCCTCTCCAATTCGGTGGGTTTGAACCACAAACCCCACCTGCGTCCTCCTCTGTGGCTGCGTCCTCCTCTGTGGCTGCACCACCACCGCCGCAACTCCACCATTCCTTCTCTACCTCTTCTTAGGTACCTACATTCCTTCTCTACCTCTACCTCCACCATTCCTCATATTTGAAGCTTAAAGTTTATAATTAATTGTTCTTTTATGAATAATTGTTAATTAAATTAGGTTGTATAATAGTTAAAGGTTGTAAATTTGATTAATTTGAGTTAATTATTTTATTTAAAGTAGTTAGTTTGATTTTTAGGTTAAAAAAACTAGGGTTTGTTGTGGTTGCTATTTTTGTGGTTGTTGTTGGTAGTAGCTATTGTTGTTGTTGTTGTTGATGTTGTTGTTGATGTTGTTGTTGTTGTTGTTGTTGTTGTTGTTGTTGTTGTTGTAGTACTTACTAACTAGTTAGGTTTGAACTTTAAAAGTTGTTGTTGATTATTGGTTTAGATATTTAGTTTAGTTTAGCTTAGTTTAGTTTTGTTTTGTTTGAATTGCTAATTTATACTAATGTTAACATTTAAACTTTGTTGTTAATTATTGAAGCTAGCTAGGGACGGATTGTTGAGCTCGATTTCCCTATTCACAACCTTGATATTGGTATATTATCACTCATATTTAACTTTCTTTCATAGTAAATATGTATATGTATATGTATATGTATATGTATATGTATATACATACATATAAGTATATGTATATACATACATATAAGTATATGTATATACATATACATATATGTATATACATATACATATATATATATATATGCTAATGTGTATATATTTATTGTTGAATTGAGATTAGATGTAAAATGTTGTTGTTTTTAAAAACCTATGTTTGCATCATCATATCATATGCCTAGATACCCGTTCGAGACTTACTCATTAGGAGTAAGTCTTGAATAGTCCCCGGTTTGGGACTGTTCTTAGATGTTTAATCTCACTTAGGTGGTGAATGTATGTCTTTAGTTCGATTCTAGAGGAAAATCTTGGCTCGTCTTTTCCCTACTTTTGTTCTCTGGGTACATATGTAGATATAAATAAATTTATATCTACATCGTGTACTTGGAGAACTGTAGGAAAATGCTGCCGGATTTTCCGTAGATTCGAACTGAAGGCAATACATTCACTAGTGAGATTAGACATCTAAGGATGGGTTAGGTTGGAGTGATAAGGACCCTTGGAAAGCATGCCTAATTTCATTAAATTTATATCGTGTATAAACTCTAATAATGTAGTGAAATTCGTCATTGACATTGGGTCCTTGTTGCTTGTGTTTAATTAGAGCTAGGTTTGGTTGAAATGAATCGTGCATGGATGTATTGTAGTCGTGACACGTGTGAATTCGTGGATGGGGTCTTTGAATTTTGTGATGCTGCATTAAGTCATCAGGCTGCAAAGGGAACCGAGGGGTTTTATTGTCCTTGTGTTGATTGTGGTAATGTGAGCATCGTTAGTAGCATTGAGTCGCTTAGGGAGCATGTCTTTCGTCGCGGGTTTAGACAAGACTACTATGTATGGGTTTGGCACGGTGAGGAGGGTATATATGATGGTCGAAATGCCATTGTTAACGATGTGCATGAAGAAGGTGAGTTTGATGTCATTGAGAATGACAACATCGAGGATGAATATGAGGATATTCAAGTAGAAGATGATGATGATGAAGGGGATCATATCGAGGAGATGATGGCGGGGGTAGATCATTGTGGCAAACGGCCTCGTATTTTTGAGTGCATGGACGAGGCATCTCGAAAACCGTTGTATCCCGGTTGTACGAGGTACACCAAGCTGACGGCCGTGATAACACTCTTTAATATCAAGACGAAAGCTGGTATAAGTGACTCTTGTTTCACTTCCTTGTTGCAAGCATTTGGTCATATGTTGCCGGACGACCATGAACTACCCAAGTCGAACTATTATGCTAAGAAACTGATGTGTCCCTTCGGGTTAGAGTACCAGAGGATACATGCTTGTCCAAACGATTGTGTGCTATATCGAAATGAATATGAAAATATGGATGAGTGTCCTCGATGTGGGAAGTCGCGTTACGGGCGCGCGGGGTTGGTGATAAGAAAGGTCCCGCAAAGAAAGGTGATGTGGTATCTTTCGATTATACCAGGATTCAAGCGCATGTTTTCAATCAAAAAAGATGCTAAGAACTTGAGGTGGCATGCAGAACGAAGGAAAAAGGATGGTTTTCTCAAACATTCGGCTGATTCTCCTGAGTGGAAAGGTATCAACCATTGTCATAAGACCTTCGGTGCCGAGGACAGAAATTTGAGGCTTGGCCTATGCACGGATGGAATGAACCCATTTGGCAATCTTAGTTCTCAACATAGTACGTGGCCGGTTCTTCTAGTTATATACAACTTGCCTCCTTGGTTGTGCATGAAACGCAAATACATCATGTTGTCGATTCTTATTTCAGGGCCGAAATAGCCTGGAAACGACATAGATGTCTACCTCCAGCCACTTGTTGATGATTTGAGAAAAATGTGGGATGAAGGAGTTTCTGTGTATAACGCACATGCTGATGAGGTATTCACATTGCGTGCCATGCTTTTATTCACTCTTAATGACTATCCTGCTTATGGGAACTTATCCGGGTACAAGAACAAAGGGAAGAAAGCATGCCCGATTTGCCTGGACGACACAGCATCTAAATACATTACTACTTGTCACAAAGAAGTTTATATGTGCACCCGAAGGTTCCTTCGACACGACCATCCTTATCGTAATAAGAAGAAGGCATTCGATGGAACAGTTGAGGAAGGGGTTGCTCGTAGACCATTGACTGGTATTGAGGTTTATGATCAAGTCAAGGGTATTGAAACGATATTCGGCAAAGGAGCGAGTGTTGGTGATAAGGGACTTTGGAAAAAGGAGTCTATTCTGTGGAAACTTCCATATTGGAGAGATCTAGAGGTTAGACATTGTCTCGACGTCATGCACATAGAGAAAAATGTATGTGACGCCATTCTGGGGACACTTATGAATATTCCACATAAGACAAAGGATAGCAAAGGGGTGCGACTGTATCTGGAAAGTGAGGGGCTTCGACCAGAACTATGGGCTCAAAAGAGGGACACTAAGAAAAGAAAGAAAGAAGAGAAAGTGTCTGGAAAAGGAAAAGGAAAGGGAAAAGAAAAGAAACAGGAAGAAGGGTCACCTGCAGGAATTGAAAGAAAAGGAAAGAAAACGGTGAAGGATGATGATAGGAACTATTTACCTCCGGCTTGCTACACTCTATCTAGAGCTGAGAAGCGTCTTTTTTGCGAGTGTTTGTACAACATTAAGGTTCCATCAGGGTACTCATCGAACATGAAAAGATTTGTTACCTTAGACGGTGAGTTGAAATTATCGAGCATGAAGTCTCATGATTGTCATGTAATGATGCAAGTATTCTTACCGATTGCAATTCGAGGGATATTGCCGAAACATGTGAGACATACCATAACAGAGCTGTGTTCTTTTTTCAATACTATATGTAGCAAAACATTAAAACCCTCGAAGCTTGATGCTCTGCACGCTAGCGTGATACAGACTTTGTGCAAGTTTGAGATGTACTTCCCACCTGCTTTCTTCGACATTATGGTCCATTTGGTTGTACATCTAGTTCGAGAAATTAAGCTATGTGGTCCGGTGTTTTTGAGGTGGTGCTATCCCTTTGAGAGACATATGGGCTCTTTGAAAGATAAAGTAAGGAATCCAAGAACCGAAGGAAGTATAATTCGGGGGATTGTGAGTGAAGAGGTCGGTAATTTTGTGGCTGAGTTCTTAACTAATGTTGATCCTATTGGACTTCCTACATCTCGACACGAGGGCAGACTCGCGGGTAAAGGTACACTTGGCTCGAAAATGATAGTACCTCCTGTTGAAAGCCGCATACAAGCACACTTATTTGTATTGCAGCATATGGTACAGGTGCATCCGTACTTGGATGAGCATTTGGAGGAGTTGCGTGACCAGAATCCAAGTAAAGGGACTAGAGCATTGATGCAGTTGCATAATAAGACTTTTATTGATTGGTTCCATAATCGAATAACGCGTGAAGTAGATTCCAATGTTTCTGAAACTCTGAAGTGGCTAGTATTTGGTCCTCGAGAAGTTGTGCACTCCTATGAGGGTTATGATGTTAACGGATATACGTATTGGACAGATCGTCAAGATCAAAAGTCGAGATCTCTCCAGAATAGTGGTGTTTCAGTAGAGGCATCATCTACACAGTATGCAAATGCCAAAGACAATTCTCCAATTGATGCTAGATTGTTATACTATGGACGAGTTCAAGATATATGGGAGCTTGACTACTCTGGTTTCACGGTCTGCTTATTTCGATGCAAGTGGGTTGAGTATAACCGGCGTTACATAAGGAAAGATGACCCTTGTGGATTTACTCTTGTAGACTTGGGTCGGTTGCGTGATAGTGAAGAGCCATTCGTGCTTGCATCACAAGTTAAGCAACTATTCTACGTTACTGACCCTTCTAATAACAAGTGGTCAATTGTTGTTCCGGGAAAAAGAAGTATACTCGGAGTTGGTGATGTTGAGGATGAGGATGAGTATGATGCATTTGAAGACACCCCGCCTTTCACCATTCCCAACTCCGATGTCACTGATGCGGAGTTAGCGACAAGTTACATGCGTGCAGATCACGGGGAAGGGATAATGGTTGATACTTCAAATGAAGGTGGCAAAAGTAAACAATAGGCTCGACTTCTTTTGTAACTGATTCCGGCTTTCGGCTTTGCAATGTCATTTTACTTTATTTCTCGCTTTTACCCGCATGTTAGGTCATGTATAGTTCTTATTAGTATATATATATATATATATGTATTACAATCAACTAAACTCGCTTCACATGTATTGAAACCCATTTTGGGTAAGTGAATGTCATTTCGGGCCAATTTCGGCTTTTCAACCTCAATTAACTTAATTTCTCGCTTTTAGCCGCATGTTAGGTCATGTATAGTTCTTATTAGTATATATATATATGTATTACAATCAACTAAACTCGCTTCACATGTATTGAAACCCATTTTGGGTAAGTGAATGTCATTTCGGGCCTAATAGAGTCACTTATGGATTTTTTTTTTGGGGGGGACTGTGCAAGGGTTCTTTGTGCGGTTCGGTGGGGCTGTGCGCGTTCGGGGGGGAGTGTGCACAGGGGGATGGAGTGTGCGGGGGGGCGCGTTCAGGGGGAGTGTGCGGGGGCGGGGAGGGGAGTGTGCGGGGGGGGCTATGCGAGGGCGGCAAGAAGGAGGGTCTGCGGGGGCGGTGAAGGGGGGACAGTGAAGGGGGAGTGCGGGGGGGGAGTGCAGGGGGAGTGTGCGGGGGCGGGGGAGGGAGTGTGCGGGGGGCCATGCGAGGGGGCGAGTGAAGGGGGGACACGGTGCGGGGGGGAGTGTGCGGGGGGGGGGGAGGGAGTGTGCGGGGGGGCAGGCGAGGGGGGGCAAGGAAGGAGGCTGTGCGGGGGGGCGGTGAAGGGGGGGACAGTGAAGGGGGGAGTGCGGGGGGAGTGTGCGGGGGCGGGGGAGGGGTGTGCGGGGGGGTGCGCGGGGGGGCAAGAAAGGAGGCCGTGCGGGGGCGGTGAAGGGGGGAGTGCGGGGGGGAGTGTGCGGGGGCGGGGAGGAGAGTGTGCGGGGGGGTCAGGCGAGGGGGCGGAAAAGAAGGCTAGGCTGTGCGGGGGCAGTGAAGGGGGGACAGAAAGGGGGAGTGCAGGGGGGAGTGCGGGGGGGAGGGAGTGTGCAGGGGGGGCAGTGAAGGGGGGACAGTGATGTGATTGTTTAATCTTACGCATTTCTAATATCGTTTTTTTAAATTTCAGGAGTTTAAACATGGTCCGAGATGATGTCATTGTGGAGGAAGAAACCGATGATGATTATGATAAGTCATTGGATGATGATGATGAGTATGATGCGGAGAAGGAGAACGATAAAGGTGACCCGGAAGACTTAGCGCATGATGAGGAGGCGTGCTTGCGTAAAAGGGAACTTGACTTGGCTGAAATAAATGAGGAGCTAGCCGATAAGGCTCCCCCCATTGACAACAATGCTAGGGAAGATTATCCTTGTACTTCATCCGTCATTGTGCCACAAAAAAATGCGGGGAAAGAGGTTCTCAGTACCAAAACTCCAAGTAAAGTTGCAACAAAGAAGCGGAAAGGAAGGGGTGCGACCAAGGGATTGAATTATAACACCCCTATGACCCTCGAGTATGATGATATGGGTCAACCTTGTGGTCAATGGCGTAAAAAGTATGGGCAGCATTTAGGGTTATGTGTGCGCAAACTGAGCATTTTGGTGGGGTGGAAAGATGTGCCCGATGCAATGAAGAAATCATTATGGGAAGACACTTGTGTAAGTTTATTTTGTAACTGAATTACTTTTATTTTTTGCATTTAGGGGCATGTTAGGTCATATATAGTCCCAATAGGTACATATATAACTATAAGAGTCAATTAAACTCCACTTATATGCTTTGAAACACATTTTGGGTAAATGAAGGCCATTTCGGGCCGATTTTGGCCTTTACACTTCACTTAGTTTATTGCATTTAGCCGCATGTTAGGTCATATATAGTCCCAATAGGTACATATATAACTATAAGAGTCAATTAAACTCCACTTATATGCTTTAAAACACATTTTGGGTAAATGAAGGCCATTTCGGGCCGATTTTGGCCTTTACACTCCAATTCACTTAGTTTATTGCATTTAGCCGCATGTTAGGTCATATATAGTCCCAATAGGTACATATATAACTATAAGAGTCAATTAAACTCCACTTATATGCTTTGAAACACATTTTGGGTAAATGAAGGCCATTTCGGGCCGATTTTGGCCTTTTTACACTCCAATTCACTTAGTTTATTGCATTTAGCCGCATGTTAGGTCATATATAGTCCCAATAGGTACATATATAACTATAAGAGTCAATTAAAATCCGCTTATATGCTTTGAAACACATTTTGGGTAAATGAAGGCCATTTCGGGCCGATTTTGGCCTTTACACTCCAATTCACTTAGTTTATTGCATTTAGCCGCATGTTAGGTCATATATAGTCCCAATAGGTACATATATAACTATAAGAGTCAATTAAAATCCGCTTATATGCTTTGAAACACATTTTGGGTAAATGAAGGCCATTTCGGGCCGATTTTGGCCTTTACACTCCAATTCACTTAGTTTATTGCATTTAGCCGCATGTTAGGTCATATATAGTCCCAATAGGTACATATATAACAATAAGAGTCAATTAAACTCCACTTATATGCTTTGAAACACATTTTGAGTAAATGAAGGCCATTTCGGGCCGATTTTGGCCTTCACACTCCAATTCACTTAGTTTTTTTCATTTAGCCGCATGTTAGGTCATATATAGTCCTAATGGGTACATATATAACTATAAGAGTCAATCAAACTCCACTTATATGCTTTGAAACACATTTTCGGTAACTTTTTGTTTGTTTCTTGTTGTTATAGAATACGTTCCATATTACACATAATGAGGAAAAAAAGGCGGCGTTCCTATCCGCGGTGGCCGAAAGATTTAGAGCTTTCAAAAGCAAACTAGTGAGTGGGTGGATCACGAAAAGGAGAAAGAGGACTACAAAGAGGAGGAAAATTCAAAAATCAAAGCAAAATGAGGGTGAGACGGACAAGGAGGCCGAAAAAGAAACAGAAAAGGAAGGGGGAGAGCAGGAAGATACATTTCAACCGGATTCCTTGCCTCATCATATTTGGGGACATATAAAACCAAAAGATTGGGAGGCATTTGTTGCCCAAAATACTGCGCCGGAGATGGTGGTAAGTATTGCACTTTAAACTATATATATTCGACTTTGCATGTTCACTTTCAATACAATTACATGTGTTTTCTAATTGCCCATGTGAATTTATAGGCTAAGCGTGAGAAACATTCACTCAGTGCAAGACAGAGGAAGCACTACCATCATATGGGTTCCCATACTTATGCGAGCGCGAGAAAGTTGTGGATTGACGAGAAATTTTACCCATCTACCGATACAACCACAACGCCGTCTTCTAGCTCTAAGGCCGCGCCGTTTGTCAAAGTTGATCGTGTCGCTGATTGGTGGTGCTCCTTGCATAGGCGTGATATCAACAATCAAATGACCATTTTAGATCCGGGAACCTTGAAGATAGCCAATGCCGTTGTAAGTACATGCACTACCAATCCCCCACCACCCCGCACACTCCCCCACCCCCACACCGCCCTCCCCACTCCCCCGCACACCGCCCCCCACCCCCGCACACCGCCCCCACTCCCCCGCACACCGCCCCCACCCCGCACACCGCCCCCCACCCCCCCGCACACCGCCCCCACCCCCGCACACGCCCCCCCCCCCCGCACACCGCCCCCCCCCCCCGCCCACCGCCCCCACCCCCCGCACACGCCCCCACCCCCGCACACACATCCCCCCCCCCCGCACACCGCCCCCCCCACCCCCGCACACTCCCCCACCCCCCACACCCCCCACTCCCCGCACACCGCCCCCACCCCCGCACACCGCCCCCACCCCTACACACCGCCCCCACCCCCCGCACACCGCCCCACCCCCTGCACACCGCCCCCACCCCCCGCACACCGCCCCCACCCCCCCGCACACAGCCCCCCCACCCCCGCACACATCCCCCCCACCCCCGCACACCCCCCCCCGCACACTCCCCACCCCCCCACACCCCCCACTCCCCCCACACCGCCCCCACCCCGCACACACCGCCCCCACCCCCCGCACACCGCCCCCCACCCCCGCACACCCCCCCACCCCCGCACACACCCCCCCCCCCCCGCACACTCCCCCCACCCCCACACCGCCCCCACTCCCCACACCGCCCCCACTCCCCCGCACACCGCCCCCCCCCCGCACACTGCCCCCCCCCCCCCGCACACCGCCCCCACTCCCCTGCATACATCCCCCACCCCGCGCACACATCCCCCACTCACCTGCTCCCCGCCGCACACCGCCCCCCACCCCCGCTCCGCCCCACACTCCCCCCAACCCCCTTGTCGCCGCCGCTTATGATGTTGATTTTTTTTTAAAAACTTACCGTTGTTTATTTCTCTATAGATGGGCTCAAGAAAAAAGAGGTTAGCGGCGAGTTCACCCCCCAAGGCAACAAAGATGCCCTTTATGAGACTTTGGGAAAGGACCATAGTGGACGTTTGAGGGGTTTAGGTGGTATTCGTCTAGGTGTGACAAAAGCTTATCCTAAAGATTACTCCGTGGGTACAAAATCACGCTCTCAACCACATGATATGGAAGCTATGACACAAGCTATTCGGGAGAAGCTTACCGATGAAATTACGGAGAAAGTGACGGAGAAAGTGACGGAGAAAGTCACGGAGAAACTCACGGAGAGTTTCAACGCGGTCCTCTCACAGTTTGGTTTACCGGCGATACATCAACCTAAACTGGATCGTCTTTTGGAGGACAAAGCTAGCCATCCTAACACACAAAAATCCCCACCATCTATACTTGAGTTAGAGGTAACTATTATCCTTATAATTTTTAAAACTAAGTAGCATGTTATATTATGTAATTGCATGTTCGTAACCTCAATTTCATTTACTTTTTGAAGGAAGAAATGCCTTGCCAGCTTTTACTAGATGTAAAAGATAAGGGTTTGATTGTGGTGGCTGTAGGAAATGCACAACCACGAAGTGAACGAGCAATAGTCCATCATGAGCATGTGGACAATGAGCACTTGGCGGTTAGTGTAGTGACCATTACTCCTGGTTACGAAGACTGTGCTCTTCCGCTGCCTAAACCGTCAATTGATATAAATGTCTTGACCGACGCTCGTGGTGGTTATGTGTTGTGGCCATCGGCATGGGTGAGGTTTTCAGACGAGGTAAATTGAAGCAACTTAAATCCATATTCATAATGATTTGTTTCATACCTACCTACTAACTAAGTTGAATGTTTTTACCGTTGAATTATTAGGTTTTGGAGAGAATAAACAAGCCCAAGGAAAGCAAGGCGGACTCACCTCCTCTAGAGAAGGCGAAGAAGGGTTCAGAGAAGAAGGGTTCAAGCGGGCTAAAGAAGGCCATTTCGGGCAAAGGATTGCAAGATTCAAGTCACCAAGAAAAACCAACTACATATACTTGGATCGAGAAACCAAAGATCGAGTGTCTCACTAAGGCATGCATATGGCTACATGCAAATGCGCGTGATATGTCGGATGATGCACCTTTCGAGGTGAATTTGGGTACCACGCAATTCAACTACTTTGAGGATACATCGACATGGGTGTCTAAGGGTGATTTGAAAGAGTTCCTTTGCGGAGAGATGCTGAATGTTTCCTTGATTCAAGTCTTCATGAGGTAAAACATTTGTACTTTTGAAGTAAATAAAAATGATTTGCAATATACAATAATATATTTATGTTACGAAGTTGGTTGTGCTTTAAAGATTACTCCAAGATGATTGTGGACGCAAGAGCATACAAGAGCAATTTGGGTGGTTATGTCCAAATTTCACCCGAGCCGACAATTGTTTGCAAAACACAAATGAGGTCAAGGAGTATATTTGGCTATGTATCAAAACATCTCTACGTGCACAACATAAGTTCATACTTGCCCCTTGTTTTGAAGAGTATAGTTCTTAACCTTGCATCTATTTTTACCACTTTAATTATCATTACATATACAATAGAAGTACTCACATGATTGCTTCCTAACTTTTTTGGCATTTTAGTCTTCATTGGTCGCTCGTTGTGATTTGTCCTTCAAACAACACAGTATATCATTTTGATTCTATAGCTCAAGATCCACCACGACACTTATTCCTCAAATCATGCATAAATAGGTATATTTGTTATTTTAAATGCTAATAAGCATTACACTTTTTACTAATTCCATTCTTTGGCCACTTCTCACATGAAATTAACTTAACTACAGTTCTTTGAAGAAATTTAAGAGCACGGGAAAAATACCTGAATGGAAAGCAATGAAGGTAATACACATTAGTTAAGCTACGTACTTCTTTCTTTTAGCAAAAAACAACCATGTATGTTAATTACATGATTTTTTATGTAATAGTATGATTAGTGTGCTCAGCAACCGGCGGGAACCGAGTGTGGCTACTATGTGTTGAGGTTCATGTTCGATATAGCCTCAAGTTGCAAGGAAGTCGGGGATATTGAGAAGGTATATATATATATATACATATAAAACTAATATACGTAGCTTAATTTAAAGTCGATTTTGCATTGGCCTCTTAAGCTCAATGCACTTAGTTTTGTTTTCTTTCCGCCTTTAGCCGCATGTTAAGTCATATATAGTTCCAATAGGTACATATATAACTATAAGAGTCAATTAAAGTTCACTCATATGCTTTGAAACCCATTTTGGGTAAACGAAGGCCGTTTCGGGTCGATTTTAGCCTTCGAAGCTCATTTCACTTAGTTTCCTGAATTTAGCCACATGTTAGGTCATATATAGTTCCAAGAGGTACATATATAACTATAAGAGTCAATTATAGTTCACTCATATGCTTTGAAACCCATTTTGGGTAAACGAAGGCCATTTTGGGCCGATTGTGGAATTCGAAGGTCATTTCACTTAGTTTCCCGCATTTAGCCACATGTTAGGTCATATATAGTTCCAATAGGTACATACATAACTATAAGAGTCAATTATAATTCACTCATATGCTTTGAAACCCATTTTGGGTAAATGAAGGCCGTTTCGGGCCGATTTTGGCCTTCGAAGCTCATTTCACTTAGTTTCCCGCATTTAGCCACATGTTAGGTCATATATAGTTGCAATAGGTACATATATAACAATAAGAGTCAATTATAGTTCACTCATATGCTTTGAAACCCATTTTGGGTAAATGAAGGCCATTTCGGGCCGATTTTGGCCTTCGAAGCTCACTTCACTTAGTTTTCGGCATTTAGCCACATGTTATGTCATATATAGTTCCAATAGGTACATATATAACTATAAGAGTCAATTATAGTTCACTCATATGCTTTGAAACCCATTTTGGGTAAATGAAGGCTGTTTCGGGCCGATTTTGGCCTTCGAAGCTCATTTCACTTAATTTCCCGCATTTAGCCACATGTTAGGTCATATATAGTTCTAATAGGTACATATAAAACTATAAGAGTCAATTATAATTCATTCATATGCTTTGAAACCCATTTTGGGTAAATGAAGGCCGTTTCGGGCCGATTTTGGCCTTCGAAGCTCACTTCACTTAGTTTCCGGCATTTAGCCACATGTTAGGTCATATATAGTTCCAATAGCTACATATATAACTATAAGAGTCAATTATAGTTCACTCATATGCTTTGAAACCCATTTTGGGTAAATGAAGGCCGTTTCGGGCCGATTTTAGCCTTCGAAGCTCACTTCACTTAATTTCCCGCATTTAGCCACATGTTAGGTCATATATAGTTCCAATAGGTACATATATAACTATAAGAGTCAATTATCTAAGGTCTTACTCAAACTAAAACTGATATTATGTGTGTTTCCTTATGTTTAAGGTATTCAACCAAAGGGAGAGTTCTTTCACCACAACCGAGATAAACGAGGTTCGGGATTTGCTAGCACACTACCTTACCGAAGTTTGCATGTGAAGATGATGCCGTGACTTTGAGTTTATTTGTTCTTATTGTTCTACTTGCTAGTTATTTAGGTACAACAATATAACTGATGTTTATTTTGGATTTTAGTACTTAATACAACTTCTTTTGTAGTACATTCTCCAAATTTTATATTTATATACATATATATATTAATTTGACTTGTATACGACGCGCTTCTGGGATTTGTGTCAACTATAGCAAGTTAGATATAATAAAATATTATATATATACAAATATAATATATATACAAATATATATATATATGTATATATATATATATATATATATATATACACAAATATAATATATATATATATATATTATATAACATTAACGGATGCGGTTTACTAAGAAAACCGCATCAGTTAATGTTCCAATGCATACAAAGAGGCTGGCGGCAAAGAACAAACCGCTGCGGTTCCAAGGCAAAACCGCAACGGTTTTTCCCATTAACCGCTGCGGTTTTGCCTAGGAACCGCAGCGGTTTGTTCTTTGCCGCTGCGGTCCTCAACCGCAGCAGTTTCTTTATGAAAACTGCTGCTAGTCCAACCATTGCAGGACAAAACCGCAGCGGCAAGCCCGGTTTTGACCGCAGCGGTTGGACTTTATTCTACTAGTGTTCATCCCAGAAGTGTAAACTTCAGTCTTTTTCTCATTCACCTCTAACCCTAAAGCTTCAGAAAAATGCTTAAATCCTTGAAGCATTGAGTAGGCTGATCTGAAATCCCCCTTACTGCACAAAATAATATCATCTGCAAAACATAAATGGTTCAGCTGCACCCCTGAGCATCTAGGATGAAACTTGAACAAATCATTTTTCCCTACCATCAGCATTATTCTAGACATATATTCCATGCAAATCACAAAGAGCAAAGGTGACATTGGGTAGTTCTTGGCCCATGCAGTAGGGGCAATCGAATAGGGCCCCAAAAAAACAGGGGCCCCAAATATATTTTAGTTTATAGATTGAAAAATTGACAAAAGGAAACTTTTGGAGCAATGGTAAGGCCGCGTACCTAATGAATGAGAGGTATGAATATCGAATCCCCTTATACCCATTAAATTTTTTCTGTTTTGAGAAATCGAAAAGATGTTAGTTACAGCTCTAGCGTGTAAAACAACACGCATGCTTTTCCATGACAGCTATCTCTTCATATTCTAGACCATAAACTTTATCTCATTAATGGCTCCAATTCTCCAAGTTTTAACATTCAATCACTGCGCTATAAAGATTATACTACTACCTTTATGTTAAATACCTTTCAAGTCTAAACACACACTACCCACTAATCCATCTAAATTCTGAACTATGTAACTTTTTTTACAATTTTAGTTTAAATTTTATTAATGAAAAAGTCAGCTCATACATGGTATTTGAAGAAAAATAAGAAAGTTTAGCACCATGCTAAGAACTCAGCAATCAGCATTCCTTGGAAGGCCCTGCATGGTCAATGTGTCCGCCACCATGTTTATCTCCCTACCTTTATTTATAATTAATGGAAATGTTAAGCCAAGATTTCCTTATATTGCGGATAAAATATTAACTATGCCATTGAAGCAAAAAAGCAGCGGCTTGGCCAGAATATTTTTTTTTGGTATATTTCTTTCCTTTTTTCAATTTATTGTACTTTTTATTTTTTATATTTTACTTGAATGTTAGGATTGGTGTTTTCTCATCCATCTTTTTTGTTATATAATTATTACATACTTTTTAAGTAGATGTGTTTTTTTTAATATGATGTAATTTGACCTTAATTGAAATATAAAAAAATTTGAATTAAGAATCTTATATTTGTTTTCAACTATAAATTAAGGGCCCAATTTTAAGAAAGTGAATAGGGCCTCCGTCATATTTACCCCGCCCCCGGTCTAAATGTATACATTTTATAAACAGTAGCTAGAAGCCTATAATAGTAATACTATGCTAATAGTAGTAGACTAAGAATTTCTTAAGTAGACTAAGAATTTCTTAAGTAGACTAAGAATTTCTTCAAGTAGACTGAGAATTTGTTGCGACAACCAAGTCTTTTTAAATGAAATTCTAATTCCTATAATTTATATTTTTGGTCACTTGTGCTGTTGTGATGCATGCTTCCAACCACTTTCC
Source organism: Beta lomatogona (assembly GCA_947646795.1). Taxonomy (NCBI): domain Eukaryota; kingdom Viridiplantae; phylum Streptophyta; class Magnoliopsida; order Caryophyllales; family Amaranthaceae; genus Beta; species Beta lomatogona. Next base: position 2,874,413 of record CANSNZ010001059.1, on the reverse strand, counting down.
ACCCATCGACATCTCATTGTGTTTATTAAAATTTAGAGACATAATTATGTTACTAATAGGCTTTTCTTCTATTGGTGGTGTGTGGAATTATAATTCTTCTAATAGACTTTTCGTCGTCAGTGCTTTTTGTATACATTTAAGAGACTTCACTTCTTGGACGTATTATAAGATTATTTATGTAATCTCATCTTACAAATGTAAACTAGCATAGTTAATTAGTAGAGTTATCAGGTGTACCATTTTAATGATAAACATAAGACTTATATACGTTTTGCTCATCATTTACATATTAGGAACTCTTATGGCTCATTTTCAGCTCCTCGAATAACCAAATGAACAAGAAAATCCAGTGAATATAGAACTACGTGCTAGGGTACAAACATTTCTCTGCATCACTACACAAGCTAGGTTATAAAACATTTCAGTCCAAAGTTTTCACCTAAGTCCTACGACTTGTGTCATTAATTCTAATTAATTATATGTCATCTCAGCTTTCCCCTGTTCTTATTTCATTTTTTCATCCTAATATTTGCATTAGAAGGTATATTGACAAAAGGTTTAGAGGCAAGAATAAGGCTTAGCCTTTGCTTTGATTATGCTCAGCGTAATATACAAAACAAGAAGACCTCATAAAGGAGCAATCACAAAAGATGAGAAAGTTTCCTAAAAGATAGGAATACATAATAAAGGAATCAATTATTATCTCCTAACAAATCAATTCCTCAAATATCGTAACACCCCTCCTCAAGTTGGAGCATGGGGAGAACAAATACCCAACTTGGACATTAAAAGATCAAACTGGGACTTGCCAAGCGCTTTGGTAAAGATATCAGCTAACTGAGCAGAAGTAGGAACATAAGAAGGAGTGATCAAACCATCCTTGATCGCATCACGCACAAAATGACAATCCACCTCGATGTGTTTTGTGCGTTCATGAAACACGGGATTATTAGCAATATGAAGAGCAGACTGACTATCGCAAAAGAGAGCAATAGCTTTAGGATGATGCACACCAAGACTCAACAATAACCCTTTGAGCCATTTAAGCTCACAAGTAATAGTCGTCATCGAACGATACTCAGCTTCAGCTGATGACAAGGAAACAGTGTGTTGCTTTTTAGTCTTCCAAGAAATCGGGGAATGACCTAAGAAAACAAGCCAACCAGATAAGGATCGACGTGTTATAGGACACATCAACCCAATCAAAGTCACACTAACTCTGAAGAGTAAGATCACTATCAGCCCGAAGAAGGATACCTTGACCAGGAGTACCTTTCAAGTACCGAACAACACGAACAACAGCATCCCAGTGAGCCACATGAGGGGCGTGAAGAAACTGGGAAAGAATGTGTACGGAGTAGGCAAGATCCGGACGAGTAACAACAAGATAGATGAGGCGACCAACAAGACGACGATATCTGTCAGGATCGTCAAATAAAGGACCCTCATCATGACCAAGGCGATGCTCCATAGGAAAGCCACATGGCTTGGCACCCAACAAGCCAACCTCAGAAAGAATGCCAAGAGTGTATTTTCTTTGATAAAGAAACAATCCAGAAGAGCTACGAGCAACTTCAATGCCCAAAAAATATTTGAGAGAACCCAAATCCTTCATCTTAAAACAGTCACTGAGATAAGCTTTGAACAAAGATAGAGCAGCGGAATCATTCCCAGAGGTGATAAGATCATCGACATAAACCAACACATTGATCTGAATAGTGCCTCTGGTGAAAGTAAACAAAGAATAATCGGAGTAAGATTATAGGAAACCATACCCTTTCAGAGCAGAGACGAGTTTGGCAAACCAACACAGAGGAGCCTGCTTTAATCCATACAAAGATTTGCGCAAGCCGCAAACAAGATTAGGATCAGTGCGAGCAAAGCCAGGAGGAAGTTTCATATAAACTTCCTCATCAAGATCACCATGTAAGAAAGCATTGTGGACATCCATCTGATGAAGTTCCCAATTTTTGGAGGCGGCAATAGAAAGAAAAGCACGAACTGTGGTCATCTTGGCAACAGGAGCAAAAGTCTCATTGTAATCAATCCCAGCCTGCTGATGATGACCAAAAACAACCAATCGGGACTTGAGACGGTCAATCCGCCCATCAGAATGATATTTGATACGGTACACCCATTGGCTACCTAAAGCATGTTTGCCTGGAGGAAGAGGTTCAAGAGTCCAAGCGCCATTGTCCTCAAGAGCCTGTATTTCTTTGTGCATGGAGGCTCGCCAACCTGCATGTTTCATAGCCTCTTTGAAAGAACGAGGTTCATGTTCAGAAATAAGAGCTGCAAGAAACTTCCGATAATTGACAGAGTAATTGTCACAATTTATATAGTGAGCCAAAGGATAAGGAGTACCTGAAGGATGAGAAGAACCGGAAGAATGAGAGGATGGACGGACACTTGGAGCAATGATAGTATGGGTTACATAGTCACGTAACCGAGAAGAGGGAATTTTGTCACGCAGCCCACGACCCAAGGCCCGATCAGGTGTAGAAGAATAGGGCGGGTCTATGGAAGGAGGGGGGGCCAAAGTTTCAGTTGGGCCCAAGGCAGAAATGGGCTGGGGTATAGAACACGCTGGATTTGAGGGAGAAGAGGGGACAACTGGGCCGAGAGCAGATGAAGATGCTGGGCCAGACTGGATTGAAGGAGCCGAGTGAGTCATATTTGGAGGAGCTGGGCTGGGCAAATTTTGTGAGGCCGGTTTAGGCAAATTGTGTGAGGCCGGTTTAGGCAAATTGGAAGAAGATGGGCTGGGTGAATTTTCAGGAGATAAGCTGGACGAAATGTAAGGATCAAGGGCAGATGATGATGGGCCATTTGTGGAGGAGAGAGGCGCTGAAGTCGTGGAAATATCATGAGGCAAAGAGGTATTTTGTGGAGCAATGGAGGATGTTTGAGAGGAAGCTTGAGTGGGGACAAAGTGGGAAGTAGAGAGCCCAGGATTAGTAGTAGGGGGAATAGTCTCAAATTCATCAAAATCATAATGAATAAAAGAAGGCTCAGGAAACATATCTTCAGGGACAATATTAGCATCCTCAGGAGAAAGAAATGGAAACGTGGCTTCAAAAAATTTGACATCTGAAGAAACAAAAAATTCTCAAGTGTCGAGATCATATAACTTCCACCCCTTTTTTCCAAAAAGATAACCAAGAAACACACGCTTTCGACTACGACTAGCAAACTTATCACCTTTTGTTTTTTGATTGTGAGCGAAAGCAAGGCACCCAAAAACACGAATAGCATCATAGGAAGGAATGTGACCAAATAAACATTCAAAAGGAGATTTTCCATGAAGCAACAAAGAAGGAGTTCTATTAATCAAATGAGCTGCAACAAGAACACACTCTCCCCAAAAATAGATGGGCAAATGAGCTTGAAAGCGTAGGGCACGGGCAACATTAAGAATGTGTTGATGCTTGCGTTCTACCCTCCCATTTTGTTCCGGGGTACCCACACATGAAGTTTGAAATAAGATGCCAGTAGAAGCAAAGTAATCAAGTAAGCAATTGAATTCAGTGCCATTATCACTTTGAACGACTTTAATGGTTTGAGAAAATTGACGATTAACCATAGCCACAAAAGACATGAACATAGCAAAAACTTCCAATTTATCAACTAAAAGATATGTCCACACAGCTCTAGAGAAATCATCCACAATTGTTAAAAAATAACGAGCACCACTAGAGGAAACATGCCTATATGGCCCCCCACAAATCACAATGAATTTTCTCAAAAATTCTAGAAGCTCTAGTGTCACTAAAAGGAAATTTATGTCTAGAATGTTTAGAACGAAAACAAATCTCACAACTAGGATGTAAACTACCCTTATGATTACAAAGAGGGGTCAGTAATTTTACGACTTTCTCAGACGGATGACCCATTCTTTGATGCCATAACTCCATAACAAAAGAAGCTGAAGGAATAGAGACATGTTGGATTGAATTATTGCCCGCAAAATAGTACAGTCCATCCTGCCTAATCCCCGTTCCAATCAGCGCCTTCATGGGGTCCTGAATGACACACATAGAAGAATTAAATTGGACATCACAATGTAAATCATCGCTAAGTTGAGACACAGAAAGTAAATTGCAACTCAAATTTGGAACAAAAAGAACATTCTTAAGAGTGATTTTAGAGGTTAAACAAACCGAGCCGGCCATGGTAGAAATAACGGAGTCACCATTAGGAAGCCCAACTGAGCAATCAAAGTTTTTAGTATTAAACAACCCTGATTTATCACCGGTAACATGATGGGTGGCACCTGTATCAATTATCCACAAATGTTTATCAAACTTACCATTCAATCTATCTGGAGGAACGGTAGTATTACCAAAGAGGCCGGCGAGGGCCTTCCATTGCTCAGGAGTAAAAAGGGAAGGTGAGGAGCTGCTGCCCGGAAGAGATGATGGTGCGGCAAGGCTGTTTGTGGCAGCCACGGCAGAGCTACTGGTGGCAGCATTTGCACGAGCCGAAACTCGTCCCCGACCGGCTCCTTTATTCTTGTCGGGATAGCCATGAATTTCATAGCAATGGGTAACTCCATGGCCCTTTTCTTGCAGTGAGTGCAAGTTAAATGAGCCCAATAGGATGAGGTGTCATGACCGGGCTTGTTACACTACCCACACACCAACCGAGAAGAAGAGCCACGCATGGTGCTGGCTGGAGCCCGAACCGAAAAGCCAAGAGCCTCGGTATGCTTGTCAACAGTAGAAATTTGAGACAAGCAAACCCGCTCATCTTGAATGGCAAGATGATAGGCTCGATCAAGAGTTGGCAATGGATCCGAGGACAATATGTTGGAGCGAGATTGAGCAAAATAATCTGGGTACAAACCCATTAAAAATTCATGCAACTTGGATGTATCACATCTTTCATTATGAAGGTCAGAGGCAGTGCAATTTTTACAATATGAACAATTAATAAGAGGCTCAAGGAGAGAAAGCTTCTCCCATAATGCATTCAATTTCCCATAGTAAGTGGAGAAAGACATGTTTTTAGATTGTTCGCAACGAGCAATAGAAGATTTTATTTGTTGCATGCGAGGTCCATTAACTAAAGAAAAACGTTGGTGAAGATGATCCCATAAACGTTTAGGGTCACGATATTTAGTTAATGTACTCTTTACCTCGGGGGTGATGGTGTTGGTAATCCTCGAAACGAGCATAGCGTTGATAGTCTGCCAATCAGTCTCGGTGCATGGAGGAACGGGCGCGGAGATAGTGCCATCTACGAATCCAAATTTGCGGCGAGCAATCAAGGCTAACTGAATATCTAAAGCCCAATCCGCGTAATTATCATGACTAAGTCGCGTAGGGGTAATGAAATCGCCCGGATGATCTTGAGGTCCGAGGAAGAAAGGGGAAGTAGCATCGATTTTAGGTGGTGGTGGGAGATTTTCATTACCAGCCATGGCTTAAAAAAATTTCAGATTTCAATGGTGGTTTTCTTAACCTGCTGTGATACCATGACAAAAGGTTTAGAGGCAAGAATAAGGCTTAGCCTTTGCTAAAACAAGAAGACCTCATAAGGGAGGCAATCACAAAAGATGAGAAAGTTTCCTAAAAGATAGGAATACATAATAAAGGAATCAATTATTATCTCCTAACAAATCAATTCCTAAAATATCGTAACATATATCCCGAATTTTTTCCCTAGATATTGTCAAAGGAAGTTTTAATTCTCTCTATGCGCCAAAGTCAGAATTAATTCCTTACATACCGTCCACGTAGGACAACGTAACCCTCCAAAAATTTAGCTTTTTATTGTACTTAATAAGACCGCTACTCAGAGTAGCGGTTAATCACAAGAAAATACTCAACCCACAAAAACCGCTACTTGGAGTAGCGGTTTATAAGAGGTGACCGCTACTTCCAATAGCGGTTTACTGTAAGCTCCCTCAATTAAAGAATGGCCTTGGTTTGCACCACTCTTGCGGTATCCATGGCTTCTTCTCATGAACTACCACATAAATCTCATCTTTATTGTAAACCTCTTCCCCAAACTTTTACAGACCATGAAATTATTTTTACCTACTAAACTATATTATACAGATCAAAATCTAATCGTGACATTAACTCAAAAAAAAAAATTATTTTCCATTTCTATTCTAAATGCAATTGGATATAGTAATCCATCAAATCACAAAAAAATAACGACGCAACTCAGTTCTACATTCAATAAAGAGAAGAAAAGAAAAAAGAGGAGGAGAATTTGCAATTTTACAAAGATTATATGGCAGTAGTAGTACAAGAGAAAATCTGGAAATCCCTTATCACCAATTCACCATCATCTCATCTCTCCTACTCAATCCATCAAACAAAAGAAACCCACAATCCAAACCAACTCCCCAAAAACTGGGCAATTCATAAAACCAAAATCTCTTCATGCCGATTTTTTTTTTTTTTTTTTTGTATCTTGAATGGTATTTGGTCGGCTGCAAAATTTGGGATGTATTCTTGGTTTTAGGTTTTGTGTTGATTTTGGAATTGTAATCTTTAGTTCTTTAATCTTTCTCTGCTCTCTCTCTCTCCCTCTCCTTTTGGTTTCAGAATCCTTTTGGCTAGGAATTTTGTAGCAGGATGTGCGACGTGGCATGAGTGAATGACTTTTTTTTATTCATATGAGCCACGAAGGCAGTACAAAGTAAGGGGAAGGGGGATTCGAACCTGTGACCTATTGTTCACAGCACCTCAATCTTAACCACTAGGCCAAGACATCCTTGGTATGAGTGAATGACTTTAGGATGTACTGAGTCTTCGCCTCGTCGGTAAAGGTTTGTAATTAAACCGCTACTAGAGGTAGCGGTTTTCACTTTAAACCGCTACTTGGTTTATCTAAAAGTAAACCGCTATTTTGGGTAGCGGTTTGCTATCCTGAAAATAAAAATATTATTCTGGTTTGATGTCCTACGTGGACGGTATATAGGGAATTAATTGTAACTTTGGCATAAATTGGGAATATCTAGGGAAAAAATTCCATATATCCCCTATATTCTCATTTCTCATTTGTGACTATATTATTATTGTGCAATGACATAGCTTAAATACTACTGATTACTGCAGAAAATGAACTATTTTTTCATGCAAATTTAACCAAAGTAATGGAAATTTACTCGCACACAATATCATAATTATTCACAAAGAATCCTCAATATTCTCAAACAAAAAAAAAATGATCAATTGAAAAAAAAAAAACAATTCTAGTGCGTCGACGATGGCGGTGAGATATTCCTCAGAATATGGTGGCTATATAATGCACAGTGATGGTGGAGAAAACCCGATTCACCTTCGGCTTGTTAGCGTCAGAGGATGCAGCTAGTAGGGTTCAAGTTATAGGGCTAGTGTTGGCGGAATAATATTACCAAATATAATGGACGAGAAGTATTATATGATCATGTTGGAGTGTAGGAGTTACGAGGAAATGCCATAATTATGGGTGGAGTAGGGGAGTGTAATGTTTGAGTTTTTAATATAAACTTTAAGTTTGCTTCAAAAGAATATGAAGAGTCATTTTTTCCTATTGTCCCACATTGAAAGAATATGAGGGAAGAGTAAGGTTTATAACTATTACTCTTCCTCTACCCTTTGAGTTGAGAAGCAATGAGGCTTTTAGTGGGTATGTGGTGATGTGTGGATACCACACGCGCGCCGTCGCCCGCCCGGACCGGGCCAGGGCTCAGGGGAATAAACTTAACTTAAATACCAGTGCATGATGTGACCGTTTTTCCCACGATTTCAGCCACGTTCTGATTTCGTCTGGGTTTCTTGGCTCTATAAATACCAGTGTTCTGGTATTCTCGAAACACAAAAACACATTCACTTCTCTTCTCTTTCTTCCTCTAATATTCTGGGCAGTATTCAAGAGCGTTCTTAATCTGTTTTTCTGTCAACACCGGAAAGGCAGAAACCGTGTATCCCTGGAGGTTGATTGCTGTGAGTCCGTGTGTTGTTGCGGGGCAAATTCAACTTTAGGGCAGTGATCTTCTCACGCCACGGTGGTCAGTTAAGTGTGTCAATTTAGTTTCCAGTTTTTGTTCCTACATGTAAATGTGTAATGGGCGGAGATAATAGATATGGCGTTGGAGTGGAGGGTTTTGTGAAGGGTTGCGAATGAGTTCGAGGAGTCATTTTATAGGTTATGAACGTGGTTGGAAGTTTAAGGGGCTAGATTTCCGGGTTTATAGAGCAGTGGCTAAAGTAAGATAACAAGTGCTAAACGAAGAAAATGAAAAGACTATCCTCCTAAAATTTTGAACAAATCCTCTAGTGTGCTTTCTCTTCACCCTGAAATAATACATTTTATATTTAAGAAGTTCAAATAAATTTAGAGAGTTTTGCAGGGATATACCAGGGTAATAGGGCATTTTGTAGGGATATACCTCACTAAAATTTTTTTTGTGGCGATATACCAAACTAAGTTTAAGTTTTGTTAAAAGGTACCAAAAACACTATTTTCGGCGAAAAAGTCAAATATTTGGCATTTGACTTGGTAACTTAGCCCTAATTCTTACCCTATAGCACAAATTCAAACCACATAGTACAATTGAAGAACACAAGAAGTAAATTGAATTGATATTAAAGCTAAAATAAGACATCATACCTTGCAATTGATGATTTTAAGCTTCCCTTTCTTGCTGAATTGAAGAGCATTCTTTTTCAAGGTTTAAAGAGAGGGAAATGTTAAGGGAGGGGGTTGGTTATTAAGGGATGGAATTCTTAAAAAAATTGTTAAAAAATTATTTCAATATTATGCGCGTGTTTGAGGGTGTAAAGCACAACATTTGTGGCTCACTCGCGAGTTCCTACCAAGTCAAAGGCCGGAAATTTGACTTTCTCGCCGGAAATAGTGTTTTTGGTACCTTTTAACAAAACGTAAATTTAGGTTGGTATATCCTCACAAAAAACATTTAGTAAGGTATATCCTCGCAAAATGCCCTATTACCCTGGTATATCCCCGCAAAAAACTCATAAATTTATAAAAAATTTAGGTAAAGAAAACATACTTTGATTTGTGTTGCTCACGGCTGAAATGAGAGGAGAATAAAAAAATATCTCAATCGACACTACTTTTTAGGGTTTTGAGAAATATATGTATATATCTAAAACTCAAAGCAAAAACATACTATGTTGGCACATACACTCCCCCCTCCACCACACAATCAAATGAGACATACTAAACAATAAAAATGTGTGTCTTAAGACTCGAACCCATAACCTCTCATTTGAGATACAAAAGCACTAACCAACTACTTTACAATATCACATTAGTCTTTGTGAGAAAAAAAAATATTTAGAGACAAGATAATATTTCTATTTTTAAAACAATTAAATACAAATGATATATTCATACTCAATAAGTTATGCTAATAATAGTGTGTCCAACCTTATCAGTACCATTATATTAAAAAAAAAAAAGCTCTTCAAATTTTTATAACCTCTGTAATTAATACTATTATACTATTTAATTGCATTGGTTATGTTCTTACACATTAACCTAAATTTTTTAAAAAAAATTGTATTATATTCTTTGTAAGTATGTACTCTCTTAAAGTTGAGGGTTATATTGATGAATAATTCATATTATAATTTACTATACAAAAAATTCAAAAAGAACCGGAAGATCATTTTCTGAGCACAATCCAATACCTATAACTCTTTTTTTCTACTAAGAATTAATTTAAGAATTTAAATTAATATTGGTCAATAATTTGGGGCATCTTCCAGGCCAATAACTAGTTAGGATAATAGAAACAAAGAACAAAAGCTTAAGAAACTAGGGATCAGGGGATTATTAGTGGTTTGTAACTCTTGAGGGGATGTAAACCACCGGGGGTGTTCTTTAAGTAAGTAATAGAAAGAAAGCGGCGAGTTGGGGGACAAAAGGGATAGAAATCACCGGAGGTGATAAGATTTCTGGAGATTTCAAGCCCGCCACGGCACGGCCTGCTATTTACGGGTTCGGGCTCGACCTGGCCCGCCATTTCCTCAAGCCCGCGGGCCGAGCCATGAACAGGTCTAACCCGGCCCATGCCCAGGTCTACTCTCCATTAAGCGAGAAAAAATCTTTACATATCTTTGAGGTTGCATAAAATGTACACTGAGAGTTATAATAGTACTTAGTACTTCCACCGTTTCTTTTTACTTATAAAGGTTTGACGTTTATACTATTCACCAACTATAGTTAGTTTTATCTTTAGTGATTTATAATTAAGGAAAAACATATTCATGTGAGATCTTGTTAGATCTGTCTCAATGTAAATTTTCAGAATATATAATTTTCATAATTCTTAATGATCGGTAATTAAAGATATTTACGGTTGAAGTTATACATTGGCAAGCGTGAAAGTCAAACGGTTGCAAGTACAAGAAACACAAGAAGTATTTAATATCAGGAATACAAAATCTGAAACAATCCAAATGTGAAAGAAAATATGAAATACATGTGCTAGAAATTTATAAGGCTCGTAAAAGTAGACCCAATCCGATAACCCAACTTAAATAACCTGAAATAAGCGGGGTAGGATTACGATTGTTGAACCATTTAAGTAAATAATGGGTTGACACGATTAACCCATTTAAATAAACGGTTAAGTTTAAGTTGATATTCCAACCCGAAAATGACCTGCTTTAATTTGACCTTATTAACTTATACATATAGAAAATTCTCGATAAAATATATTGATGTATCTAAAATTTGGCAAAAAGAAATATTGCTAAAATATGTCATAATTATTCAAAGAAACACTGAACATGCATCTTTCAATTGTGAACTTACTCATTTAGTTTTTTAAGAAAATAATTATTTTCAATATAATAAAAATTATAATTAAACAAGTTATACGAGTAACCCATTTATTCAATAGGTCGGGTCAGGGTTGAGTTTTTCAACCTATTTATAAAATGTGTTCAGTTTGGGTTGAGCTTTTTTTACCTATTTATATATTATCGACCTGAACACGAACCCGACCCAACTCGACCTAATTACCAGCCATACAAGCATTATAGTAGCCTCGATTAATAGTTAATACTACTAGTAATAAAATAACACTAGGCTACTAGTAATCAGGGGCGGATCTATTAAGTAACAAGGGGTAGCATTCCTAAAAAAATTCAAAAAAAATTTGGCTGGAAAAAAAAAAGAAAATTAGAAAATCATATATAAGAAAATACTGATTGTCATTTAATGAATCACTATCACCCATGTTCGATTCGCTTTCCCGCATAGTACACTGCTTACCTGTTTTTTTTTTTGCCTACATCAGCCACATTCGTATGGTGATACACTGCTTACCTTTTTTTTTTTTCTTTTTTCTTTTCCTTTTTCTCCTTTTTTTTTTCCTCTTATCTTTTCCATCTTCATCAAACTCTCAAACACACTTTAAGTAGCATATTAAACCAAATGTTGGTCTCTTACATAAAGTTATTGAAATATGTAAAACTCCCTCTTTCTACTTAATAAAAAAAACTTTTGACATTTGACATTACACAATATTAACTATTAATATATCTAAAAATTTACTAGTAAGTATTTTGAAAATTTGATACTTTGTTGAAGTTAATAACATAAGAACACATTTTCTTACCATCAATAGTGTCTATACCAATCGAACACAACATATGAATAAATATAAAATTTTATATAATTGGTATGACTAGAGAAAAATTAGCACCAAATAACCCTTTTCGAGTAGCCCAAACATCAAAGTACAACTGAAAAAAATGTTAAATCTAGGGCGTTAAAGTTGTAAATGGACCGAATTCAAGTCATGGGAAATAATTTCCTATAATAATATCATACCATATTTTTTAAAGAGGGTTATAAGTATTTATACTTAATGTGAATTATATTTCAGTATTATGATTTATTAACTGCTAATGTGTAGTTTTTTTATGCTACACATGATCGAGAATCCTGGCTCCGCCTTTGCTAGCAATTCATCAATGCCATAAATAATTCACGTACTATGATCTAGATCTAAGTTCTAGACTCTAGTCCATTTAGTTTCCATAAGGCTTTTTAACTTCTGATTACCATCTTCCAAAACAACCCCTTAGCTCCTCCCATAGGCCACAAAGATAAACCGTTAAAAAAAAAAGGAAAAATGGATCAGAATACCCCCAACTTTGGGCGGTCCGCTTTTAATACCCCCAACTTTGGATTATTTTTAAATACCCCCAACTTTGGGGGTGGTCCGCCAAAAATGCACCATTTACCCGTTATGACCTGGATGAACCCGGTAAACCAAAACCCCCCCTCTGGCTCATCTCTCTTTCCTCTCCTCATCCCCCCACCCCAACCCCCCCCCCACTGCCACCTTCCCTCACCACCATTTCTCTCTCCTCCCTACCACCTTCGTCACCACCTTCACTCCCACCAACAACCACCTTCACTCCCACCAACAACCACCTCTGATTTCTCACCATCCCACCCGGTCACTCATCTCCCACACCATCTCCCCCGACCTCAACCGAGCTCCCCACCAACAACCCCACCTCCTGGACCCACCTCAACCTCTTTATACCCGTCGATTTCGCCGAATTCCCCGACTGTCTCCCTATCTACCCCACAACCTTCAACGTCGACTTATCAACCACCAACACTACATTCTCCCCATGCCTACATAAAAGTGAAGAGAGAGAAAAAGAAATTTTAGAGAGAGAAAGTAAGAGAGATGATGAACAGTGAACGAAAGAGAAAACTTCGGAGAATGAAGATCTACTCAGCTACTCCTTTAAGATCGCCGAAGATCTAGCACAATAAATTTTTTTCAATTTTAATTCTGGTAAATTTTTGACTGATTTTGTTTTTTCTTCAATAATTCAGTAGAAGTGTAACGCCCCGACCTCTAAACATCATGTTTAAGTTAATTAATGTATCATTAGCAGCGGAACTTAGATGGTCGGTGCGCTACTGTCGTATTTTCCGTTCGGGAAAATACCAGGCAAACATTCCTTCATGAAACTAAACATATTAAAATCATTGAAGCTCAAAGCCTCTTAATTATATAGATATAAATAGCTAAGCATAGACAACTACGTAGCTATAGGTAAACTGAGTTCATGTTCTAGTGATCATGAGTTTAGATTACACAACCAAAATAGTATTCATAAATGTTAAGTGATTGATCATCCTCACTTCTACGCCATCTCGTCACCTTCATCAGTACCTAAAACCAAAAGCAACATCGTGAGCCGAAGCTCAGTAACATACTACCCTAACAACGTAAATTCATTTCAATTCATTTTATTTGCAAACAGGGAGAAGAGAATATAGTAAAACATATTTCAAATCCATAATGAAATAATAGCAAAGTAAACAATTATAAATAGCATCTTGATACTTAATAAGTTCCCATTATCTTTTCATCTTTTAACATGGTAACTGGCAAGTATAGACATGCGGGACGTCTCCCACCATGTGATGATCCTCAAGGAGCCCAGCTCCCTTGTTGGATACACCACCATGCGATGATCCTCAAGGAGCCCAGCTCCCTTGTTGGATACACCGCTCGCACCAAAATAGAGTAGTAACATAACATGCGGTAACCCTCAAGGAGTCCGGCTCCCTTGTTGGGTGTACGGCGGGTGCGAAGGTACGTGCACGACCATAAAGTAGATAAGCGTAACATTATACTGCCAGAACCTCTTTCACTTTTATTTATCATGTTTCGTTTGTTTAGCATTCATCGGCATAAGCCATAGATCTTTCATGAATCATACTTGAGCATCAATAACTCATACGATCATCATTTACGAAACTCATTCGAAAACAATTTAAGTATCCCACAATCCATATAAAGAATCACATCACAAAATCCTTAACATAATTATAAACATCATTTCACAAACACATTTCGAAGGGGATCGTGGGTGTTAGCAATAGATGTTACCTCGATTCCTGCTTAATAACCTTGAAAGCCCGGGGGAGGCTGTAATATCCTTTCCTTTTAAGCTAACCATGAAATCGAGCAGCGAAAATATAAGTATTCATTTTATTTTAACATTTTGACTTTTAGTTATTAAGATTACGTTTATTATTGAATATCATTGTTAAAATTACTCTTTAGTTATCAAAGAGACTCATTATTTAAGCTTATACTCAAATTGGTTTTATTAATATTTGTTCATTCATTTCATATAATTATGGTTGTTAAACATCAGAAATAATCACCTACATTTAGTGAATTATGGTCAATAACGAAATTCATGCTTAATGACTCGCAAACATGATTTCTTATTTAATCACTTCATTCTTCTAAATGTTTATACTTTACTATAACTCATGACATTGTTATTGTTAAAGATTGCTCATTTAAATCATAATGTTATACGTTTATCTTTGGTTAATATTAAACAAAAGTGAATGCTAACACAATAACTAATGCGTAAATGGTTGTCATAAACTCATGAATTAATATACAACTTAAGTATTTATGACGTTCAATTACAAGGATAAGGTGAATCATTGGTGATAATTAACTAATTTAGTTTAGTTCTTAATACTTGATTATTAGAACAGCTAGGAAGAGGTATAAATTAAATTAGTCCATTAAGCCCAACAAATTGAATATATGAATATAGTAGATTAGTTTAACTGAAAAAAAAATCAGATTGTGGCCCAATAAAAGGAGTAACTAACAATGGGTGTTCTTGGGCTCAAACTACAAAAACCAAAAATTAAAACAACAGTTAAGAGGTATTTTCATACCTCTGCTCATCTGAGCAGCCACGACAAAGAAACAGGGGAGGGAGGTAGGCTGGGCGCGACGTGGTGGAGCTCCGGCAGAGAGGCGACACGGGGGGTTCGGGCGGCGCAAGCAGCAGCACGGTGGTGGTTCGGTGCAGCAGTGGCTGCGACGCGAGATAGGAGAGAGGTGGGGTGAGAGAGAGTGGGCGAGAGAAGGGAGACGCGGCTGGGTTACGGTGAGACAGTGAGTGGCGCTGGTTGCCGTAACTGAGGCCGGAGGGTGGCGCTTCGGTGGTGCCGGTTGTGGTGTGGCAGCAGCGAGGTGGTGCGAGTTATGTAACTCGAAACAGAGGAGAGAGAGAGGGGTTGCGAAAAAAAACAGAGGCTTGGGGGCGTTTTTGGTGGTGGTTTCCGACGAAGACAATATATTTCCGGCGAGGTGTTTAAGATTGTGAATGGGTGATAATGGGGGAGCAACCATGGCTATTTATAGCCATTGTTGGGGTTTAATTTTTATGAATTGGGTGGGTTTGATTTGATGAGAAATTGGATTTTTGGGTTTGTTTGATTTGAATTGAAGTTTTTAATTGAAGAAGAGTTTGTTTGTGTAAGATAATAGAGTCTTGAATTTAAAACTCCTTGTCGGGTTGTTTTGTGAAGAAAAATGGAGATGGAGATGAACAGTACTTCCTATTTTGATTTTTCCTTTTTTTTTTCTTTTTCTTTTTATTTTTTTTTTCTTTTCTTTTTGCCTTCAATTTGTGTAGTAATTAATTTGTCATTTGTTTATTATTGGGTTTTCTTACTTTAACTAATGTTATTATTTAATCTAACATAATTTGTAACTCTTGCCATACATACAACATATATTTACTTAACGAACTAATTATCCTTTACTTGGATATAGAGTAACAAAATTTCAATCGTAACTTATGATTAAAGGATAATATTAACCACTAATTATTATTATTCAATTTAAGCAAAGTTTAAATTTTCGGGATATTACAAGAAGTTTAGCTGAAATGAAGTACATTGATTTGATTTTTTTTAGCGATGAATTTAAAGTTTTTGATCGGATTCCAGATTGTTTAATAGAAGATTGAAGATCTGCTTGATTTTTTTGAGAGTTGATGATGTTTGAGTTACAATATGCATAATTCTTGAGCAAATTTGTGAAATTTTTACTTGATTTGAGCCTTAAATCATCATGATCGATGCCAGATTTGGTCATGTGAGCTTGTAAAATTGTAGAATGGAGATATTAAAAATTGAAATTCTAATGTGTTTGGATATGATCTGATTGAAGATCAGTCCAAATTTGAAGTAAATCCTCTTTATTTGGAAAATCCTGTATTCCGCATTACTCTAGCTCAATTTCTTCTGTATGAGATGTAAAAATTTCGTTGAATTAACATCAATAATATTGATATGAATATGATTAATCAAAGAACATTAGGATGCAGAGAAATGACAGTTCATATGGTGGCAAGTGAGCAATGGTGGGTGGGGGGGGAATTCAACGGGGTGGTGGGGGGGAGGAGGGAGGCTGCGAGGGTGGGGCCGGGGGGCTGCGAAGGTTGGGCCGGGCGTGGGGGGGTTCGAAGGTGGTGGCCGGGGGCCGCGAAGGTTGGGGTGGGCGTGGGGGGGTTCGAAGGTGGTGGTCGGGCGTTGGGTGTGGGGGGGAGGGGCAAAGGTGGTGACCGGGGTTGGGGGGAAGGGGTTCAAAGGTGGTGGCTGGGGTGGGGATGGGGTGTGGGGCGAGTGGGAGGTCGTGGTAGTGGTGGGCTGGTGGCTAGGTGGTGGTTATAATGGATGAAGAAGAAGTAGAGGATGGAAAAAAAAAATTTACCTTGCTAACAGGTTACCAGTCATGTGGGTGCGTTTTTGGCGGACCATCCCCAAAGTTGGGGGTATTTAAAATAATCCAAAGTTTGGGGTATTAAAAGCAGACCGCCTAAAGTTGGGGGTATTCTGATCCATTTTTCCTAAAAAAAAAGCATCTAAATCTCCATCTTCTTTACCTAGCATGTAAGTTTTGCTATTTATCCTTTTTACTGTTCAAATGCATGATTTTCGTTTGCTTTTTTCCCTTTGATAATGAACCTTCATCATAATGCTTTGTGTCTAAGAGTTTACTCCTAGTCAACCTCGTACGAACATGAACATTATTTTCTTCAAATAGTATTGTTTTCCTTTCTTTGTTACTAAGCTAGCTCTTGCTTCTTTCACACCTTAACTTTTTCTATATTTGTACAGATCTTCAACTTTTGAGACATTTCATTAAGGAAGTGAAGGATTTATGTCCTCGACTTAAATGCAATTACTAATTATATTATGGATCGTATTATAGAGATAATAAATTCGTTCTATTGGGTCGTCTATACGTCTTGCTAGAGAATGCTATAGAACTTTGGGTTAGGAAATTATAAACCCAAAGCCCAATATAATGGATCCTATTAGGTCACACAAAATACTTGGATCAACAAAAGAAACCTAGAACCCGTAAGGGGCCCTAGGGTGGCCGGCCAAGAGGAAGGGAGAGGAGAAGTGATTCTCCTTCTAACCTAAATGTATTTATATATTTGGTTAGGCAATAAGGAAATATACTAGATATCTCTTATTATTCTTCTCTCTCATATTCTTTCCTAAAGTCACAAAAACTCCATTAAAGTAGAAGAAGAATTTCTTCCTTCCAACTAGCATTGGTGGAGTGTTGATCCGGGTTGGTGGACCAAGTAGAGGAATCACAATTGAGGTTCTTAATCCGGGTTATTCAAGCTTTGTGGAATTCACGCTTCAAAGGTAAATTCCTAACTATTATGTGATCCTTGAATGTATATGCATGAGATCCTGTTTTAAGTGCTTATGAATTTGATTCATGAAATTCCGCTTAGAGTACTTATAGAATCCTACAGTAGTATCAGTTTTAGCCTCTTGCATATAATTTTTTGGTCATAATAATTAGATTTATATTGATGTGTTCATGACTAATTTTAATTGATTAAGGGAAGGAATTGAATTATGATGTTTTATTTAATTGGATTAATTAAATTTGATTTAATCTGCCTAATAAACGATTTTAATTTCTAAAATTCGACCTAATATTTTTTTTGTCTCTCGAAATATTTTTTTTCCTTGGCCGAATTTTATAAAAATAAAATCCTAATTTTCGAAATTAAAATTCAATTTTAGATCCCAAATTTTTCGAAAATTTCGAGAGTTAGATTTATATTATTAATCTGTTTTTCATATTTAAAT
This sequence comes from Beta lomatogona, assembly GCA_947646795.1. Taxonomy (NCBI): domain Eukaryota; kingdom Viridiplantae; phylum Streptophyta; class Magnoliopsida; order Caryophyllales; family Amaranthaceae; genus Beta; species Beta lomatogona. The sequence continues at coordinate 2,856,458 of CANSNZ010001059.1, read as the reverse complement.
TGTTTATGTATGAAAATTAATTCATGTGAAAAGTGTTTTGTGTGAATTAGAGATTAATACATATGAATAATGCTAAAATTAAATTAAAATAGAGATTTTATGTTAATTTTGAATATTCAACTCATATAATTAATCTAAATTTTCATATTTAAATTGTTTATGTATGATAAATTAATTCATGTAAAAGGAGTTTTATATGAATTTAAGGTTAATTGATATGAATAGCCCTAAAATTAATTAAAATGGAGATTTAAATTAATTTGCAGAATTAGACATAAAGGAGTTTATGTTTAATTTATTTTGATCATTAAATTAATTTACAAGAAGTTGTGATTTAATTTAATTCCCACAAAAGAAAAAAAAAATTAAAGGATGAAGGAGGAGCAGCCACGGCTGGGTGGCGCTGCCACCTGCTGGTGGGGCCACGGTGGCTGCTCCAGGTGGTCCTTGGTGGGCTGCCAAGGCTGCGGCAGCAGCAGCGTGGCTTGCTAGCCACGTTTTGCTGCTGCCCAGCAGCATTTTAATAATAAATTTTTTTTTTTAAAAAAATCATTAAAACAGATTTTCAGTATTTTGAACAGATTTTCAGTTAAATAATTCCATAATTTTATTCTTTAATCTAATTAAAATTAGTAGGCAAGATATTATAGGATAGAATCTTTAGGTAGTTAGGAATTACTTAATTGTTTTATCAAACTTGCTATAATTAAGAATATTTGATATTTTGATTGATGGCAACTATAATATGTGATATTATGATGTGGCTTTTATATATTTTGATATAATTGCTATGTATGACTAGTATGGCCCAAATTAAGTTAGAAAATACGATCTGCGCATCGTGATGTATTCTTGTAATTTTTTAAATACGATCTGCGTATCGTTAAGTATTTTTGTAATTTATTTAATTTAGTTATTATTTAAATTATTTTGATACTTATGTAATCCAAAGACGAAGTCCATCAAGAGAAGGCCCATGGATAAGGTGGATGGAGATCCATGAAGAGTCCAAGAATGAGCCATTGATGCCTAGTTCTTAGGATTAGGGGCCATACTAGATCATTTTATTTTCGCATTTTATTCTTTAAAATGCTTATAAGTTTATTGTATGTTGGTTGTTGATGCGCTAGAGTTCACTAATACATAACAACATATATAATAAACTTAGGTCCCGTAAATATTAAGGTTGCTTTTCCAAACATAAAGTACTTATCAAACCCTTAATTAATAGTAATAGGTCATGCCTCCGCAGGGTGTTATCATTAATTTTGGGAATATAAGGTAAAATTGCGAATTTTACAACTTAGTTTGGTTGCCCTTAACAAAATTATCAAAAGCGTTTTGAATTTTGAAGCAAGAGATAGTTAAGCATGCGATGTTTATCCATCTAAACAAGAGTTATAATTTGTTATAATTAGTAAAAGAGTTTACTTACCTTGATAATGTAACGTTAAAGAAAAGGCCTCCGTCTGCTTAGTGTTGCATGTTGATAGGATTTTGTAAAACACTTATTCAAATGGGACATTAAAATTGAATAGGTGATCAACCTAGAAACCTTTGCATGTTTTAGGTTACTTTATAAACATTAAAATTGAACTTTGCTTTATTTTTCTGTCTGTAGATACTATGTCTAATAACAACAACAACAACAACTCCGGTTTCAACATTCGTCCTTTCCTGGAAAAGGACAGACTGAATGGTGAAAATTTCCTTAATTGGGAAAGGACCTTAAGACTTGTTTTGAGGTCTGAGGGTCGAGAGGATGTCTTAGAAACCCCACTTCCTGTGATTACTGATGAGTCGACTGAAGCAGACAAACGTCGTGCTAAGCAGGCCAATGATAGGTCAGCAGATCGATCACTTGCTTGATGATAGCAGCCATGGAGCCGGACCTCCAAAGGAGGTTCGAAACCAAGGATGCTTATACCATCATGCAAGAGCTGCGGGATATGTTCCAAACACAAGCCCGAGTTGAGCGGTATGAGACTAATAGGGAGATACTTGAATGTCACATGAAGCCGGGTCAAGCTATTGGCCCCCATGTTTTCGCAGTGATGGGTCTTTTCGAAAACATGGAACGACTTGGATTCCCTTATAGGGTTGAGTTGGCTACTGACATTATTCTCCACTCATTACCTGACAGTTTCAATCAGTTCAAAATGACCTACAATATGAATGAGTCTGAAAAAACTTTGCAAGAGTTGCATGGATTGTTGGTCAACGCTGAAAGGAACATCCCTAAGGTTGAACCAAAGAAAGAGGTTTTGATGGTTCAAAAGGGAAAGGGTTTCAAGAATAAATGGGCAGGAAAGAAGGACAAAGGCAAGCAAGTTGCCACTGTTGCTGAAAAACCTAAGCCAACCGCCAAGCCAAAGGTCACTGCAGAAAGCAAGTGCTTCCACTGTCACAAGATAGGACACTGGAAGAGGAACTGCCCGGTATACTTGGAAGAAAAGAAGTCTGGGGCTTCCACTTCAGGTATATATGTTATAGAAATTAATTTGACTTCTACTTCTTTATGGGTATTTGATACCGGCTGTGGTTCTCACATAGTTAATGATGTGCAGGGACTAAAAAGAAGTAGGAAGCTGGCAAAAGGCGAGGTAGAGCTATGCGTTGGAAATGGAGCACGAGTTGCTGCACTTGCCATAGGAAGCTATAGTCTACACTTGCCATCTGGGCTTATTTTAGAACTAAATAATTGTTATTTCGTTCCTCCAATAACTAAGAACATAATTTCTGTTTCAGTTTTGAAATAAAGAACAAGTGTTGTTCCATTTCTTACAATAATATGTTCTATGCCAATGCTAAATTGATAAATGGCTTATATGTGCTTGATAGGTCGTTACAAATCTATAACATAGATAGCAAGAAACAAAAATCAAATGATTCCAACCTAACCTACATTTGGCATTGTCGAATGGGTCATATAATATAAACCAAAAGCGTATTCACAAGTTACAATAGGATGGTATAATTCCATCATTTGATTTCGAATCATTTGATGTATGTGAATCATGTTTAATGGGGAAAATGACAAAATCACCATTTACTGGAAAAGGTGAAAGGGCAAGCGATCTTTTAGGACTCATACATACAAATGTGTGTGGTCCTATGAGCACAAAGGCCAGGGGAGGGTTTAACTACTTCATTACCTTCACTGATGATTTGAGTAGATATGGATATATATACTTAATGAAACATAAGTCGGAATCTTTTGATAGATTCAAAGAGTTCCAAAATGAAGTACAGAATCAACTTGGTAAGACAATAAAAGCACTACGATCCGATCGTGGTGGTGAATATTTGAGCCAAGAATTTGATGATCATCTAAAGGGTTGTGGAATTCTTTCACAATTAACTCCACCAGGAACACCACAGTTGAATGGTGTATCTGAAAGGAGGAACCGAACCTTGCTAGATATGGTTCGATCAATGATGAGTCTTGCTGATCTTCCGATTTCTCTTTGGGGATACGCTCTCGAAACTGCTGCACACACACTAAATAGGAGCCCGTCAAAGGCTGTAGAAAAGACTCCATATGAGTTATGGAATGGAAAACCTCCAAACTTGTCTTTTCTTAAGATTTGGGGATGTGAGGTCTATGTAAAGCAGTTACTATCAGACAAGCTTGCACCCAAGTCAGATAAATGTCTCTTTGTGGGATACCCAAAGAGACAAGGGGTTATTACTTCTATAACCGTCAAGAGAACAAAGTGTTTGTTGCTCGTGATGGTGTCTTTCTTGAAAAGGAATTTGTTTCTAGAAAGACAAGTGAGAGTAAAATAATTCTCGAAGAAATTCGAGATGAGCAACAATTAGACGTGGTTCACACCATGTCAGAGACGGCCCGACAAGACGAAAGTCTAGTTCAGGAGATGATGTATTCAACGCATGAACCTCCTACCGTCCCACTTGAATCAAGTGAAGATCTTCAAGAAGTTGAAAAGAACACTTCTCTTGATGCTCAGGCCCCGCGTAGATCTAGTAGAGAAAGGATTCCAAACAAAAGGTTGGTTGATTTCCTGTTAACTGAAAACTCTGAAATTATGATTATGGAGAATTCAGAGCCTACTACCTACAAACAAGCTTTGACGAGCCCAGACTCTGAGAAATGGCTTGAGGCCATGAAATCCGAGTTAGACTCCATGTCTGAGAATAAAGTTTGGACCCTGGTCGACTTGCCTAATGGGGTTAACCCCATTGGATGCAAGTGGGTGTTCAAGTTGAAAACAGACAAAGATGGGAATGTCTATGTATATAAAGAAAGACTGGTTGCAAAAGGATTCAGACAAATTCATGGTATAGACTATGATGAGACCTTTTCTCCAGTAGCAATGCTTAAATCAATTCGGATACTTTTAGCGATTGCTGCATTTTATGATTATGAAATTTGGCAGATGGATGTCAAAACTGCATTCTTGAATGGGTTCTTGAATAAGGATGTGTACATGACACAACCTGAGGGTTTTGAGGATCCAGAAAATCCTAAAAGGGTTTGCAAGCTTCAGAGATCCATTTATGGATTGAAGCAGGCATCTCGGAGCTGGAATCTTCGATTTGGTGAAGCAACCAAGAAATTTGATTTCATCAAAAGCGAAGAAGAATCATGTGTCTACAAGAAGTTTAGTGGGAGCAGCTTAGTCTTCTTGGTATTGTATGTAGATGACATACTTCTCATGGGAAATGACATACCAATGCTTGAGTCAGTCAAGGAATGGTTAAAAAGTTGTTTCTCTATGAAGGACCTGAGAGAAACTGAGTACATACTGGGAATCAAAATCCATAGATTTAGGTCTCGAAGGATGATTGGACTAAGTCAAGAAACTTATATTGATAAGGTTCTTACAAGGTTCAACATGGAAAACTCGAAGAGAGGTTTCGTTCCCATGGCATATCGCTTAGCAAGAGTCAGTGCCCGACTGAACCTAATGAGTTAAAGCGAATGAGTAGCATTCCTTATGCTTCGGCTATAGGATCTATCATGTATGCCATGATAAGTACTCGACCAGATGTTGCATATGCCTTGAGCATGTGTAGCAGGTTCCAAGCAAATCCAGGAGAAGCACACTGGACTGCAGCTAAGAGCATCCTCAAGTACTTGAGAAGAACTAAAGGCATGTCACTACAAGAAAAGCGGTAATCAACGACGGCTAAAAGCCGTCGGTGATGGCTTAAAAAGCCGTCGCTAAATATTCAATGACGACCAACCGTCATTGATAGGCAGTCGGTAAAAAGATGGTCGCTGATATTAGAATCAACGACCGTCAAGCCGTCGGTGATATTTTCAACGACGGTTTCATGATCATCAGCGACCGTTATTTAAAGCCGACGTTGACTCTACGCCAACGACTGTTTAAAGCAGACGGCGAATCAGCGACCGTTACAAACCGTCGCTGTGACACCGATCGTTTCAAACCGTCGGCGTTTCACCGACTGTTTTAAACCGTCGTTGTATCTCCGACTGTTGTAAACCGTCGTTGATTTCGTTGAATCAACGTCTGTGGATAACCGTCGCTACTATATTATAGCAGTCGTTAAAATTCAAGTCCATGGCTGCATAGAGTACCTTACAGCGACTGCCTAGCCGTCGTTGATTTAATGTTTAGCCGTTGCTGTTGTTTCAAAATAATATTATTTAATATTCTATTATTCTTAATAATAATTAAACCTGTACCTGCACAGCTGCACCTAAATATACCACGCTAAAGCTGTTCCTCCATCGCATTCAATTTTTTCAATTACAAAAATATGCAATTTTGATATATATCACAATTTACATAGATACTTGTATAATTACATGAAATAGATTACAATTATGTACACAAAATAGATCCCGATGTCGGGAAATAAAGTAGAAGTCGGTGTTTACAAAAAATATATATCGACAAAGCTAGAAACTAATAAGCTAGATGCCGATAAATATTGACACTACAAGAAAATAGTTAGACAAACTATATCCAACTATAAGTTAGTTACCTAGTTGCCAAAACCAAAAAAACTACACTGTCAAGGGTGTCTCTGTAGCACTACCGCCACCACCAAACCCTAGGTCATCGTCTGGTCTGCGTTGTGGAGGGGGGCCGGGGTTGCAACTTGAGGACATGTGGCCGAAAGTAGACATGTTCCTCATCATTTCCTCAACGATGGCCCGAGTTGACGCTTCCACCCGTGCTGCGACCATTGCCTCCACCTCTTCCATCCGCGCAGCGACCTTTGCCTCCACCTGCGCCTCAATCTGAGAAAAAATGGACGGCTCATATGGTTGTGAAGAGTCGCCATCTCCTCGCCCTGATGAAGAGTTGTAGTACAAATGATCTCCCTGACCCAACCCCTGAACTTTTCATCTGTTCCTCCCCCCAACTGTCTCCCAATACAACAGATCAGGGTTCGGCTGTGACCCCTGAGTGGTACAATGATCCAGCTTCTTATTGTATGTCTCCTGCATTTGGTTAAATATACTCATAGTCAAGTAATATAAAGTGGGCAAAATGGCGTATATTTGGTTCTAACTTGCCTATATTGTGTATTTTCAATAGAAACAACTTACAATTACATTAAACTAACTATATATATGATGTTTGAGGTGTTTATAACTTAAACTAACATCAAACTACTCGTATTCATTCATTTTCAAGTAAAATGGCCCAAAATGGCCTATATTTGCCTACATTTGGTTCTAACTTTCCTATTTTGTGTATTTTCAATCAAAACAACTTATAATTACATTAAACAAACTATATATATGATGTCTGAGGTGTTTATAACTTAAACTATCATCAAACTACTCGTATTCATTCATTTTCAAGTAAAATGGCCTATATTAGCCTATATTTGGTTCTAACTTGCCTATTTTGTGTATTTTCAATCAAAACAACTTATAATTACATTAAGCAAACTATATATATGATGTTTGAGGTGTTTATAACTTAAACTAGCATCAAACTACTCGTATTCATTCATTTTCAAGTAAAATGGCCTAAAATGGCCTATATTAGCCTAGAGAAAAAACATAGAATATAACAAAAGGCATACATTCACCACCTAAGTGAGGTCAAACGTCGAAGAACAGTCCCAACCGGGGACTATTCAAGATATACTCCTAATGAGTATACCTTGAACGGGTATCTAGGCACATGATGATGCAAACATATATATTTAAACACTTAAATTAAATTTATAACATCATCCAAACTATTTCTACGAAAAAAAATATGTCAAAAACAATATAAACAATTTAAATAGTGTAAACTAAATAAAGGAATGTGCAATAAATAAATTATTGTGATAATTATATAGTTTTTAACTTTTATAACCTTTAATAAACGAACCACTATAAAAACTATTGTGATAATTATATAGTAACTTAAACTTATACAATTAAAGTAACTTAATCTTCAAAGTAATATAAACTAATAAATTATATAGTTTATAACATTCTCTAAACAAAAGTTCTTTTAATACATTATATTTCATGATGAAAAATTTACACAAAAATAAAATATAGAATTTACATGAACAAAAACAATATAAATTGAAGACAAAATATGGTAAAAAATTGCTACTAACCTTACAATTAAGCCAAAGAGAAACACCAAAGTGCTACGTAATCCTACATCATGTAGAAAATCAATTATTAAACGGCACCTTTAAGCGTCAATTTCTACTAAACAAGCAACTCCAATAATAAGTAACTACGAATTTAAGTTCACAAGCACCCCTTTTGACTTAAAATAAGATTGCAATTAATGACTCAAAAAAAAATTAATTCAATCATGGATTTGACAAGCATGGTTATAAACGCTGTGAACAACTTAATTCCAAATTCTCAACATGTTCAACAGAAAGTACAATGCATATGATAAAAAACATAAACGTTTACATTTGCATTACCAAATAACAAACAAATGGATGTAAACCATCATCCATACAGAACACACATAGATGCATCATCTCTAAAATAAAAAATAATAGCCTAAGTTCAAGCTTGTTTTCATCAGATGAACAACACCCATATCTTCTTTCTTCATTATTCATCATCCTTTGTTTTTCCTTTGATATTAAGTCCAACAATATTGGGTTACTTTCACCCATTTTCCACCAAATGTTAGAAAACAAAAATACCAAGATGCTCTTTCTTGTTACTGATTTCACTCACCAAATCAAACACTTACATGAAGAAATATACATAAAATAAAGCAAGACTAACAAAATGTGAGTAAAAAAGTGACAGAAAAAACACCATACCAAGAGTGTGTTACCCAGAACTCAAATAGCAGATTAAGACCCACATCTTGAAAACATGAAAAACCCACTTGTTTTCAGCACCAAAAACAAGATTTAGCAGAAAAAACAAGATTCGAATTTTTAGCAGAAAATACAAGATTTAGCCAAAACCCAATTTTCTGGGTTTAGTTTCATGAGTACACAAATTGTTAAAAAAAAAAGAAATTGGCACTGCTTACCACCGGCGAAATGTCGGTCCGGCAGGAGTCGATGCCGCCGGCGAGACGGATTCCGACTGAAGTTCGTCGCCCAAGTTCACTTCTCTCACGAGGAAAAAACCCAACTGTTAGGGTTTGGTTCAAGAGTACAAAAATTTTAAAAAAAACAAGGAAAATAAAGCTTACCGCCGGCGAAGTGAGGTGGAGGTGGGTCGCTGCCGTTGGCTGGAGGAAGGAGGCAGGTGGAGGTGGAGTCGACCGAGTTTCGTCGCTGCAAAAATCGCCCAACTTACTTCTCTCCTTTTTGTTGTTGAAAAAAAACCCGACTGAAAGAGCAGCTTCAATTAAAACCCCCCCTTTAGAATCAACGACCGTTTCAGACCGTCGCCCAAGCTAAAAAAAATTCTGCTTTTCTTCCAAAAATTCAACGACGGCTTTTAGCCGTCGTTATTTATCACCGACAGCTAAACCGTCGTAAAATGCTATAACCGCAGTCGGTAATCAACGACGGCTTCTAGCCGTCGCTTGTTGTGATTATACCGACGGTTTTGTTAGCCGTCGCTGATAGGCCGTCGTTATTTTAGCATTTTCTTGTAGTGTGTTCTTAGTCTATGGGGGACAAAGTGAGTTGGTTGTTGAAGGTTACACGGATGCAAGCTTCCAAACCGACATAGATGATTACCGCTCTTAGTCAGGGTATGTCTTTCGTCTAAATGGAGGAGCAGTGAGCTGGAAGAGCTCAAAGCAAAGCACTGTAGCAGACTCTACGACAGAATCAGAATATTTAGCAGCGGCTAAAGAAGCAGTTTGGATCAAGATATTCTTAACAGAGCTGGATATCATACCTAGTGCTCTGGAAGGGATTGAGTTGTTCTGTGATAACAATGGTGCTATTGCGCAAGCAAAAGAACCGAGATCACATAACAAATCCAAACATGTAATGAGGAAGTATCACCTCATTAGGGAGATTGTTGACAGAAAGGATGTCAGGATCTGCAAAGTTCACACAGATGAGAATGTGGCTGATCCGCTCACTAAACCACTACCTCAACCCAAGCATGAGTGTCACGCTAGGGCTATAGGCTTGAAGCAAATGTTAGAGTGGCTTTAGATTGTACTAGGTTTAGAGAAACTTCTTACAATGTAAAGACATGGTTTTGCTATTTATGTTTATGAGAATAAATTTTATATTATTTAATTATTGGTTTAGTATTAAATAAAATGTCCAAAATATATCTTGAATTCTATGGTTTTGTCAAATATGTGATTTGATAAATGAAACACCATAAGTAAACAGAATTCATAGAATATTAAAGTTCCTAATCTAAGTCATTAAACTGGACATAAATGACTTGTTTAAGGGATTAGCATACAAGATTGATTGATAGCACCGTTTCATGGGCTATGGAAACATAGAGATGTTTAATCAATCATATGGATATGTATAGTTGATACATAGTCGAACTAGACCTGCTTAGGAGTTTTATAACTTCAAAATTATATTAGTAGATTCCTTAGACATGAGTGGAACATTACTTAGCCTAATGATTGATATAACTTTGATACTATCAAACGTCATGCCGTAAAAGGGGACTATAAAGGCAGCATTCAGGTTATGCTAAAAATTGAGTGGGAGTATTGATTACCATAAGATTGAAAAGGTCCTTCTATATAAGATAGGATAGGTGTCTTGGCCCCTTGAAGAGCGAAAATTGAAAAATGCATGGCCGTGCTCAAATGGATCATTCGATGATCATTTGTTTGTCGTTTCGAACTCGGATTTCAAGGATTAATTTGAAAACTAGTATGGATGATATGTAAATATGATCATACTATCAAATTAAGACATTAAGAGACTTGAGGAAATTAAACATTGCACACTCGTCTCGGACAAGTGGGAGATTGAAGGATTTATGTCCTCGATTTAAATGCAATTACTAATTATATTATGGATCGTATTATAGAGATAATAAATTCGTTCTATTGGGTCGTCTGTACGTCTTGCTAGAGAATGCTATAGAACTTTGGGTTAGGAAATTATAAACCCAAAGCCCAATATAATGGATCATATTAGGTCACACAAAATACTTGGATCAACAAAAGAAACCTAGAGCCCGTAAGGGGCCCTAGGGTGGCCGGCCAAGAGGAAGGGAGAGAAGAAGTGATTTTCCTTCTAACCTAAATGTATTTATATTTTGGTTAGGCAATAAGGAAATATACTAGATATCTCTCATTATTCTTCTCTCTCATATTCTTTCCTAAAGTCACAAAAACTCCATTAAAGTAGAAGAATAATTTCTTCCTTCCAACTAGCATTGGTGGAGTGTTGATCCGGGTTGGTGGACCAAGTAGAGGAATCACAATTGAGGTTCTTAATCCGGGTTAAGCTTTGTGGAATTCACGCTTCAAAGGTAAATTCCTAACTATTATGTGATCCTTGAATGTATATGCACGAGATCCTGTTTTAAGTGCTTATGAATTTGGTTCATGAAATTCCGCTTAGAGTACTTATAGAATCCTACAGGAAGAACTCTTTCTATGGATTATCTGACAAGGGAGAAACCTAGTTGTAAAAAGAAAATGGAGTCGGCAAGCTTAGGCTTACTAGACTTGGTGTTTTCATGGTCTTTTCGCGACGTGCTCAATAGAAATCTTTATAAGGATAAGGTATCATTTTACTCTATAATATTCCAGTTAATTTTGCTAGTATATAGTAGATTATATTGGTTTAACTATGACATTCTGATCATAATTTAGTTTCTTTGACAAAGTAAATTTGGAAATATGACTTTGCATGTTTTTAGGTTTATGATATTGTATATATATACTACTCTGTTCTTTCCTCTCTTTTGTCTAACTTGTTTTCCTACTTGATACATTTGCCAATGGACAATGTTTACAATTAATATCTTTAGTTATATATGAGAATATTTATAAAAAGTTGATATTTGAGGGAGAGGTGAGTTGCACTGACACGTGGACACGTAGACACTGGGAAACGTAAATTCTAAAAGTGAGAAAACGCGGGGGAAACGTTAGGAAACACAATATTTTACAGTTTTGATAGTAGATTAGGCTATATTTTGAGAGATTTAAAGATATTGAAAGGAAAAAGTAAGGTTGAGAGGGAAAACATTTCTTTTAGTAACAAAAAAATATGTCGGTCTCGTTTCAATTCACTATTTATCTTCAAAAGAAAATTCAGAGTGTCTGAAAGTGTCATGAAGTGTCGGTAACATTTAAAGTGTCAGGAACGGGAAACGTTGACCCGTAGGTAGGGGTGTTCACAAAAAATCGAAACCGAAAAACCGGAAAACCGGTCAAAATGGGCGGTTACCGAACCGGAAAATTTGGGATTAAAGGTACGGTTACCGAACCGGTAAAAATTCACGGTTGAACGGTATGGCTACGGTTATGATTTTTGAGTGAACGGTTAACCGAAAAACCGAAATATTTTTTTTCTCTATTTTATTTATTGTGAAACATTTTCCAACAACTACTTTAATTCTAATATTTGAGACTAAGTAACAACAATTAGAGGAAGTATGAGATTATTGAAAAAATTTAGTACTAATTTAAACACTATAATTATGAAATGGAGTAAATTCTTAGTGTTATTATGTTTTCTATGGATTTATTATCCACTTTATAATATATTTTATATTAGAGTATATATAATATTATAGTATATGCAAACAAAAATAGAAAGTATATATTTACATTAAGTAAAATATAATATTATAAATTGAATAACGATTAATGGTTAACCGAAACACCGTACCGAAAAAACGGTTAACCGCTTAAGCGGTAATCGGTCTAAACGGTCAAGGTTCGCAAAAAGAGCGAACCGAAACTTTCGGTTACCGAACCGATATGTTGTTTCGGGACGGTTAACCACCCATGAACACCCTTACCACTAGAGAGTGTTTCTGCAGTACCATCCCGAATTCTAGGACATTGCCCTGGGTTTGAATCTTCATCCCGCATTCACTTGTGGTGGCAATGGGTATTTAGGGACCAATTATCTTTCCTAATAAATAAAAAAAAGTTGATTTCCTGAAGAAGAAGAAAAATATACTAATAACATTTGTTTTTGTATTTTAATAAAAGAATATGGTCAAAGTAGCTAAAAACAAGGCGACAGAAGACATGATCAGCATATTTCTGACAGGAAAAAACTTTGTCTACCCAGTGGGTATCTACCCACCAGATATAGAAATGGTTTAATTCAGCAGCATTAATCATTTATTTAGTTATTTATTTCTAATGGATAGTCTACTCAGTGGCTAGATGTATAAGTTTGTGATCTGATTTAAGCTAAAGATGTAGTATTAGTCCTGATCTTGGGAATCAAAATAGCCCAAAAGTTGCAATATTTATGTATCTGAAGTAACAGAGCCGTTTCTGTAGTAACTTTGAGATGTTTATATGATCAACAGGTGAAGCGTATTCCAGAAGTATTCTTATCAACTGCTAATTATACAAGTGCATTTGAAAAACCTCTTGCTGAGATATGGAATCTGTTGGCAATGCCCCTTCTTGTGAGATATCATGCATCGAGTTGTCGAAAGATTACAATCCTCCTAAGGAGTTGTACTATAACATTTTGAGCAAAAAAATTGCGGATTTCAAGAACAATATATGGAGGACATTATGAGCCAGAAACAGGGGACCTCAATGTTCTTTCGAATATGAAGCCGAGAAGAATTGAAGACTTGAATGTGTCCGGAAAAATCTTTGTTGTTGCCTTCGTGACTACAATGGAAGAAGGTTCTGACATGACTCGGATTCTTTTATCCAAGGGTATCAATTCTGAACTAATGCCCAAGCCATGGAAGCGTGTAAGAGTTTTCGCGACTTACTTGATCAACTTGATAACAAATATGAGGATATGGAAAGCACTGAATCCTGATCCTCACGGGGTGAGCATGAACTTTGCTCTTAAGGTTTTAAGGCCTAACTCTGATGTAAGGAACATTCTTATTCTCTCTTCTTCTTTTTTCTATGAGGTGTACATGTGTTTGTCGAAAATCTACCTTGTACGCTCATCTTCTCAAAATCTCCATACTACCCCTGTCCTTACGGCGCGTTATCTCTCACTTAACAATATATGTTAGCTATATGTTCTAAACTCAATTTTGGAGTATGAAACTTGTTTAATTAGCTAAAACCCACTGTTTTCACTTTATGATTTTTCCTCTATAAACTAAGTATTTTTTTGATTCATTACATCTTGTGTCGTCTTTGCTAATAGGCAGGTGAGGATTGCACTATATGTATCTCTAATGTAGACTCAACTGTACGAGGAGCCATTGATTCTTTTAAGTTAGACAAATCCCATAAAAATGCTGTATTAAGCAGTATCGCAATGAGAAAATGCTCGCACCAGAATGACAGCCTGAAGCTCATATGGGGTCCTCCAGGGACAGGGAAAACCAAAACGGTTGCTTCTCTTTTATTCTCACTTTTCGAATTGAATTGCAGGACATTATCTTGTGCTCCAACTAATATAACTGTTATGCAAGTCGCGAAAAGACTTATGGGACTACTCTTACAGTCCCTCAAGTATGATACTTATGGCTTAGGTGATGTAGTTCTTTTTGGAAATGGTGAAAGAATGAAGGTTGATGATCATGATGAGCTTTTAAATGTGTTTTTGGACTATAGAGCTGAAGTTCTATCAAAATGCTTGTCATCTATTGACGGTTGGAAGCATACTTTGGTTTTGATGACATCTTTACTTGAAGATCCAGAGAAACAATACCAAATGTACTTGCAAAATACAAGTGTTTTTGATGAAGAAGAGGATGAAGAAGATGCAGATGCAAGCAATGATGAAATTGAAGAAAGCAACGAAAGTGAAGATACAAATTCTCCGGGGTTGAAGAGATCCCATAGAAAGCACTGGAAAGAAGTGATTGATAAATCAATGAAAGAAAGCATCAATAATGATGACGGAAAGTATAAATCTAATCACGAGTTATTGACATTCGAAGAGTTTGTGAAGAAGAGATTTTATTCGATTGGAGATCGTTTAGCTTTCTTGATGAAGATCTTTACACTCATCTCCCAACATCGTTGATTACATCGGATGCTGTAAAAAGCATGGTTAGTCTACTTGATCTGCTCAAAATCCTTGAAGATGCAAGAGAAAAAGTTCATCAAAATCATCAATTGACAATGAAAAAAGCAGAGTTCTTACAAATTCTAAAGTCTCTTCCTGAACAATTTCCAGTTCCATTGTTTTCTAACATATAAGCAATAAAAAATACATGTTTGATGAAGGCCCGTTTGATTTTCTGCACTGCTTCAAGTGCTGCTAAAATGCAAACTGAGGCCATGGAACCAGTTGAAATGTTGGTCATTGATGAAGCCGCGCAGCTTAAAGAATGTGATTCCTTAATTCCTTTGCAAGTCCCGGGTCTCAAAACGGCAGTACTCATAGGCGATGATAAACAGCTGCCAGCAATGGTTCAAAGCAAGGTCTGAGAATGTTTTTAGTTTCTTAAACTGTTACTCAGAATGTTACTCATTTTCTGAGTTCTAATAACCTTAATCTCTATGCTTTAGGTTGCAGAAAATGCTGATTTTGGACGGAGCTTGTTCGGAAGGCTAGCCAATTTAGGGAAATTGGTTCATTCCCTAATGAAGTGTTTTATGGGAAACAGATTATAGATGCTCCAAATGTGAAAGAAAGAAGCTATGAAAAGTGTTTTCTTCAGGAAAACATGTTTGGAACCTATTCCTTCATCAATGTATCCAAAGGAAAAGAGAATTTTGATAAAGGGTATAGTCCGAGAAACTTGGTCGAGGCATCAATTGTGAACGAAATTATTTCAAAGCTTTTTAACAGTAAGATTTCCAGTAAAATATTTTTCTCCCAACCAAACACACTCTAAGTAGAATTTTTTTATTGTGCAGAGTATTGTATCACAGGGAAAAAAGTTAGTGTGGGGGTGATCTCACCTTACAAGGGTCAAGTTGGTTTAATGGAAGAAAAAATTGGAAAGCAATATGTTACTTACAAGGACCGTGGTTTTTCTGTGAGTGTTCGCTCTGTTAATGGATTTCAAGGTGGGGAGGAGGATGTAATACTAATCTCAAGTGTTCGAAGCAATGGAAAGGGATCAGTTGGATTTCTATCTAATCACCAGAGAACAAATGTAGCCTTAATGAGAGCAAGGTATGCCTCTAATTTCTACCATACATACATGAAACAAAATGTAGCTTCATACTGAAGTTTTTTTTTCCCCTTTTACTGGTTGTTTTATGTAGGCACTGCTTATGGGTAGTAGGGAATGGAACAACTTTGATCAATAGTGGGTCTGTGTGGAAGAAACTTGTGGTTGATGCCAAAATACGCGGGTGTTTCTACAATGCAGAGGAGAACAAAGATCTCGACAAAGCTATAACAATTGCGTTGCTCGACTCTGAAGCTGATGTTGCGGAGTCTTTGTCAGACCAATTAGCTGCTATTAAGCTAAGAGACGGTCAAGGGGATTCAAGTTCAAGATTTAGGTGAGCGCAATACTTTCTTATGATCATCAACACTATCATAGAAGTTTGAATAGGCATGATTAGTTCACTGAATATAATGATCTTGCATTTGGTGTGAGTTTGTGCTCTAATACTGTGTTGTGCTGTCTTCCATCAGAAACAGTTTCGAGTCCAGAACCAAAAAAGACTCCATCATCAGATACAGGAAATGGTGAATGAACAGGATTTCAAGAAGCCATGAGAGTAATCATACTGGATTGTTGGAGATGAAGGCGGGCTTTTAAAGTTTTAAAATGTAATTTTAATTTACTATGACTATGGTACATGTTTTTGTAACTTGAAGCTTGAATCTAGTTACCTATAACAAAAGAGGGACAAAAGCTTTCTCAATTGTGAATTAGTCCATTAAACTACTGCTACTACATATTATTTTTAGAAAAAAGAAAAAGAATCAGATACTCTATATTCCATATAAACCGATTATTTTGTGATTGATTTAGGCGATCATTAGTAGTAGTATCTTTTCGTTTAATCTTTTTATTTTTTGCATAATAAGAATACTTGACGCCAGACATTGAAGGAAAATGGAAATTGTTCTATAAAATTTTGCAAGAAAATTAACTGATTTCATCATAATACTGCTAAAAAGCAAGATTTTCAATGGTATGTATTCAGTCAAAGTGAAATTGTGATAATACTCAATTTGAAAATTATACTCCTAAAGCAAGAAGACAAGTAAAATCCCCACAAAAAAAACCCAAAACAAATTGTTGACAATCACGAATGTACGAAAAGAAACACCCTCACTAAGGAGATGATGATTACACAAACCAATCTCCTTTATCTCCTCTAACTCTCTAAGCATTGTTTAGCATGAAGGTCATTAACATAAATAAGATCTTCGAATCAATCAAGCTCAGACAAACTCTTCAGAACTTGCTCAAATACTCCTCTTGATAATCATGGCAATCCTGGTACAGTATTTCTTCAACCAGCCATCCTCCTCATCATCGTAGTCGCAACCGTCGTCGACAAGATCGATGGTGGAGACATTAGCTATAACAACCATCTCATAACCTAAAGTATAATCATTATCATTATTATTAGTATCTAAATTGATATACTTGAGTATGTAAGATAACAGTTCCTCTTTGATATGAGTCCAAACCCCGGGAGTCACATAATCTGGCAAACCTTGTTTACTATCAGCAGTTAAAACTTCAAAATTGATTGTACGATAATTGATTCCGAACGTAAGAGTAGTGCCAAAAACAACCGAATTCTTATCATATTGTTTCCAGATCGAAGTAGAGTTACCGCGACAAGGGCACTCTCGTGTATTATGAATCTCATAACAATGGTTAAAATAAAGAAAAACTGAGATGCTATTGGAAGGACAAGTACACTTAATTGTGCAAGCTTTGATGTATCCGAGCTGAACTGTGCATGTTGCGGAAGGATGCATGTAATCTCCCATGGTAATGAGTGCAGGGAAGAGGGAAAGAAAAGAAATTTATGAGGTAATATTTGTATCGATATTATGAGCTAATAGTTCATTATATAGGTGATATATACGACGCTCCTAAGCATATTCACCTTAGGATATCTAATCAGAAGTGTCTTAGGTTTTGGTATTTTCGATAATATAAGTTGTCCTAATGAGAATGGAAAAAGAAAAACGTGGTCCTAAAAGTAACTTGTATAAGTTTATCCAATTACCTTGCAAGCTAAAATTGCAATATTGACCATTGGATTTCATATCCATCTATCTATCTATAACAATATAGCAAAGCAAAAATCAGAGATGACACATGTCACTCTCTCATTAAACATTTTACCGTCTAAATTATTTATAAGCTATATATATTACATGAAGTAAAATCTTTAAATCCAATTTTTTAACGGGAAATTTATTTAAATAATCTTCTTAAATTAATAAACTGTTGTTAAAAGATTGATAAATTGATTTTATGAAAAATATTCAAATTTAATATATCCAATTGATTCCTATATATTATATATGTTGAGCTAAACTCGAGCCAAAAACTAATAATATAGTAGTAGTATGATGGAAGAGCTCTTTTGGAATGATATTTGTAAGTATAGAGTATAAATAGATGTGGATTAAAACTAACATATCACCGGAAAATTCGAAAATACTCACGTGATATAGGGGGACTTTTTAAAAAACTTTCATGTGACTAAATTTTTTTTAGTACCCATATAAGCATATGATTAAAATTTTAAAAAGGTGTATTTTGAATTTCACATCAAAGACAATTTGTGTTTTGTAAATTTTATTATGACCATCCCGCATTGGCTGTTCATGGATTCCATTATCAAGAAATGTATCGACGGCTTCTTGTACCAATATCTCCTAACACACTACTAATTCTCCCAGCGTAGATCTACTTGTTGATAATGGATCAATGCGTGTTTGTGCAATTTTGTTAAAGAAGATTTTTTATGCTGATTTGGTCTAGTTTAACCCTTTGTAATTCTAAAATCTCTGTTGTTTTGTATAGTAAATCCGTTTTGTTTTGTTACGGTTTGCTCTGCCTTGAGTTGGGTGGTTGTATTGGTTCAAAGGGTGGCTATTTTGAACTTTGGCCTCGTAGGGATTCCTTGTGATTTGAGCTTTAATGAAATTACTTCCTTTTACCAAAAAAAAAAAAAACCTAAAAATGAATCCTAGTGAAATGCAAATTGCAATGACAGAAAATAGGGGCCAGAATATAAATTATGGTGAAAAATAATTCTTATTAACTTAGGATACCACTCCTAAAAGACTAGGAGCCATCACATTGCTTTCTATTCTTGAATCCTTAAACTGCAGCATAAAAATTAGAAGCACCAGACAGAAATGCAACCTAGAATTCAAATGCTCTCAAATACTCCCTCCGTCCTAGAAAGATCTGAACACTTGTTGGGACACGTAGTTTAAGGTGATAAGTTGTAGTGTGGTTATCAAATGTTATTTTATTTAAAAAGTAAATGTGATAGGAGTTGGTGGGGTATTTTTTATTAGAGGAGAGAGAAAGTTGGGTAATTTTTTATAGATAAAAGTTAGAGTGTGGGCCAAAGATTATTCAGGGACAAACATAAAAGGAAAGTGTTCAGACTATTATGGGATGGAGTAGTATACACTTTTTCCATTAAACAAAAATTACACCAAGCACCCTTCAAGCAAAAACAAGGAGCATGTTCGGTAATTTCGTACAAGGGGAAACATCACGATTTTTTCGAACGATCTTCTCATCTAGAGCCATATTTCTTAGTAAACAACAAATTTATGGAAACCTTGTGAGTGGTGACATGGCGTCTAATACTATTAATATCCTAAAACTACCACGTAATTTGCAAAAGTGTACTACTTACAACATTTAGGCCACAAGAACTAAGCAGCAAAGATCTCTCTTATCGAAGTCGAATAGCACTGCATGATGAAAGATGATTCAAAGTGAGCAATAAAACAGCAAGAAAAGAAGTGAATAAGAGCATATAATACAATAATTCCGAGATAACAATATTAACAGAGACTCTGGCATTACAGGAAGATAATACAAAAGTACAAAACAATATACCTGTGTGTATATGTGCAGCAAAAGAATCCATTTGCTCGTGGATTTGGAAGTTCACAGGCTTGCTAGCTGACACCGCAGAAAAATTGAGTCGTATAAGAGAGAAAAGAACGCATGCTTTTTCCCTGACCATAGAAAGGCAAAAACACAAGTTAGCTAAATAATGACAACTTATAACTGTTATAACAGATGTGAGAAAGAACAAATATTGAATGCAAAATTGAAAATAATCAGACACAGATTTAACGTGGTTCACCAACGGAGTGTTGGCTACGTCCACGGGCAGGGAGAGAATAATCTTATTGATGAGAAGAATAATCAGAATTACAGATGTGATTATGAACTAAATCGTCGTATTAACGATTTAGGTTAAAAGCCTATTTATACCCCGAGTCGAAATCACCAACCCGCGTCAAAACTGAATCCGCCCGGTCGACCGGGCCATTTCGCCCGGTCGGGCGGTTCCCGCCCGGTCGCCCGGGCTGAGCTGCCCGGTCGGGCGCGCAAGTGATTTTGACGATCTTTCTGCCCGGGCTCTAGCCCGGTCCCCAGACTAATTCGCCCGGTCGGGCGTGACTCTCCCGGTCGACCGGGCGAGCACTCGATTTCTCCGAATAAGCCGCATTTTCACCAGATTCAAGGCATCAATCTTACAATAACAATTCTTACAAGATAAAATGGGGTGAAAGAATCATAAGAGGAATTGAGCAAGTGTTGGTTTGACAAAGACAAATTCTTGATTTGGATTTACTTAAACCTTTCCTCAATTTCTAGGCTCCAACAAGGAAAGCAAGAAGTCAGTTCAAAGAAAAAAGAAAACAGAGCCCAGCCTCTTACCAGATCTTTAAAGAAAATAAAACAGGGTAAAAAGAAGGGAACACACACAATACAGGGACCATTTCAAGAGCCAAAAACTAATAAGCAAATAAACAGAGTAGAAATTGCCATAATAGTGCACATAAAAATGCAAAAGAACTAGTCAGAATGATAATGAAATAGCAATTTGCCAATTTAATAGCGCTCACAGACTCCCCCAAAATAATCTTCACCCCTGCGCCCAAGTAGCAAGAGAAGGATTTAGTTGATCTGAAATAACAAAAGTTACCTGGGTCTCAGATCTTTCTCCAGCAACAATGCGCCCAGTATGTCCTGCACTGACCAATTCGATTGAAGAAACAAACATCGAGCGACACAGGTTCTAGTAGCACCATAAATCCTGGCTATACTGCCGAAATCCTCCATATCAGAAAACAAAACAAAGTAAGTTAGGTTTTTATTGTGTGCTGAAAAAGCCTGTTGATGTGTAGCCTCGTTATTTCCAGATACAGGCATACTCGGCGTATTTGCTCCAACCTTTTGTCCAAACTCAAACATATCAAACACAGGAAGGTTTGGAGATAGAGGCCTCTCCATCGCCACCCTGAAATATTCCTCGGCAACCGCGTCATCCAAATCAAGTAGTTTCATATAATCCCCATTTATTGCTTGCTCAAAGCTCATTAGAGCATCCTCATTTTGTTTGACATGGTCTTTCCAAAGAACCTGTAAAGGCTGGGAACTTTCCCTTATCTCTGTGGCACTTGGAGCAAAAACTTTATCTACTTCGATCAGCGCATTAGAGTCACCAGCTCGCTGAAGAGCTACTTCTGGTTTACTTGGTGGCTGACGCTGTCGGAAAGATTCAAAGAAAAGCAAACGCTAATCTTTAACTAGAACAAATAGATTTACACGCGTTAAATCTGTAGAAACTCCGGAATCCACCAGAAAAGAGTAAAAACTCTGAAATATTATTAAAGATGAAAAACTTCCTCATAATAATGACCCAATAATGTTTAACTAGTTAAAACAAAACCCTAATACGAAGATAATGGAATTAATAAAATCCGGAAATAATAAAAATGCTATTTTCGGGCCCTAAACGAACTCGGATGGCTTAAAAAGCCTATCGATCACATCATAGCAGTGAGTTTGACTCGTTGGCCCGTTTCACTTCCAGAAAGGTATTATAATAAGCATTCTGACTCCGGAAGTCTAACTAGTGGAAATCATTTCAGGCTATTTTGACGAACTTCTTCATCGAACTTATCCGTTAACCTTCCTACGTCAGTCTCCTCTACCTCCGAATTCGTATCTTCATAAAGAGCCTCATTTGCATGGTACTCATGAATGTCAGCAACATTGAAAGTGTTGGAGATGTTCATGTCACCCGGGAGAGCTACCACGTAGGCATTGTCATTAATCTTGCGAGTCACCTTGAACGGGCCATACTTGCGTGGTCTCAACTTGCTGTAGGTACCAACGGGGAACCTTTTTTTACGCAGAAACACCTCACATCATGTCCAACACTGAAAATCTTGAGTCTCCTGTGTTTATCAGCAGCAGCTTTATTTTTCTGCCTAGTAGCGTGTAACTTAGCCTTCACAGCTACAATCTCTTCTGCCATATTTCCAACAGCCACACTAACTCCAGGACCCTTAGGAAGCTTAATCAGATCAACCACATGCCTAGGAACAGAGGTGTAAACCAGAGAAAATGGTGATTTCCCTGTGGCCGAGTGTACAGCACTGTTGTAAGCAAACTCCACCTGGGGTAAAGCCAAATCCCACTGTTTTGGTTTGTTGCCACAAACACTACGAATCATATTCCCCTAGTGTCCTGTTAGTGACCTCAGTCTGACCATCTGTCTGTGGATGAGCTGTAGAACTCCTGTTCAGCGCCGTCCCAAACATCCTCCAAAGAGTGATCCAAAAATGGCTAAGAAACTTGGTGTCCCTATCTGAAATGATAGAGGTAGAAACACCATGAAGTCTGACCACCTCCCTGAAGAATAGCTTGGCCACATTTGAAGCATCAGCAGTCTTCTTGCAAGCAATGAAATGGGTCATCTTGGAGAAACGGTGATAAGTGACATTTATGTCACTTATAGGAGTAGTTTTTATATTGTTTTCATAGTTTATTTACATTTATGTTATCTATTTTAGCCTTTATTTCTTCCTTTTACATTTTGTAGCTTAATTTAACTATTTAGTGATTTTGGTTAGTTTTTAGCTTTTAATTTCGTAGTTTATTAATATATTATATTTTATTAACTTTATAGATGGATCAGTTTAGTGTTCACATTTAATTTTCTATGTTTATTTCCTTTTAGTTACTCAGTTTTATTTTTATAATATTTATTTTATATGTAAAGTTTCTCCCCTCGTGTTTGGTTTTCTATGTAGGTAAGCGTTTTGGAGCTGCGTGTTCGAGTTTCAAAGTAAGAGTGGTAGCTTGATTGAGTGTTATAATATAGAGCATATCCTACACCACATCTTCCACCTATCCTACACCACATCTCCCACAACACCACCATCTCAAGCAGTCCATGAAACCACCTCCACCCATACAGCACGCCGCACCAAACACCATCTTCACTATGGCACCTTCGCTTCCACCGCAGCACCAACATCATCTTATCCTAGCCAAGAGGAGCGGGTACTCATATCTAGAATAGAGCAGGCGCTCCGTTTGAACTCACCGCAAAACAGAATGTTAGGCAGGAAGTTTGAGCGAGTGGTGAGCGACCTAGGAGCGGGCGCTCCAGACGTTGTACGGAATTAATGATCTTAAACGGCTGAGATTTGTTTTGAGATCCAAAGGTGCGATGTTGATGGAGATGCAAATCTGACGACCATGATTTGTTGAGCGATAATGGATGAAGATGATGATGCAGCGAATTTGTAGATCTTGATTTGCCGATGGGCGACTATGACGCGGTGAGTGTGAAGCAGGGGATGAATTCCCATAGCAGTGAGAGCAAAGAAGAACGAAAGAAAAAAAAGGATCTGATTTGTTTTTGGTTTACTAAACTAAGAACTAAATTAACTAATCAATTAAGACCTTAGAAAGACGCTAAATGATTAGACAAGAAATCAATTGATAAAAACATTGGGAGAAGGGATAGACACCATCCAATCATAATTTAGGCGGGCAAAGTATAGGGGAAAGAATCAAGCAACTAATTGAGGTTATTGACTCTTAACTAGTTCTAAGCCCTCTATCAAGGGTGCATAAAACTACCTAGGTCACACATTTAAGCCACTCTCATGGTCTCAAACATGCAACTAAGGGATAAGCACAATGTCAATTTACAAAACCATCACTTAAATCTCACTCTCATGAGCAATTAAGCAAGAAAAATAGCATAAACATCAACCTTAATCTCCTCTCTCAATTTGACTAAGGCATCAAGTAACAAACATCTAAGTAATCAACTAGAATGCAAGTAGATAATAGTCATGCTATTGATCAAATTAATAAGCCCAATCAAACCCGTAACTTCTTATCCAAACACCCAAATCAATCATGGTTGGGTTTTCACCCCAACCCCCCAACTAATTAACTACTCACTAATCATCATAGTAATACTAATAAAAGGGAAAAATAAATCAAACATGAACAACTAAAGCAATCAACACAAGATCTAACACAAGATTAAGTTAAGAAACTAATTAAAATCTAAACATGGATTAAACTAAGTAAACAAGAATTAAATAAACAAAAAGATAAAGGTATAAAAAGTAGAGAGAAGAAGAAATATTACTTAAACCATGATGAAGAAATGAAGATCTTGCATAAAAACCAAAATTTTTGCCATAATCTAAGCTACAAAACCATGAAAATTTACTTTCTCTCTCTAGGGTTTTACTTTCTCTCACTAGATTAAGCTAAAAACTCTCTAAAAATGATTTTCTGGAATAAAAGTTAATTCGTCATTAAGTGGATAGAGTCTTTATATCCTTAAAAAAACGGGGATAAAAACAGCGTTTAAAGAACAAAATGTCGAGAAATTAATAAGGAGCGCCCGCGCAAAAGCTTAGCTTGGGGGAGTTTGATAAGTGACATTTATGTCACTTATAGGAGTAGTTTTTATATTGTTTTCATAGTTTATTTACATTTATTTTATCTATTTTAGCCTTTATTTCTTCCTTTTACATTTTGTAGCTTAATTTAACTATTTAGTGATTTTGGTTAGTTTTTAGCTCTTAATTTCGTAGTTTATTTATATATTTTATTTTATTAACTTTATAGAAGGATTAGTTTAGTGTTCACATTTTATTTTCTATGTTTATTTCCTTTTAGTTACTCTTAGTCTTATTTTTATAATATTTATTTTATATGTCAAGTTTCTCTCCTCGTGTTTGGTTTTCTATGTAGGTAAGCGTTTTGGAGCTACGTGTTCGAGTTTCAAAGTAAGAGTGGTGGCTTGATTGAGTGTTATAATATAGAGCTTATCCTACACCACATCTCCCACCTATCCTACACCACATCTCCCACAACACCACCATCTCAAGCGGTCCATAAGACCACCTCACCCATACAGCACGCAGCACCAAACACCATCTTCACTATGGCACCTTCGCCTCCACCGCAGCACCAACATCATCTTGTCCCAGCCAAGAGGAGCGGGTGCTCATATCTAGAACAGAGCAGCGCTCCGTTCGAACTCACCGCAAAACAGAATGTTTGATATTTAGCTTTTTCGTGGTTCTTAGTTGGTTATGGACAATTTCTGACTTGATTCCGACCTAGCTTATTATTTATCAACATAAATTAATGTTCCTTAGTCCTTGTGGAAGAATGACCCTTGCTTACCACTTTACTTAGGTTAGTGGTTTAGTTAAGTAGTTTGATCTTAGGTGTTTTGTCCAACGACCAAAATATCCTTTGTGAGTTTACATCCCCTCAAGAGTTACAAACCACTAATAATCCCCTGATCCCTAGTTTCTTAAGCTTTTGTTCTTTGTTTCTATTATCCTAACTAGTTATTGGCCTGGAAGATGCCCCAAATTATTGCCCAATGTTAATTGAAAGTCGTAAATTAAATACTTAGTAGAAAAAAAGAGTTATAGGTATTGGATTGTACTCAGGAAATGATCTTCCGGTTCTTTTTGAATTTTCTGTATAGTAAATTATAATATGAATTATTCATCAATATAACCCTAAGCTTTAAGAGAGTACATATATATAAATATATAATTACTTACAAAGAATATAATACAATCTTTTTTTTTTAAATTTAGGTTAATGTGTAAGAACATAACCAATGCAATTAAATAGTATAATAGTGTTAATTACAGAGGTTATAAAAAATTGAAGAGCTTTTTTTTTTTAATATAATGGTACTGATAAGGTTGGACACACTATTATTAGCATAACTTATTGAGTATGAATATATCATTTGTATTTAATTGTTTTAAAAATAGAAATATTATCTTGTCTCTAAATAATTTTTTTTTTCTCACAAAGACTAATGTGATATTGTAAAGTAGTTGGTTAGTGCTTTTGTATCTCAAATGAGAGGTTATGGGTTCGAGTCTTAAAACACACATTTTTATTATTTAGTATGTCTCATTTGATTGTGTGGTGGAGGGGGGAGTGTATGTGCCAAAACATAGTATGTTTTTGCCTTGAGTTTTAGATATATACATATATTTCTCAAAACCCTAAAAAGTAGTGTCGAGATCTTTTTTTATTCTCCTCTCATTTCAGCTGTGAGCAACACAAATCAAAGAATGTTTTCATTATCTAATTTTTTTATAAATTTATTTTAACTTCTTAAATATAAAATGTATTATTTTAGGGTGAAGAGAAAGCACATTAGAGGATTTGTTCAAAATTTAGGAGGGATAGTCTTTTCATTTTCTTCGTTTAGACTTGTTATCTAACTTTAGCCACTTCTCTATAAACCCGGAAATCTAGCCCCTTAAACTTCCAACCACGTTCATAACCTATAAAATGACTCCTCGAACTTATTCGCAACCCTTCTCAAAACCCTCCCTCCACTCCAACGCCATATCTATTATCTCCGCCCATTACACTCCCCTACTCCACCAATAATTATGGCATTTCCTCGCAACTCCTACACTCCAACATGATCATATAATACTTCTCGTCCATTATTTTTGGTAATATTATTCCGCCAACACTAGCCCTATAACTTGAACCCTACTAGCCGCATCCTCTGACGCTAACAAGCCGAAGGCGAATCGGGTTTTCTCCACCATCACAGTGCATTATATAGCCACCATATTCTGAGGTATATCTCACCGCCTTCTTCGCCGCACTAGAATTGTTTTTTTTTTTTTCAATTGATCATTTTTTTTTGTTTGAGAATATTGAGGATTCTTTGTGAATTATGATATTGTGTGCGAGTAAATTTCCATGGTTAAAGTTGCATGAATGTATGAATGTGTTTGCTTGCACCGTTTCCATAGTAGTTCCTTTTTTGCAGTTAATCAGTAGAATTCAAGCTAAGATGACATATGATTAATCAGAATTAATGACACAAGTCATAGGACTTAGGTGAGAACTTTGGACTGAAATGTTTTATAACGTAGCTTGTGTAGTGATGCAGAGAAATGTTTGTACCCTAGCACGTAGTTCTATATTCACTGGAATATCCGCTGTGAAACTCAAAGCTATTTTCTTGTTCATTTGGTTATTCGAAGGAGCTTAAAATGAGCCATAAGAGTTCCTAATATGTAAATGATGAGCAGAACGTACATAAGTCTTATGTTTATCGTGAATATGGTACACCTGATGACTCTACTAATTAACAATACGACCAAGAAATGAAGTCTCTTAAATGTATACAAAAAGCACTGACGATGAAAAGTCTATTAGAAGAATTATAATTCCACACACCACCAATAGAAGAAAAGCCTATTAGTAACATAATTATGTCTCTAAATTTTAATAAACACAATGAGATGACGATGGGTGGAAAGTGGTTGGAAGCATGCATCACAACAGCACAAGTGACCAAAAATATAAATTATAGGAATTAAAATTTGATTTAAAAAGACTTGGTTGTCGCAACAAATTCTCAGTCTACTTGAAGAAATTCTTAGTCTACTTAAGAAATTCTTAGTCTACTACTATTAGCATAGTATTACTATTATAGGCTTATAGCTACTGTTTATAAAATGTATACATTTAGACCACATATCATAAGTGGTAGAGTTTTTATTTTCTCTTACGTTGGTTTGGTAGTTGATTATAACTTGTTAATGATGGTAACGCGAATAAATTTGTATGTAAATTTATAAAGAAAATCAATGTACATTTCATGATAATGCTAATTCATCCTAAAGTGTGTGTTTTTCTTCTTAAATTTCGATTCCCACTTAATATCACCCCCAAGTGGTACTAGTGGTAATGAAATTCATGAAAGAAAATTCAAGCTTAGGGGTGAGATTGTTTCCCCATGGAGGAAAAAAACAAGATTGATGGTGAAATTACTTTTCCATGGAGATTTTAAAGGTGCTTTACTTGTTAAATTATACCTGACATTCATTCTCATTACCACCATTTATTAATAGCATGTATGACATAATTATAACTTAAAAGTCGTTTGCTATCATTAAAATCCTACATATTTCAACTTTGAACTACTTCTTTATTGCTCTATGGTCCAAAAGCATTATTCCGCAGTCCCTACTCCGTACTTGCTTAATTACATTGGACATTTTATTCAGGGTCATTCGTAAAGATTGAGTTAAAATAAAATAACTAGCTTTTTTTAATATAGAATTTTCCGTCTCTACGATAATTTTCTTTTTAATTGTTTCTTAAAGAGTGTATTGAATGATGTAGAACAAGTCTTAGGTGACGGATTTGCTATAACTTTTTATAAGGCGTAATAAATTATGTCTAACAACAAAAAGACCACTTCGATTTCGCAATAAATTATTGTGATGCCTCGGATAATATAGTAACATAAAATGACGTATAGTCTGGGATTGATGATTTTTCACAGCACACATCATAGTTCAGTGGTAAGATCATGACATTGCAAAGTAAGAGGTCAGGGGTTCAAGATATCTTATGCTAATGTCATGTTAGCGTATGAATGTCATGTTGGAGACAAAGTGGCGTCATGTCAGCTATCAGATGGAGTAATACCTAATGGCATACGATTTAGATATATATAATTCTATATATTTTACCATGTTCAGAAAGTCCAAAAAGGTTGACATACTAACTTTAATAATTAATCTACTTTCTAGGACCACCTTAAATAGGAATGTAGAAGTTAAGTAGTGTCAGAGAAAGAAAACACTACCAGGAGCCTTTTTATGCCGACAACCAATGACTAGAATTATTCCACTGACTCGCAACAGTGAAAGTTGTCATGAACCAATTTCCTAGTACTTACATACTTTCGTGTAACACATAAAGATAAAAATAAAAGTTAATTAGGAAATCACACAAAGCAAGTCTTCGTCAATGCAAGTAAAGCACCTTGGAAGCTAAGTATCTCAACAGAAAAAATCACCTTGGGAAAACAGAACTTAACTTCCTTTCTCAATCTGCAAAAACTACAAAAAACCACACTATATTCATGCAAATTTTTTTTTTCTAAATAATAAATCCCAAGAAAAAGATATATTTTGTGTAAATTGATAGTTTCACGTAAAAATTCTGCAGTTGTTGATAATTGAAAATGAACAAGTTCAGTAATGGAAAGAAGGAAGGAATAGGACACCAAGGCCTTTTAGAATTGGTGTTTACGTGGTCAATCAAAGATGTCATCAACAACAATCTCTACATTAACAAGGTAATATATGGTGGTTTACTTGTTTTTCTATATTCTTCTAATTATACTTACATAATGTTTGTTAGCTCGTGAGAAGGGTCTCCTAAATTGTGAAAATTGCATGATCTACATCTATCTCTATTTGAACATATGATTATCATTGTAATTTTCTCCTTTTTATTTTATTTTATGTGTAGGGTACAAATGAAGGGATTTGATTTACGATGTAGTTATGTATCTTAATAGTATTTTATTCATAATAAAAGAAATGATATTTTATTTAAATTTTTGGTCAGCTACCTTTGTTTTGTTTATTTTTCCTCGGATTATGTGTAGTATATTTAGTGGTTATTTTTATTATGTACTTTTTGGCATTCTTTTTTTTCCATGGTTTTATGTTAATAGTTGTGCCTTCTAATTCGTTTCTTCTAATATTGTTTTATGGCATCGCTTTATGATCGAGTTAGGACGAGGCCAACATAGTGAATCTTTGTGCCTTTATTTAGGGGACCTTTTACTTGTTCGAATCAAATCATGCCAGAATTAAACTACACTAAACAATAAAAATCAAGACCAAATCAAATTTATTATTATTTATGTCTTTAATTACATATTAATGAAAGTCATGAAAAGTTGGGTGAACAGAAGACGGCCTAAATCTTCGATGTGTCCGGACATTGTAGCTCATGTCATCATTAAGCAAGTTTGGGTGATGAGTCATTCGGTTCAATGTCAAATTGGTTCAGGTCTATTCGAGTTAGGTCAAATTTGGGTTTGAGTCAAATCAGTGTAACGTAATTCCTTAATCTCCCGAAGAATTGTGAATAAAAAAAGCAAAATATGGTTGGTTTTGGGCTATTTTGGCCCATTTTTGGCGAACTGCGAATGGGAAAAGTGAATTATATCACACTGAGTCAAATAATCTAAGGATTAATTCTCGGGCCTGGATCAGGTAATTGATCAGGTAGGATAGTTAGTTCTGTTTTGTCAGGTGTAGTCAACCCACAATAAAATGTGTTGTCTAGTTACCAGCTAAAACCAATTGAAGATTTTGTCAAATCCATGACTAAGCCTGTGTGATTCTCTATACTTCAGTTGTTTAAACAAGCTATGTACATTGTCATTAGGTACTAAACTTTGGAGCCTGCACTCTCTTTTTATCATTATGTAGCAAAATTTTCAATCTTATCACAATATTATGTACTGTTATCTCTTGGTTTTCTTAATAACTTGAAGTCACATTCATTCGGATAAGCAGGTAAATGAGATATCCGACACATTCACATCAACTGTTCATTACTTAAACTCATTCAAGATGCCACTTATCGAAGAGACTCGGGCCGAGTTCTGTTCTGGCTTGGAATCAGTAGGTCATGCACCTGCATGTGAGATATCTGGGATTTGGTTATCTAAGAACTATCGGCCTCCTAAGAACTTGTACTACGAAATTTTGACCAAAAAGATTAGTGGTGATGATGTTAATAATCATGGCATACATTATGAGCCAGAGTCTGGGGATATTTTTGCTTTAACAAATCTGAGGCCTAGAAGTATTGGAGATTTAATCAAACCAGATAAACCACTTCATTTTGCATATGTCTCAAGGCCGTCAATTGAAGATGGAGTTAAGATGGAGATATTGTCATCAGAGAAGATTGATCGCGAACTACTAAAGGCGAAAAATGGTAGAATTTTTATTACATACTTGATGAACATTACAACCAATATGAGAATATGGAAGGCATTGAATCCTCATCCTAAAAGCAAAAATCTGGGTTTGATTCAGAAGGTGTTACAATACAACTCTTTGGTAAGTAAACCTGTCTATCTCATTTTCTTGAAACTACTAGCATACTGAGGTCCTGTTCTCTATTGAGACATTTTTTTAACTTGTCATAATGACTATTAGTGATCAAACTAATCTTATTTTGCTTATAATTGATTTCTTTTTCTGATTTAAACTATTCTCATGTTACTGACTTAAGCTACTGATCAAAACTGGTTTTTTGCTAATCGAAACAAAATTTATAGTAGAGGGCCTAAATCCTATTGTTACCAAAGTCTAATTGTTTATTTTTGGTCATGTTTAAACTTAGATCATTTTTCCTTGTGCATTGGAATTGATTTTATTCCCAGGTGGATGATGAATGTTCCGATTGCAATTCCGCAGAAAGCTGCAATGTTAAGAGATCATCAAGCATGTATAACTGTATTGGCTCATTTGGGTTAGATGAGTCTCAGAAAGAAGCTATTCAGAGCAGCATTTCCTTAAGGAATTGCCCACACCAGGAGTACAAAGTGAAGCTTATTTGGGGACCACCAGGGACAGGGAAGACCAAGACAGTTGCTTCATTGCTCTTTGTACTCCTTAAACAGAGGTGCTGCAGGACACTAACTTGTGCTCCCACAAATGTAGCAGTGATCCAGGTTGCAAAAAGACTCGTAAAGCTATTCTTGGAGTCCCTCACCTATCACACTTATGGATTGGGAGACATCGTTCTGTTTGGAAATGAAGAAAGAATGAAGATTGGTGATCATTATGAGCTCAGAGACGTATTTCTTAAATATCGGGTGGAAATTCTTGAGGAATGTCTTTTACCATTAACAGGTTGGAGAGCTAGTGTTGAGTCGATGATGTATCTACTTGCTAACCCCCAAGCGCGGTATAATGCTTACATAGCAGGGGACAAAGAGACTAACAACGACAAGGAAGCTGAATGTGGTGCTAACGTTGTAGCCACAAATGTAGTAAAAGTGGACAAAGGAAGCACGAGTACTACAAAGAAATGGAAGGAAATCATAAATAAGTCCATGACTGAAAACAAGAAGGAAAACAGGAAGAAAGGAAAAGGTAAAGAACAAGGTAGGCATTCACAAGGAGTTTTGCATAACTTTTGACTTTAGTATGTGTAATAAGATCGTCTCCTCTTTTTCAATGTGGGACAACTAGTCCCGACTC
Source organism: Beta lomatogona (assembly GCA_947646795.1). NCBI lineage: Eukaryota > Viridiplantae > Streptophyta > Magnoliopsida > Caryophyllales > Amaranthaceae > Beta > Beta lomatogona. The sequence continues at coordinate 2,824,397 of CANSNZ010001059.1, read as the reverse complement.
ACATGTAACTTTTTTTCTTAAACAGATGGCAAGACAGATGATAATGAAGGAATGCAGACAGAAGTTATGACATTTGAGGACTTTGAGAGGAAGAAGTTCTGCTCCATAGCTGATCGTTTATTATTTTGTGCTGAGAATCTCTGTACTCATTTACCAACTTCATGCTTACCACTCGATGTTGCGAAGCAGATGAATAGACTTGTTGTTCTACTTAGCGAGACCTTAGAAACTGCAAGAAAAAATGTCTGTCAGTTCTCTAAATTAATTATAGTGAAGAGGAAAGAAATCTTACCTATACTGAAATTTCTTCATCGTCGATATCCTGTACCCAAGATTACTGGGAATATAAGGGATTTTTGCTTGGAAAAAGCACAGTTGATATTCTGTACTGCTTCAGGCGCCATTAAACTGAAATCAGGCGTTGACATGGTGATCATCGATGAAGCTGCACAGCTCAAAGAATGCGAGTCAACGATTTCCTTACAGATTCCTGGTGTGAAAACTGCTATTCTCATAGGCGATGATCGACAACTTCCAGCCATGGTTCAAAGCGAGGTTAGCTGCTAATACATCCTTACTATATCATTCCTTCTCAGTTTTCTCTGCTTTCTTTTTTACAATTAAATTTGTGGTACATCAAGTGTATTATAACAGAGTTTAGTCACCCTACAAAGTTGTCTTTTAATCCTGTCATTAAGCCTGTTATATACTATATTATACGGGGTGTATACTTGCAAAACTTGAGGTTTTTAATTTTCTTAGATTTTGAAGAAGATCAACTTTGGAAGGAGTTTGTTCCAACGGCTGGCAAGATTAGGGAAACAGAAGCACCTTCTCAATATTCAGTATAGGATGCATCCTTCAATAAGCTCATTTCCGAATAGAGAATTTTACGAGAACAAGATTGTAGATGCACCAAACGTCAAGGAAATAAGCTACGTTAAGAATTTTCTTGACAAGGGCATGTATGGTACCTATTCTTTCATTAATGTGTCTGGTGGAAAGGAGAACTTCAAGAAAGGGCATAGCCCCAGAAATCTAGAGGAGGCGGATGTTGTTGATCGGATCATTGCAAAGCTCTTCAAAGGTACAAGTTGATCAATTTTCATACTTGCAATTTGTTTTATTTCTTTCCTAATATCAACTCAGGTATCCATGTTGGATCCTCGACACTCCAACATGGGTATAAACTATAGACAGTTCGACTCTTTAGTTTAGGCCAAAATCATATCTTTATAAGATAGTTGAGTCGGGCACTTGTACTCATACCTGTGTTCGACATAAATATAGAGTCGGACACTTGTAGTACCTGTGTTTGACATGAATATAGAATCTTGAGTAACATAAGTTTGTAACTTTACAAAGTTGATAGTGTGAATTGTAGCTATAGAGTAACATTTACCCAATTTGCATATCCGAAATTTCATCCTTGCCTTACAAAATTTTGAATATGAATTGGCCAACAAAAAGGAACACACTAAATTCGACTCACATTGATGCATTTACTTATAACTGCTTAAGATTTATTGATCTGCCTGACCCCCTTCTATGCAGATTTTTATTGTATCACGAAACAGAAGGTTAGTGTCGGAGTAATATCACCCTACAAGGGTCAAGTAGGTTTACTCCAGGAAAAACTTGAGAAGAAATACACCAAACATAAGGAAAACTTTTGCATCAACATTCGTTCAGTTGATGGCTTCCAAGGTGGTGAGGAGGATATCATAATAATCTCAACTGTTCGATGCAATGGGAATGGATCAGTTGGGTTCCTTTCGAATTGTCAGAGAACAAATGTAGCTCTAACCAGGGCAAGGTATGTATCAGGTCTTCATTTTCTAGCCTAATTATATTAAGAGCATAAATAACTCTGTGATCACATAATGCAGGTATTGTTTATGGATAGTTGGCAGTGGGAGTACTTTAGGAAACAGTGCATCTGTCTGGAGCAACCTTGTACTCGATGCCAAAACTCGAGGGTGTTTCTATGATGTAAAAGATGATATAGACCCTATTAAAGCTACACCAGCTGGTAAAATTGATTTTTTCGGGTACCTAAAACTCGAGAAAGCAAGATGGAAGGTAGTTTATTTCATCATTAACCTTGTATCCATTGAACCATCTAGAAATCAAGGATTCTTTCTTATAGTACATATACTTCATCTTTGTGCAGGTTGTGTTTAGCAATGACTTTAAGATGTCTATATCAAGCATAAAGAGCGTTGAGACTCAGAAGCGAATTAAAGCACTGTTGCACAAGATTGCTGATGGGTGGCGTCAGACTGACTCTGAGAAACCGGTGCATGCTGTCACTGGTTATGGCGCAGCTTCTGAACTATTGGAGCAGTACAAGGTTGCTGACCAGCTAAATCTTGCCTGGTCAGTCGACATCGTTAAGGAAAATTCAAATTACACACAAGTTATCAAGATTTGGGACGTTTTACCAGGTTTTAGGATTCCCAATCTTGCTAAGAATCTTAGTATTCTGTTTGGGAAATATACAGTGGACTTCATGAACCGTTGCAAGTACAAATCTTTTGAAGGGTATGCCTCCAATTCTTTTTTTGTTATTATTGCCTAGATGAATGCACATGCATGCAAATATATTCCTCCTCGTGTCCCATAACATTAAGGCTCCCATGCTTTTTAAGGTCGAAAGTTATTAATTATAATTTTTGCCCAAAGTATATTGATCGGAAGTACAAATATCTTGGAAAAAAGGTAAATTCTTATAATTTACGGCCTGACATTGTCTATTAGTTACATCAAAAGAACTTTTCAAGTTAAGCCAAATATGTAAAATGTTACTAGGTATAGAAATTAAAGGGTAATTTCGCGTATTTGCTCAACTCTTGATGCTGTGAGTACAGGTTACAGTTGCTTTCTCTGTATCTGCTGCATACTTGTGTATATGTCTTCAGGAACTTGGTTGTACTGAGTTATATGTTATCTCTACATATTATACTTTATTTTTAATGCTTTTTTAGTAACTTTTACTTGGTGTGTCCAAATAATATTAGACAGTTTGACAGGAGACCAATTACTTCCTTGCAATCTGCTAATACTTGTGCCGTATATGTCTGCAGGAACTTGGTTGTACCGATGTCCTGGCCACTTCATTCGTTTCATAACGGCCCTCTTACAGCTGATCCTACAGATAGTAGTTTGTTATATCAATTTGCTACTTTGAATTTAGGAAACAAAAGCAATCAAGGAGAAACAAGACCAAGTGTTAGGTACTTCTTCCCCTCATCAATTCAAATCCCCTTTATTTATGCATAACTTTAAGATTTAACTCTCGGAGATAAACTTATTTTGGAAGTAATATATTGTCTTCTAATAAAGATACAACAATAACAGTTTTGTATTGTATATTATGGTAGATTGGTAGTTAGTTAGTTGATTAATTATCAAGTTTTAGTGCACTGTTACATATGTACTATTACATAACTTACCAAATTAGCTCGTTGTTTTTGCAGAAAGAATATTGCACCGGTATGGAAACAAGTACAAAGGTAGAATGGTGGTAAAAGTTGGGGATGAGCTTAATGGCTTGGACTGGATGTTAGTAGGTTGGTGACCTCCAAGTCGAGCAATGAATCGTCTTCAGGATTGAGGGCAAGCAAGGAATACTTTCAGATACGTAATGTAACATGATATACATAGAATTCAATGAACAAGCTAAGAGAACATGTGAGAACTAGAAGTATATATTGACGGTTTTTGAATGATTTAACCAGATCGTTTGGTTGTGAACATGGTTGCGACTTGCAAGATGATGTTAATATTCTTCTTGATTATAGTTGTTTTAAAGAAGGCTAAGAACACATTCGTCATTTTACAATCTTGTTCGCCACCAAACGATTTTGTGTTTAGCTGCACTTTTTTTAGTACTTGTAAATAGGGGTGTAAGTAGATTGGACTGGATTGGACTTTGCCAAATCCAAATCCAGTCCAAAGTTTTTTGGACTCGAGAAATTGAGTCCAAGTCCGATCCAAATATTTTTTGAGTCCAGTCCGATAATTTTTTCTTGAGTCCGAATCCAGTTCAGTCCAATCCGATTATTATATTAATTTTTCACCCGATTTAGATTCAATAATTCACAACGTTTTCTCATAATTGAATTTGAAAATTTAGGCTCATATATTCATTCCATAAAATAAGTCACATACATCTTTTATATTATATATATAAATATTAAATATATATACATTATATATATAAATATTAAATATATATTATATAAAAAAATATTTTTGACCTGACTGACTTATTGACTCCAAGGAAGAGTCCAAATCCAATCCGAAAATATTTGGACTCGAAAATTGTGAGTCAGTCAAATCAAAAAAATTTCATCCAATCCAAATCGACAAGTTTGGGACGGACGGGACTGACGTGACTTTTCGCAGTCCGCTTACACCCCTACTTGTAAATGATCTCAAATTATAAAAACCATAAAGTTGGCCCAATAGGAGCTAAGTTTTGGTTTGATCCTTTTTTGGATAATAAAAAAGGCTATTCCGCTATTGCTTAAAACTAGTCTGTGGCCCATGGGAGCTTACTAGCCCACTTGAAGACCAAGCCCCTAATCTCTTTTTTAGAAAATACTTCTGTTTTGTTTTAAACAAACTCGAGACTTGGGATAACAAATGTAATTTTATCATTTACATTCAAAGTAAGGAAAAGAACAACAATAGAAGTATAAAATATCAAATTATAATATGTGAAAATGAATTTAACTTATTAAGGAAAAGGAAATAAGTTATTATCTATTTTCTTTTGTCTGCAATGAATAAAGAGTTCTAAACAATATATAATTATATCTTCTACGATTTGTTTCCCAAGGAAATGAGCACGTATTAAGTCATTAGGTGAAGAACCTTGACTAGATCTCAACCCTCACGATTTATTGGTCTAGTATATGCAAGCGATGGAATGGTAATGGCATGGGAATTCCAAATTCAAGCACCCTAAATTTTCAAAATTTGAACCCTTGATCTTTAGGAGGTAAGAAATTTACTAGATGTACCAAGCAATTGGGCTTGGTACGTGAAAGTATTAGTGTATGTTTCCCATAGAAGCTTGTAACAACAATAGTCTATATACTAGAAAACAAAAACCAGACCTTTATACTACTATTGATTTCTCATTGATAAGAAGTAATAAAGGTAGGAATGATGATGAATTTGTGATTTGTGAAGGTCTTATTCAATATCTATGATCATATTTGTCCATCGGCAAGTACTTCTTTTCCTTGCCATAAAAAAATATTTTTCTTCATGAATTTTCACGGCCCCTTTTTCTTCTTTCTTCATAGCTTTAGAGATGGTATCTAGTATTAAAGGAAATTGTGAAGAAAAATACATATTTTGGGATGAAGCTTTATCTTCATGAGCATTGGTATGAGAATTTCTCCAAGAAAAATATATAATGGCCTTGTTTGGTAAAGAGAGGTTTGGGGCAAAATTAGAGGTTTGAGCTCATATTAGATTATTTGACTAGTCAATCCTCTAATTTGAGTGTTTGGTAAAGAGAGGTTTCAATTAGCTTATTAAGCTCAAAAAGCTCTTTTTGAAAAAGTTAGGGAAATGAGCTTTTTGACATTAGAGGTTTGGAAATGGGTGGTCCAATTACATCTATGTCTTAAAGTTGTTGAAAATTACATTAATAAATAATAAAAGGTACAACAATAGATTATGTACATGTCCTTATTGGTCATTTAACACAATTATGTAGCAATCAACTATCAGCTACTTACCAAAACATCTTTATACAAACAACTAATTCAATCAGCTAGTCAAATCAGCTAATACAATCAGCTATTAGCTATCAACTAATACCATAAGTTAACAGCTAACATCTATCCTTTAATTGCCAAACAAGGCCAATATATAAATTCATAATTAATACCATATTTTATACCCGACTACTCAATAAGTCGTGGATTACTAACTTATTTTCCAATTATATCTCGATATGAAAATAATTGATTATTGTATTGAAACGTGAGTGTGAAGGCTTTCTTGTGAAACGAATAGATGCGTTTATATTTGGGGGGTGGTTATTAACTAGCATCCTTCATATCAATCGCATGCCATCATAATATCATATCAACTTAATTTCAACTAAGGTAAGGAGTTTGTATAACTGCATTTAGAGTCCAGAGAGGTCACTCTACCAAGTGGATTGAATCATGCCTTCAACGTTGATCTGTTTTGATATCGAGCACGAATCATGTCCCTTTTTGAACGAACAAAATATATATTTGATTCTTCGTAAATATGGGTCCACACGTATTCCAAGTAACTTCAAAATAATTTCAATCACGTAGATTAATCTAGCCAATAACAAAATCATACGTAAGAAATGATATAAGAGTACAACAAAAGGAGAAATCATCCATTTAAAAAATAAATTGAGAAATCATAATTAAGAAATGATATAGGAGATTAGACAAGCCAAATGAGCTAGTTACCTTATTGATCAATTGCAAGTTGTCACGGAGATGGCAATATTCCATTCATATTAGGCCCGATAAATAGGAATGGATTATATTAGATTTTTAATCATAGTTAAAAAAATACATTGAAAATCTTTCGATTGAAATGAATATTGATTTATTTTAGAAAGCTCAATCCTAATTAGACCATCTTATTTTGTCAAAAAAAAAAAAATTAGACCATCTTATTATATTATATACTGATGAGACCTATTTTATTAAACAAATGATGCATGTTTGAGGGTTTTTTTATGATTTATCTTTGGAGATTTTTTATATCTTTTGACCAAATCTCACATATTAGCATAATGTTTTAGATTTATATCTAAGTGGAATCATTCAATTCATCGGTTTGCTTCCTTTTTCTCTTCTCCCTTTTCCTTCTCTCAAAACCGTACCCTACTTTTATGTTTAGATTGAGGGGCAATTTTAAGTTATAACCCATTTGGGTGATGGTAAACACCTTTTTTCTTGTCTAATACTGGTTACAATAATCTTCTATTTCTCTGTCAACGGAGAATTTTTGTACCCATATAATAGTTGTTTGTACACATTTATTGGGTTTTGTCTCTCCCCTTGCGAGAGTTTGGGGAATTTGTTTTATATTTCACAGGGTAAATTAATTGGTTGATGAAGGTTTGTTAGGTGTGGTGTAGTTATCAATTCTACGTCAAAAAATCAATTGTATCAGATTTAATTCAATTTCAAAAGAACTAAAACGTATCTAAAGAACCCTTTGTAGAAGACTTCAAACAGCAATAATGTGAAAAAGTTTGTCCATCAATATCAGATATGATCCACGAGGATCGTGATTTTGCCAAATTAGAATTATATTTGATCCATATTGTTTTGTATCTGCTAGTTTTGATTTCTATTGTGCATGTCGTGTGACTCATGTGTTAATGACTTTTTTTAAAAAAGTTTTAATCTAAGTGGGTTGTGTTGGAATGCTTTGAATCTATTATCTCACGGTTTGAACGACTTAGTTTCAATACTTTCTCTCCTTTAAGATTTGTGTGTGTCATCCTTGCGCAGGGGCCATGCTAATCTTTAAGATAATAAAATATGTTTCTCCCTTTCTCTCCTTTAAGATAATAAAATATGTTTCTCCATTGCCTACAGATATAGCTAACGCATTGTTATCTGTGAAGTGATTATTCTCACTTTTCTTTTCTTGTCGATTGGATATGTCATAACATACTGAATGGGTCAAAACAACTAATTTTAAGATTGAAAACACAAAACTCTAACCTCCCCATTTAAGTAAATGAATCAATTATGTCAATCTTTAATTAAATGGATTGAAAATCTTTACCTACTATCTTTATATTAGGTTTCAATGACATCCCTAATTGACATGGTGCCATCAATATTTTGTTAAAATTTTCAAATATGGCTCTTCTCATCATAAAATTTAGAATAATTTTATTGAATAAGTGCTTTTTCTTTATTGCAAATTCAATGCATTTTGAACCTAAAATTTGAACACACATTACTACATTAGCTAAAATTAAAATATCGATAATGCATCTCAAGGCTAGTAATACCATGGTCATACTAACATATACAAATACGAGAAAATAAGATATTAAGCAAAACAAGGTATGTGGCTCACATTATCCTTTCCAAGGTAGAAAAGCATAAAACAACCTCGTCCTCTATGCATTCAATGAGATTTTGAACTCCTTACCACTATAATGAAAGGCATAGATGTAAGATGACCAACCTTAAATCTCAAAAAGAAAAAATTGACATGAAGAAAAATGATTTCATTATTCATAAGAGATAGCCAAATGGCACTTACAATCAATTCCTGAAAAATCGAAAATTCTAAAATAAGTACATAACACCTTGATAAAAACCTTCATCCTAAAAATAGCCTTGATAAAAACCTTCATCCTAAGCAATACAATATGTGAGTTCGCTCTGATTCGGCTTAACTTCTGCTGATGCATAGCCGTTTGGGTGAAAATACTTCCTTGGTCTCTAGATTCTTACAGAGAATAGAGATTGTTACATTTTCCTCCTTCATCTGACGAACAGAAAAAGAAATTTAAATCACTAGAATATATACCATCTTAAGGATAGGATATACTTTCTGGAAGCAATTAAAGGAGTTTTTGGGGCTTACCATCGATAAGAACACCAGAGGAAGCTCCTACAAAGATTCACAATTGAGTTCGAGGAGAAAAGAGATGAAAGAGAGAGAGAAAGAAGGGTAAAGAATGAAGAAAAGACCTTCAAAAAAGCAAAAAAAAAAAAAACCTATCGATAGAGGCTAGGAAAAAACCCTCCCGATGAGAATACCTAGAGGGAACAAAAAAACTCTCCCAAGTAAATCCTAGCGGAACTCAAATCCTAAATCTCATAACTTAAATAATGCGCTTTTCGATTTAAAATATAAACATATAGATTGACTTTTTTTTTTTCAATTGAATCTCACTGTGTCTTGTATCACAATCTAATACACCTTTATTCTTAATATTTCAAAAAGGAAAATAGTAGCCAAGTAACTATATATTCTATCCGTACTCAAACAATTTTCCAATTTGATTTTTATGGGTTTCTAATGCACTACTTTAACTATAAATATCGCCAATTATGTATTAATAAACTTAATAAAGTTACGATATATTGAGATTATACATTGATGTGAATCTAACACGATTTGAATTATAAGATTTCGATGATTATAATGGTGAGAAAACGTGGTAAAAGATTTATAAGTTTGATCATAAAAGTCAAATAGAACAATTATTTAATAATGAAAAGAGTATTTCTTTTTTCAATTATATGACATGAATTCAACAATACTTAGAAATTAAAGTGCAATTCATGACAAACATATCCCATATAATCAAAAGAAAGCAGGCATTGATGTTAACATGATTGATTTCATACAGTTTCTAACTTTCTTTCTCTCTTATTATTCGATGCTTCTTTTTTGCCTTTCCATACTCTCAAGTGGAACTAATTGAAAGCAAAAGCCCTTGAAGCAAAAGGTTCCATAGTTTATATAAATTACTTTTATTTCTTCATCACATGATAATAAGTATCTGCATAGCAAACAATGAACTTTAATAGTATATGAAATACAGTAGTACTTATCTATATAATAATTTATATTATCGATAAGATATTATTATATGCTTTTGGAGATAACCAGATGCGTGGATGGTTATCTAGGGAAGATCTTTGAAAATTCTATTGTGCTCCCAGGAGCACGGTACGCACCATGCACTCAGTGAATTTGTTCCATTTCCGATGAGTAAATGTTCTATATCAATAAATGTTCGTTTTAGCATATTTTTCAGTAAAAAGATATGTTCTATTTTCCGTAAAAAAATGTTCTATTTTCAATAAGCAAATGTCCTATTTCAACAAATGTTCGTTTTAAGCTTATTTTTAGCAGAAAGATATGTTATATTTTCCGTAAAAAATGTTCTATTTTCAATAAGAAAATGTTTTATTTCAACAAATGTTCGTTTTAAGCTTATTTTTCAGCAGAAAATTTATTCTATTTTCGACGAACAAATGTTCTATTTTAAAGAAATGTTCTTTTAAAGCTTATTTTCCAGCAAAAAGAATTGTTCTATTTTCCTGAAAATATGCTCTATATTTGATAAGCAAATGTTCTATTTAAGTAATTGAATTCTAGTAATGTTTCACTTCAACAATAAAATGTTCATTTTCGTAATTGGATTCTAGTAATGTTCCACTTCAGCGATAAAATGTTCGTTTTCATAAATGAATTCTTGTAATGTTCCATTTCAACAATAAAATGTTTGTTTTCACAAGTGAATTTTTGTAATGTTTCATTTCAACGGTAACATGTTCGTTTTCGCAAGTGAATTTCTGTAATGTTCCATTTCAACAGTAAAATGTTCGTTTTTGTATTCGTAAATGTTCGCTTTTGTATTCGTAAATGTTCTATTTTATATTGTGGGAGCACTGTTCTCATTGTGCTCCTGGGAGCACAATGCACGCATTAGAAGATCTTAACGCGGCTTTAAAAACACGTGCTACTGCTTTAATTTCAGTATTTTTTTTTAAAGAGAAATTTCATTAATTGGAGGTCAAACAGCATCTACAATGTGTATTAAAGAAAAAAAAATACAATCAAATAAGGTTAAATCAAATTCGTCTTCAAATAAACTACATTGAACTAGATCGAGCAATACAGCGCAATCCCCTTTTATTGCTGAATCAAGCAACTTTTGATAAGGAATTATATCATCCTGACATAGTTTGGGAAGATCAGACTTGATCGAGTCATGTTGACCGCATTCGAGATTCCAATACCTTCATGTTGAGTCTCAAACTTCAACCAATGAGAACAATTTCTCATACCTAAAGACAAAAAAACATACTCACAACTCCCATAGGGGAGAAGGAGATCTCCACAACAGAGACTAAAATCATCATAATAGGGTTTGAAAAAATCTCATAAAGAGAGACTAATTAATTCAACAAAACAAGAAAATAAACTAAAAACTGAATATAAAAGGGGAAAAGGGGCTTACCATGAATGAAATCATTCATGGCAGCCCCTAACGTATTAGTAAACTTAATAAAGTTACTAGGGTTTGAGAGAGAAAAAGAGAGGGGGGAGGCGTCGACTACTTTAATTTCAGTATATAGTTTACTCTAAATGAGTAATTATTCTCATTGCATATAGACTACTCCCTAAAGAATTTATGCTACGCTACACCCAAAAAGAGAATATTAAAATTTATTAAAAAAATAACAAGAAGAAAAGAATAGATGCTAATTGTATTAAATTAAGGTATATTAACATATTTTACCTCAATTCCGCAAACCAAAACATAGATGGAAAAGAGAGCAAGGTAGGGTATATATAATTACACTTCGAGCTTTCCATATAATAATTATATAATTTCTTTGTTATAAAATATTTGTCCCATAAACTATTTCATGGTCTAGTCACATATTTAATTAGAACATTAATAATACATAAATTCTTGAGTGTAACTGTCACACCATAATATATTGTATAACAACCCACAAACCACCGTTTCTTTTGTAAAAAAAAAACTCAAATGACGTGAAAGAAATGACAAAATGATATGATATTCATATCATTATTTGTACCATCCATGTCATTCTTGTTGAAGTTCTGTGTCATTATGCATGTTACACAATAAGTTGGTGTAGCATGTTACATCCAAGACGCATTCTTAATATTATATTAATAATATATATAATCATCAAATTACATTCTTTATATATAGATGTTATGTACAACTTAACTAATTGGAGCATTTCTTTTCTCACTAATTAATTCGTCCCATTGAGAATCTGTGAGAACGAAAAGGTCTGCCATCTTGTCTCCCACATCCAATATGTAGGTTCGAATCTCATCGAGGGGTGTAGGGGGTTGTTGGTTTAATGTGGATTAGGTTTCTCCCTAAAATAGCGATTACCGTACTTGTAAAAAATAATTAATTGTCCCCGTTTTTGGGGAATAAATTTTAATGGGTTGAGTCAAGAAAAAAACAACTTTTACTATACTTAAAATGTTATATTTCCACCATATCAATGTAGAATCCTTATGAATTCTTTGTTGAGGGTATCCTCAAAGGTACTTTGACAAGTTAAAAGTTTATCATATTAAGTTATAAATGTGACCCCTTATTTTTGAGAAGCCTAATAAGATAGCAGCATGCCTTGCGTCATAGAGTGTGGCCGCGCCACGCGTCTGTCAGTCAGCCAATTTATATTCAAAAGGTCATATCTCACTCGATTCTCATCAGAATCGAGCTTTTGACCAGGCGTTGGAACGATATCGAGCCAAATTTTCATCTCCAACTTGAATTTTCTAAAGATATTGAGTGTGCTGTGAGATATGGCCTTTGAAGTTGACCCTTGTGCACAATTAAAGTATACGATCAAATGGAATTACTCTTATGAGCAAATGAAGTTACTTGTATGAATATGTGGTTACTCTTAACAATAAAAGGGTGTCCCTCCTATAAATAAATGTGGTTACTTTTATAACAAAAGGGAATATTAATCAATTTACGCTTATGAACGAACAAGGTTACTCGTATGAACAAATGGGGTTACATTTGTGAACAATTGGGGTTACTCGTATGATTAAATAGGATTGTCGTTTGATTAAATGAGGTTACTCATGTGAACGAATGAGGTTACTCATGTGAACGAATGAGGTTACTCATATGTATAAATGAGGTTACTCATGTGAACTAATGAGGTTACTCATATGTATAAATGAGGTTACTTTTGTGAATAATTGGGGTTACTCATATGATTAAATAGGGTTGTCATATGATTAAGTGAGGTTACTTGTATGAAGAAATGGGTTTACTTTTGTGAACAATTGGAGCTACTCGTATGATTAAATAGGGTTGTCGTATGATTAAATGAGGTTACTCATGTGAACGAATGAGGTTACTCGTATGAATAAATGAGGTTACTTTTGTGAATAATTGTGGTTACTCATATGATTAAACAGGGTTGTCATATGATTAAGTGAGGTTACTTGTATGAAGAAATAGGTTACATTTGTGAACAATTGTTACTCGTATGATTAAATAGCATCAATGTATGATTAAATGAGGTTACTCGTATGAAGAAATGGGGTTACTCATATGAATAAATAAGGTTAGTCGTATTGATAAACGATGGTTGTTTTTATGAACATTTTGAGTTACTCGTATGAATAGATAAGGTCACCCGTATTGATAAATATAATGGGGGTTACTTTTGTAAACAATTGGGGTTACTGAGATGAATAAATGAGGTGGCTAGCATGAATAAATGAGGTTACTCATAAGATTAAACTAGATTATTCGTATGATTAAAATAGGTGACTCATAAGATTAAAAAAGGTTACTCCAGAAAACTAAACGAGGTTACCGTAAAAAAAAAAAGGGGCTACTCATATAATATTTTAAGGTTACACGTAATCATAGAAGGAGTTACTCTTATGAACAATTGGGGGTTACTCGTATGATTAAATAGGGTTGTCGTATGATTAAATGAGGTTATTCATGTGAACGAATAAAGTTACTCGTATGAATAAATGAGGTTACTTTTGTGAATAATTGAGGTTACTTATATGATTAAATAGGGTTGTCTTATGATTAAATGAGGTTACTTGTATGAAGAAATGGGGTTACTTTGGTGAACAATAAGGGTTACTGGTATGATTAAATAACATTATCGTATGAGTAAATGATTACTCTTACGAACAAATTAGGTTACTCGTATTGATTAAATGAGGGTTGTTTTGTGAGCAATTAAAGTTACTCGTATGAATAGATAAGGTTACTTTGGTAAACAATTGGGGTTACCGATATGAATAAATTGAACAATTGATGTTACTAATATGAATAAATGAGGTTACTGGTATGAAAAAATGAGGTTACTCATAAGATCAAAGTAGGTTACTCATATGATTAAATAAGGTTACTCTAAAAAACTACACGACGTTGCTGCAAAAACAAATGATGTTACTCATATAATATTTTTAGGGTTACGCATAACAATAGAAGTGGTTACTCTTATAAACAGAACGGGGTTACTCATGCAAACAAAATAGGGTTACTGGTATGAATAAATGAAATTTCTTTTATTATTACATGGGGTTACTCATAAGCTTAAACGAGGTTACATAAGGTTACTCGTATGATTAAGCAGGGTTACTCCAACAAATAAACTAACAATTCCCCAATCAATTCCCACAACAACGCCCAACCAGTGCAGTGATTACAATTGTACAAGCATACTATCAACTCGATGGAAACATCTTTTCCAATCAACAACCACTCTCTATTTTGAAGAATAATATGCAATTAGTAGCACAACTGAAGAAAAACGAAAAATCCGAAAGCCAAAAGTTTGTGTATCTTGTGTTGGCATTACACCAAAAACCATCCATCTACGAATTCAGTCTCGAGTGTCAAAACTCCTATGGTAGTTCGCATCTTAATGTATGGATCACTGCGGTAATACTGAAGGAAGATTTTTTTTTTAAAAGGAAATTTCATTAATTGAAAGCCATACGGCATCTACAAATGATAATGAAACCAAAATACAATCCAACACGGCTAAATCTAAACCTATCTTCAAGCAGACGACAATGAGCCAGAACAGACACTACTGCGCAGTCCTCTTGAAATCGCTGAATCAAGCACCTTTGAACGAGGAAGCCTATCATTGTGATATAGCTGCAGAAGAACTATCGGGATCGAACCATGTGAATCGCACCCAAGAATCCACTACCAACGAGATGAAGTATGACCTTCAACCAAGGAAACACAGCACACATATACAACCCAGATACAACAAAATCCAACGAAGACACCAACCCCACCAAGAAAAACCACCGAAACCACCCCATACAGGGGACGAACACCAAAGAAGTGGGACTTATTGAAGAAAACAAAAAAACAACTAAACACCGAAGCCGATCGATTGCGCTGTCGCACCAAAACCACCCCGCGAAACAACCAGCCGACAGACGACATAACCCCGACAAAACAACACTTAAAGGGAAAGGGAGAGGGAAGCCCAACACAACAACCAGGGGACGGGGAAGGGAGGCCCAAAATACCAACCAAAACCAGGGGGGAAAAGGGAAAGGGGAGCCCAGCAAACTCGATAACCAGGGGAAGGGGATGGGGGAGCCCGATAACGTACTAGGGGAGGCCCAACACAGAACTAGGAGAGGGGAAGGGGAGATCTCAACACACCACCAGGCAAAAGAGATAAAGCGCCGACCAGCGAAGCTAGGTGAGGGCAGCAAAACACGAACGAGCAAAACATCAACCAACCGATTAAAGAAGACGAACAGGAGTGAAAACGAGAACCGGGGAGGGATCGACAGCCACCAAAGGAGCGCCGGAGCGACTCCTGGGGCCGTCGACCCGAACTAAAAGCGGCGGGGATTGGGGGGAAAACGAATCGCCTAGTTAGGTTTTGAAGATATAGGGTTTTTGTTTATACTAAAGGAAGTTCAAAGGCTTTATCTTCACCTTGGTGCTGTGTACGTTAATAAAAAAACACAGTTTACCATTTTGCTTATTCAATTCTAGAACACTGGTGATACTACAAATTACTGCTAATTTGGACCTTGAAGTTCCGAATTTGATATGTTTGCCCAAGCCCAATCAAGTATAACAACGTTTTTCAAGGCTCGTGCATAATTCAGCCAGAAAAAATCCTGATAATTCCAGAAACTTCTACCAATTAAGGGAAAAAACAGTCGCACAAAAAAGAGAGGAGAAAAAACAAAACAAAAAAAAAGCTAAGAAAAACCACAAATATGGTGATTGCAACGTCATCATCTTCTCTATTGAAGACGTTTCTGGATCCAAAGAAGAACATCTTAGCTGCTATGCACAAGAGCGCAACCGACAAATGTCTTTGTAAATATGGTTTCTTTCATTTTCTCTCTCTTCAATTTTGGAATTCTGAGTTTTCAATCTCGAAAATAGGTTTGCTTTGCCCAAAATTTCTTCTAGAAATCCCAAATTGTGCGTGATGATTGAAGTTTTGAGATAGTTAGAATGAAAGAAAGTGCAAAAAGGCTCCTTGGGGAGGAGGAGGAGAGATAAAGCGCTCTAGGGTTATTGGCATGATTTTGAAGAACATATTACTCCGTATGGGCTTATTATATGGGTCGGCCGCTTTTAATATCCCCAACTTTGAGTTATTTTTAAATACCCCCAACTATTGGGGAGGTCCGCCAAAAATGCACCCCTGACCTAAAAGAACCGGTTTAGCAGGTTAATAGGCCACGTGTCATGCTCTTATTGATTTTACTTAATTTTTTTGTTTTTTTTATCACCCCACTCTTACCATTTTCTACTGCCACCCCTCCCCATCCTCCCCCTCCTCAACCACCAGTTCCCCTCTCCTTCCTCTTTCTCCCTCCTCCCCCACCCCCTCCCACCGAGAAACCCCCCTTCCCTTCACACCACCCCCAAAACCCAAAGAACCCCCTCCCCCCCACCACCCACCGCCACCTTCCCTCACCCCAACCCCCCTTCCCCTACCCCCAGCAGCCCCCCACCTCAACTTCAACCTCCATTACAACAACAACACTCAAATACAAATTCCCATCACTTTCACTCTCACCCTCACTCCCAACACAACACACAAGCAAATCCCCGGCATTAACCAACCTCGAATCGTGCTGAATTCCACTAATCACAACCTCTTAATATTCATAAACTGAAATTGGCACTACCTTACACTCATCTAAAAGCTTAGCTAATGTCATTCTAACTTTACTATTATTACCAAAATTAATATCAAATGAATCATCGAACAAACTAGAACCATTTTTACCCAATTCACTTACCTCATCACTCTCATCAACATAATCTTCCACCTCTAACCCTTCACCCACAACCCTTAAACCCTGCAATTCATCAATCTCCTCCAAATCAACAACTTCTTCAGGCTGCAATTCACCATATTCAACCTCTTCTTCAACCTCACCCCAATTTTTTTTGGGTGGATTGGGTTTCAACAAACTTTGCTTCACAAACTCTTTCCTTTTCTGGGCAATTGCCTTATCAATATCCCCAAACAAATCATCCCCAGAATTGCTAACTCCAGTTGAATAATCCTCGTTATCAGGAGCATCTTCGACGTCTTTAATGGCGTCGAGAAAAACAAAACGATTCTTCTCGAAATCCTCTTCTTCGAGTTTGCGTGCGCGCGCAGCTTGGCGTTGGATTTGACGGAATTTTGAGATACCATGTGCTGTCGAAGAATTTGGAAGAAGAAGCCATGGATGGGTGTGGGAAAGGTGGTAGTGGGGTGAGGGAAGGTGGCAGTGGGTTGGGGGGGTGAGCAGAGGAGGGGGGTGAGGGGTTGAGAATTTTGGTTTAATTTACAAAAGCTAATAAAGAAAATAAAAGAGAAAGAAAAAAATAAAAAAATTACCTTGCTAACAGGTTACATGTCATCTGGGTGCATTTTTGGCGGACTTCCCCAATAGTTGGGGGTATTTAAAAATAACTCAAAGTTGGGGGCATTAAAAGCGGACGGGCCAAGTTGGGGGTATTCTGATCCATTTTTCCAATAGAAAAAAGCAGAGGGAGTATAAAGGAGAGCACTCATGGTACACCCGGGTGTACCATGAGCATGGTACACCCATGTATTTTTGTAATAAATTACAACTTCAGGGGCACGTTTGTAATTCTGCGTACTTTCTCTCCTATTCCTCTTCCGCGTGCTTTCACCGCCATTTTTTCCGGCGATGCTGTTGGGCCTGCCGCTGCTCATTTCCGAAGGGGTGTGCGACGACGACGGTGACCGTTCAAGTCTTCGTCTTTTTCGTCGTCGTCGTTGTTTCAGGGCTCATTTCTCTCAATTCTTTCTCTCTCTTCTTTCTCGTCGGAAACTTAGAAATCAAAACTTCCACGATCTGAAATTCGCGAGATGATGATGATGAGGCGACTGAAATTCCACGATCTGAAAGTCGCCATATCTGAAATTCGCGAAAAAAAAAAAGAAACGAGTTGAAATTCGTCGATTTGTTCAATTTCTCATTGTTGCTCATTTGTTCTGTTCTTGTTGTTTTGCTTATTGTTGTTCATTTGTTCAATTGTTCTGTTGTTGTTGTTGATTTGATCAATTCTTCTCTCTCTCCTCCTTCCTTCCAAACACAACAATGGAGATCTAAAATTCGCGACAAAAAAAGAAATTTCCAGATCTGAAATTGAGGAAGATGATGATGAGCAAATGACAAAGTTTGCTCATTTGGGTAAAAGTGTGCTCATTTTCTTAAATGAGTAGAAATGCTTGTTCATTTTGCTCATTTGCTCATTTTACTCATTTGTTCATTTGCTCATTTTGCTCATTTGCTCATTTTACTCATTTGTTCATTTGCTCATTTTGCTCATTTGCTGAAAATAGCTTTATAAAGATTCCCAGTATAAAGATAGTCACGTAAGCTTTTTTATGTGAGTACTTATCTAGCTTTGGCAAAAAAAGTTAATGTTGACAAGTAATCCATCGATCTTGAACATGAAATTCTAGACATTTTAACTGTGAAAAATTAAATTTAATAATACCATTAAATTTGTGTATAAACCTTGTTCCAAAAAAATTGTTTTTCAAATTGTCAAAATTTCATATTAAATTAACGTATTGGCCCTTAATTTTGGTGTGATGGCCGCCCATAGTTATTGAATTTTAATTATGAAACTCTATTTAAGCTTCTAAAAACTTAATTAATTTTTTTTGATAATTAGTAGTAGCATATTATTCATAGTGGGGTGACCAATTACACACCAGTCTCTACATTATAGAGTAGAGTTTACAGAACAATACAATAGAGCATACTAAATTTGAGATACAGCATCAGATTCTCATGAGGCAGAAGGCATAAAAGCCACGCAAGAAATTCATCACTCTTTTGGAGGCCTTGTTTGGCGAGGGCGTCAGCCACCGAGTTTGAAGCTCTACATTTTGTTTTGATCAATCTATAGTTTTGATTACATTTTGTTTTCTTATTGAAATTTGTTTGAACTTACTAATTAACTTATATCGAAACTTAATTGATTATAAGGTGAAAAAACAACGCATAAAGAACCACTTAATTCATCCGCATTGTGTAATAATTCGCAATATAAATACTCAAAGAGGATGAAGTTGCATATATTGAGGATAAGATACTAAAGAATTGGTTACATTAGTTTGCATATGTGAGACGTCGACTAGATAGATACTGCTCCAATAGGAATAAAGGAGGGTTGGGATTATGTACTTTTTAGAAGAAGTAGAAGGAGATCAGTGATGACTTTCATATAGGATTTTAAGGACATATGTAGACATTAGGTTTACATGTCGTCGCGGACACCCTTGCTAAGCAAGGTCTTAGGAGATGCGACGAATTCATAGCTTGGCTCTAGTTTTGTGTTGTATCCTCCTTTGGTGTAACTCTTTTAATTTCTGCCTATCTTTTGTCTTGATGAATAGTTGTTTTGGTGTTGCGGTTGTTAAGGTTGTATAACCCATGAAGGGCTGTCAGCCTTTAATCAATAAAGCTTCTCAAATTATCAAAAAAAAAAAAAAAATGGAATGGGATGGAGCGAGGCAGTATTATATGGACCTCAATTTATTCATGAAGACATTAGCATTGTTGTTGTTACTTCATTTTACATCGATTGAGTCATATCTTGAAACTGATCATGTATAATGTAATAATTAGACATAATGACAATGAGTTATATATGGATTTTAGCATAAAGTCTCAAGTGCGTTTAAATTTCATAACCTCGCCTGTAGAATGTAAGAATTGGTAAAGCCATATCTGATACGATAAGCAAGCAAACAAGAGGAATTACAATTCCCTATTTTTGTACTAGTTCCATTTTTGGAGATTGGTGGAAGAGGCAGGGCAGAGCTCTTTCTAAGGATAGAGTAAAATAAAGGTGTGTATGCACTTGTGGTTGTGATTTGTGAATGGAATTTGAAGATTGGTATCGTTTATGGGGATTGGGGAGTGCTACATGTATTTGCTTATAAATTTGAATTATGTCCAATTATGAGTACGGAAAGTTGATAACCAAGCTATATTTGGTTTATTGAAAAGGAAAATACATTTCAACTTTAAGGTTGGGGTTCATTCACTAGTAGGGGCACTTTAAAGAGGAAATTCTCTTACCCTCCTTCAAAATATCTACCTCGTTCACTAGGATCGGATTGACCTACAAGAGGTTCTAAAGTAGAAACCTTCATCTTTCGAGCATTAGTTTTGGTTTTAGTTTTGATAATTTTTTGATTTTTTTTTTTTGAAAGAGAAAGTTCATTAATTAAATGATAATTTCTTGATTATTCGAGACTTCAAAGAGTTATACTACTATTATTACTAATACTACAATTTATTTTTGGGTAAAAGAGCAAATCCAAGAGAAACGATTCATTACCAAGTAGTACTTGGTCTAGTGGTAAGGAGAGCATCCTTCCAATCTCAAGGTTGGGGGTTCAATCCCCACTAGAGGCACTTTGAGGGTAGGGATTCCCCTTACCCTTCCTCCTTACTCTCAAGTGTCTGGCCCATAAAGACCCGAGCGGGGTCTGGGCCACTTCTTCTTACCAAAAAAAAAAAGAGAAACGGTTCATTGGGGGAATATGACTGATGAGATTGAGGGGAGAATTTGGGTGGAAAATGAAAAAATGGAGTCACATGAAAAGCATGTGTGAGTCAATGGCTGAAATTTGGAAGTCATTGCATAATTTCAGCAATAGGTTTCATCAAAAAGAAAATCATAAAAGGTGGTTTAGTGCCTTTTTTATCCATAAATTTCATATAAGATTGTCTTACCATATACCATAATTATATGGTAAGATGTGGGTAACTTGTTGTCGTAAGGGGGTCACTTATGGTAAAAGTGATCCCTTTAAGACACAGGGTGACCCATTATCTGAAAGTGACTCCTTTAATTCATGGAGTGACTCTTTTAACTTATAAAGTAATCCTTTTAAAGAACAAAGTGAGGTGGACTTACACTAATTTTATGTTGGGGCGGTGTTACACAAGACTTACTATTAAGGTTATTCCTCACAAAAAGTGCTATTTAAAAATGGTTTATGATAAATGTTCCAAAATAATTTTATAAATACGAAAAAATCAAATTAACGTAATTGTGAATCTAGCTGGCAATTGCCAATTGGCATGATTGATTGATTTCTCCATATATTTTAAGTGTTAAAAGATATCGTGCTCCTTGTCTCCCTCTTAAGCTCGCTCCTCGTGGACCTCGCTTTTGGCTTTGCTGCTTCGCCTCGTTTTCCCTTTAATTTGTTACCAAAGTACGACTAAATTGTTAACATGTTAATCAATTAATGTTTAATAGAACAATCAAACGAATATTTTTTTCCCTCAAATTAAATCCCACATTAGTATTCCCCTCAAAAAAAAATCCCACATTAGTATCTGCGTTGCTATTAAGATAGTCATTAGTTTGTGTGATCTGTCGAGTTGTTGCTAAAGAGTGGTAAACAATTGTTGTACGCACGCAATTTCTATGTAGTGCAATTTGGCGTAAAAATGATGCTAGTAAAAAAGATGGAATAGTTCATTTACTCATATAGTACGTTTAAATTCTGAATATGGATCAAAATTTCATAGTAAATGTTAGTTAAGGAAACATGATCATTTTCAGTATTTTAGAATTATGGATTGCAATATGGTGAAATGTAATGATTTACGTTCAGTTTTTCGATTTCATTTTGGATATTGAATAAAATTCAATCCGATTATGGAATTGCAATTTGGGGGCCTAATTATCCATGAACTTTGTTTTTAACTAACGCATGAGCTATTATAATGATATACAGATCAATCGTTATTACAAACTCAAACATATAAGTTTATAGAAATCACCACCATCAAATTATGTATGGGTCTTGAAGATGAAATATCCACATAATAAGCTGGTCAGTAGGGCTTATGACTCAAATGGTCTATAGTCTGAACTCTAAAGTGATATCAAAGCTTTAAATTTGTTGTCTCGAGTAGTATAGGTTTGAATAAAATTTATGTTCGTTTGTTTTATATTTTTTCTTATCCAAATTGGAAATCCGATTTAAAAAAAAAACTATATTAAGTACAAATCCAATCAAATTTTGACAGAATATCCAATCAATGTTAATAACTTGATTTAGATTGAATTGGAGTTTTTGCTTTTATTCGAGTTACTTACCCCTTGGTGAAATTCATAAAGACTCTTATGTGCTTGGCACACCAGCTTAATAAACATTACTTAAATAATAAAATGAAAAAGGTTGGTAATCCTAGTCATTGAAATATTATCAAGATGATAATTATAGATTTGAATCCATAAGCATGTCTAAATAAGTCCTTCCCTTACTAGAAGGGCTTCCTATAGCTAACTTTCTTGTTCTACAAAATAATCAAAAGAGCCAGATTACTGCTCATCTCAGCACAATTTCGTATATTATTTTACAAATATTGTTTTGATTTTACTTAGAACAAGATGTTCATTTATGCAAAATTGAGTAATCACTAATCAACGAATCAAACCTTATCATATGGTCTCTCGAGCTTAATCTGAAAGTGACTCAAATTTGATCACTTTGACAAGATCTTGACTTGAACACAATATAAGCATATAATAATTGCTCATTTTCAAGTTAATTTGCAAAATTTATTTTTTATGGTCTCCAACACACAATTTGATAATTAGTATGTTTGATTATATTAGCAAATAAAATAATTCAAAAGTTGATATTTTGAATAAAAAAACATTGACACAAATTCTAACATTACTAATTTTATATATAATTTGTCAAAAAATATATGGTCAAAATTTGTAAAACTTGACCCCTCGAAAGCACAGGTTAAAACTAACTAAAATCAAAGGAGTAATATATATAATGGCATATAGGACAGTAGGAGTAGGGGTGTAAATGATGCGAGTGGAGCTCGAGTTTAGCTAAACTCGACTCGAACTCGAAAACTCGAAATCAAGCTCGACTCGACTCAAAAACTCCCGAGCTTGAAATCATCAAACTCGATTCGAATTCGAAATCCTAAACTCAAGCTCGAATCAAGCTCGAACTCAAGCTCAAACTCAAACTCGAATCAAGCCCGAACTCGAAACTCGAACCAAGCCCGAACTCGAAACTCGAACTCGGATCAAACTCGAACTCAAATCATGGCTCAACTCAAACTTGAGTCAATCCATGTACTTTGAGTTAGGTACTTGGAGTAGCTTTTTAAAAAGAAAAAAAGTTGGGTATTTCATTGTCCAACCAATGTGGGCCTTTATGAAATAAATTTTCATAGAAAAAATGGTTTTCAACCAAAAAGTTTTTGTTCCATTTATAAAGAACACAACTTTAAACTTTTGTTTCCCAACCAATGTGGGACAACTTTAATTTAAACAATAAATATAGCTAGAGTAGTAACATTTTATAGAGAAAAAAAGGCTATTGTTTATAATACTATAAACCAATGTGCGACATTTAATATCTTACATAAAAGATCATTATTAATAATTTTCTAGTTTGTTCATGAGATTTTGAGCCGAGCCAAGGCTAAGGCTCGTTAAAATCTTGTGTTCGACTTGTTAACCATAACCTAAAGACAAACTACAATCAATGTCCACTATGAAAATATTATCTATGAAAGTGTTTATTACATTTCATGGATTAAGTTCTTTGAAAAAGTTTGAGAATTATTTAACAAAATTGCAAGTATTATATATAATTTTTTTTTTCGAGCTTCTCGTGAGCTTTTCGAGTCGAGCTCGAGTTCAAGTCGAGCCTACTCGAGTCGAGCTTTGACCAAGTTTTGACCGAGTCGATCTCGAGTAGCTCGCGAGTTGTCTCGTCTCATTTACACCCCTAAGTAGGAGTATATGCTACCAATTGTCTACCTCTTCTTAAAATTTGCCCACTTAGGGTATGTTCTGTTCAACTTATTTTAACTTATATAAGATCTTACTCCCTCCGTTTTTTTTAATTGCTACATTTTCCTTAAATGGTTGTTTCTTTTTAATTGCTACATTGTTTAAACTTTCCTTATTTGGGATACTTGGCCCACCATAAAGTAATACTATTATATTTGTTATTCTTTTTTTCCACCCAAAATTACTACTTTTTCACCTTTTCCTATTAATTTAAATTAAATGGGTCAAAAAGTATCCTCTAAAAAACTTGAAAGTGACATTGCCTAAATTGTTGTGCATACAACAATGTAGCAATTAAATAAAAACGGAGGGAGTATAAGATAAGATAAAATTAGATAAGTTAAGATAAGATAAAATAAGATGTTAGACACACACAATAAACTATCTTATAAGATAAGATAAGATCAGACAAGATCAGATAAGATAAGACAAAATAAGTTGAATTAAACGGACCCTTAGTTTGAATTATTTGTGAAATATCCTCTTTCAGTAGAAAGTCAACACTTACTTTCAAAAAAAAAAACATCTTCTTTGAATTGAAAATTATATAGTCTTCTTTTGATAAATAGCTTAAGTATGTAAAAAAATAGATGAAGTACATAAGATCGAAGCATTATGGTTATTGGATATGATAGCGCAATGGCTAAACGGTTAGGGTTAAATTTATAGGGCTTTTATTGGACAGGGCCGTTATTGGGCCAACAAAAAACCCAATAATTTTGAAAAATAAAATAGATTTTTCAAATAATATTATATGTACGGATTCGTCTTCATTTATACTCACTTTTGGCTCTCTTTGTTCCTTACTTTTCTTGCCCGTTTACCGACCTGCCCATTATCGATCCGCTACCCGTTTGGCCCAACCCGCCAGCGGCTCTCTTAAGACCAGACCCGTTTCCGACCCGCTTCGACCCTGACCCGTCCCGCCCAATAACTAAGTCTACTCCCGAGTCTTGGGCCTATAATCTAATTTTCCAAAAAAAAAATGTACCATCTATTGCGTGTTCATAATATTTTGATATGTAATTCTAGTTTTTAAATGTAACTTTACTATATTCCACTTGTAAATCTATCAATTGAAACATATATACTTCATCTGTTTCCTAAAAGATGCATCATATTGACTTGACTAATTTGTCGATTCACAACTTTAACCATCAATACATTTAATTATATATTATTAAAAACTACGGTTTTTTCACCATATACCCCTGACTAATTTTTTTTGGACCGTATACCCTCGCAAGTTTCCAAATTCACCATATACCCTTCACGTTTCAAAGAATACATCAAAGTACCCTTTTGACTAACGGTGTTAGACTTCCGTTAGTCATTAACCTGTAATCCCCCCTAACCCTCCTAATTAACTAACCTAAACCTAAGTCAAACCCTAACCCTAATCCTAACCCCTAATCTAATACCCTAACCTCAACCTCTCCCTCCCCCCACCCCCCTCCCCCCCCTTACACCACCACCCCCTTACCCCAAGGGCCGCCCCACCCCCACCACCCCTTACCCCACCGCAGCCGCCACCCCAACAGTCCCCCTCCCTCCCCTTCCCCTGCAGCCCCCTCCACGCAAAAAACCCCCCACCACCCCCACCCACGCAAACCCCCCTCCCCTTCCCCCGCAGCCCCGTCGTGCTTGCTGCCCCACCACCGACGAGCTTCCCGCCCACAAACGGAACTCAAACCACGAGCCCGTAAAATCAAACGGAACTCAAATCGAGCCCGAAAAATTCGAGCCCAAAGAAACCCCCCACCACCATCGCACCACCTCTCGAAATCGTCGCACCACCCTCACACCACCTTTGAAACCGTTGCACCACCCTCGCACTACCCCTAAAATCGTTGCACCACTCCTAAAACCCTCGCACCTCCCCTAAAAATCCTCGCACCACCCCGAAAACGTTGCACCACCCTCGCACCACCCTCGCAAGACACCCCTAAAACCTCGCACCATCATCGTACCTCCCCTGAAAAACGTCGCACCATCCTCGCACCTCCCCGATAAAAGCCCGATTTCACCGCAACCACCTATTGACGTAAGACAACTTGACAGGGGGAGGGGGTTGCGCGATTTTGTAGGGGGAGGGGGTCTGCGCGAGTTTGCGAGGAGGTGAGGGAGACTTTTGCGGTCTTTGTTGGGTGTCGGAAGGTGGATGGGGTTGCGGTGTTGCGGGCGGCGGAAGGGGGAGGGGGTTGCGGCTGCTAACGGGTGGCGGGGGCTTCGGGCAAGGGGAGGGACTGCAGTGGGGGGGGGGGGGTGGGGGGGGGGGGGTGGGGGGGTGGGGATGGGGTTAGGGTTAGGGTATTAGGGATAGGGTATTAGGGTTAGGGTTAGATTTAGGTTAGTTAAGTAGGATTAGAGGGTGATTAAGGGTTAATGACTAACGGAGTTTAACGCCGTTAGTCATTAAGGGTAACTGGATGTATTTTTCAAAAGTGAGGGGTATATGGTGAATTTCAAAAGTCGAAATGGTATATGGTGCAAAAAAAAAAATTGTCAGGGGTATATGGTGAAAAAACCGTAAAAACTAAAACGAAATAATATTTTAAAAATATACATTGAAATCAATCAATCAACCCAACTACAATACAAATAATTACATTTATCTTTATAAATTAGTTTAAAAAAATGGGCAAAATTAATATTCAAATAGAGTAAAAAATCAAGATGACACACTTATTAAGAAACGGAGGAAATAAGTTAAACTACTTCTCAACCACAACCCAGAATTACCGTACCCGACCCGATTGACCCGATTCGAGATCCACCATCCACCTATACCTTACCCTACATCTTTATCTCTTATCCAATGCTATCTCATACAATTCTCATGAAACGTGGGTATTGTATTAACAACTCAACAAGTGTAAGGCTATACCCAAAGACAAATCATAAAACACACGTGGCAAATACTCATCTAACCCAAATCTACCTTTCCCAAAAATCCATAACATACTTAACGACGTAAACACAATCCATCCAAGTATCCAACTCCGTTAAACCCCCTCTCCCTCACAGAAAACACAAAATTAACACCGTTTACTAACACCTTCATTTTTTTTACCGTTAATTAAATCTTAACCGTCTAACTTCCCCAAATAATATCATTAGTACACTCCCAAATGTACGGGGTAGGTGCACACCAAGGTAGCAAGCACCCTTTACACACTTTCTCTCTCCTCTGCCAATTTTTTTTTTTTCTTTTTTTGATTCTTCATTTTTTTTTTCTCTATATAAGGGCCTGTTTGGTGGGAAGATAGAAAATCACTAAATTAGATAAACATATTCTCTCTCAAGTTTCAACTTTTAATTTCTTTCTCTTGAGAATTTGTGAAGTGACAACTTTTTTTAACTTGTATGGCCGCTAACTCAAGTTACCGTGGAGTTACTAGCTTTGGTAAGCGAGTCGTGACTCAGATCGTAACTCAGTCTTCTCCAACTCGTTCACTCTCTGCTGCTCCTGTTTTCAGGTATACATTTTTTTTATCTGTAATTTTATTGTGAAATTAATATTCTTATTATATAGTTTATGATCATTTTTTTTTTAATGGATTTTCATCTTTTTTTGCCACTTTCCTCTTTCATAGTTTGATTAATGGGTATTTTTTTTTTGTTGCCAACATTTTTATGACCATTTTTAGAACTAAGTTTTATGTCAAAAAAAAAAAAAAAAAAGCTAAGTTTGATTTTTGGCTGATTTTTTTTTTTTGGGGGTAGGATGATTATTCTGTTATTCTTTTTATGATGTTGGTAGTTCTACTATAAATGTTGCATGACTGTAAAAAAAATTTGATTGATTTAAGTTTAACTTTTTAAAAAGATATGATAAGTGGTTGATTCCGTACAATTTGCATCCTCCACCTAGGTGAATGCCTATGCCCTCTCATATTCTCCATCTATTAGTTTAGTTTTCTACATGATAGCAAGAGAATATGAGGGATTATAACGCTTTAGATACACCCGAGTGTATGGTGAATGAACTCAGATTGAGACGGTACGGTACGGTACGAGTGTACGGGTTCAACTAGTCGTATCTTTGTTTGAATCCATGATTTTTGGGATCTTGCTAAAATATCAACTACTTATCACATAAAATTAGATTATTACTTCATATGACAAATTGATTATTGATCTAATCTTGTCAAGTTCTAGCTGCAATTAGTTGCTTTGCAATATTTTACAAAAAAAAAATTGAGGGATAATTTTTGGGATCTTGTGGAACGTTTGTTTTTCTTTACTCTCCGTTTTTAAGTAGTTGGAGCAAAATGGTGGTAATAAATAATGGTAATAATAATAACTTCATATATTATCTTATGAAAAAAAGTGTAGCATACTAGTGTTGTGCTAATATCTATGACAACGTTTGTTCATCCCCTAATACTCTTCTTTATCCATATATTTTTCTATCATTATCCTTTGGAACGTAGTATTGAGTGATAATGAAAAATTTACTATACAAAATCCCTGGTCGTGAGATGAAGTTCCATTACCATCGCCATTGAAATCTAAGTTCGTCAGTAAAATTACATATAAATTCATTACCATCATCACTAGTAGGCTAAGAAGATAAGGTGAAAATAAAAGTTGGTTTATTGATAAACTGATCCCCTCCACAACCATGTTTGTAATTCTTTGTTAAACTGACCCCTCCGCAACTGAGCCTGGCTTCGCCCCCGCTAATTATTATCGCCCATCATAAAAGCAGTATGGGATTTGGATTTGTGTCAGCTTTTAGCATTCTTATCTTAAATTAGACTTTTGGGCTCTGCTTGTCCTTCTATGTTTGTTGTTCCATGAGTATAGACGTATCGAGAATATCATACTTGAACTAGAAAAATATGCCTTTTTACTCTGTCAGCTCTGTACAAATTCTACAAATTTCAGAATTTTTATCTTATTTCAGGAAAAAGAAAGTTAGATTTAAGTTGAATGGTAGACAATGGATAAAATTGACACATGCATATAACTAAATCAATGGGCGGATTTCTGAGAATATACCCAATTAAGTTAATAATTTTTTTGGTATAAAAAAATTGTTTGAATTGACTTTTTCCTGTGGTTATTCTGGTCTTAATTTACTATAAAATGAAGATGATGTTTGTTGATCTAATTTTTTTTTACTTTTAATGCCATAACCTCTCTTGTCATGTGAAAGGTTCGTGCGAGAAAATGAGCTATAATATAGCATTATGTCGTTTTCATGATTCTAATGTTACACTTTAATGGTCAAGCCTAACCTTGAAGTATATTATTTCTTAAACACTATGCTTAATGGATTTACACAAAGTTAAAATAAGTTATCCTCCTACTAATCGAACTGTGTAGCAACACATCAAGTGATTTTATATGCTTATCTCTTGGAAGGATCTTATGTAACTATTGTACATCATACGTGTGCAACTAATTACCATAATCAATAACCCCTCAAAAAAAAATGACCATAAAATCAATAAAAAAAACTTAGATTATTTTTTATTTGATTCTATTTGCCAACCCACCCTCTTATAACTGCTATTTTTTCGGGTGGGTTGTGTAAGGGTCGCATTGCAATATGGTGTAACTAGTGTATAGATAGATAAGTGTCGGCTGTAGCTGAAAGAGAATGATTTGTGTATCTAACACGTATTTAGATG
The DNA here is from genome assembly GCA_947646795.1 of Beta lomatogona. NCBI lineage: Eukaryota > Viridiplantae > Streptophyta > Magnoliopsida > Caryophyllales > Amaranthaceae > Beta > Beta lomatogona. The sequence goes on along the minus strand of CANSNZ010001059.1, from coordinate 2,794,814 downwards.
GGCCTGAGGACCAACAAATCTACGCTTTTGCATTAGATGCTATTAAGGGGAACATAATTAATATCTTCATAATAAATGGAGTAATAGGTAGGTAGTATGCAGTTTGTCATGTGGTTAGTTGGTTGGTTTCTTTGGTTGTTGGTTCATTAACCTTGTAGATTTAGCTTTATTATATAAAATGTTTTTTCTTTCCCTTTTCTTTTTATACATAAAATTGTTAATCTAACAACTTAACTTCTGCACTTAAATGATTAAATCAGTAGAATCTTGTAAGTACTAATTAGCACATGGATTTGGCCTAAACCGAGGCGTAGTCCCACTCCCACATATAAGTTCTTGTGATTAGGATGATGATAATGATGATAGGTTGTTTATTAATTCTAGATTTAAACACGATCTTTACTCATTTATATGTACCAAAGGCTATTCTTTTATTCATTTGCACATTAGAATGACCCCGAATAGAAAAAAGAAAGATATTTTCAAATGATCAACTGCGCAACCAAAAATAGACCTACAGGAAAGTACAAAATACATGTTTTAATCTTTTTGGTGTCAAGATCAACAATATGTAGGTTTTATTTGTCTTCTACAAAACAGGGTAATGCTTAAGCAAGTAAAAAAGCATAATAAATAATAAAGTGCTAAAGTAGTTGGCCCATTGTTTGTTGATTTTCTTTGAAGATAATGTGTTTTCATTGTCCATCATCTGTCATTGTGCATATTTCCTCATCACCCCATTATTTCGTCTAATTTATTACCAATTAGTTACTATCATATCGTAAACACATGGGTCTCAGCTGCCGTTGCATTTGGTGCATCTTGTTAGGTGCTTGCAATTAGCGTGCATCACATGCTAAGTAATTGGTTATTATGGTATGGCTTACCTTGTACGTGCTCTTTCTCTGTAACCTTTGAATTTGCGTCACTCCTGCAAGTTGGCTGATCTGTATGTCAGAGTATCGTTGACCGTAATATAATATAGACTGTATAATGAAATTATTTTTGTTCGAGGGGTAGATTTCAAGTCATATGATATATAGACTGTATAATGAAATTAAAATTAGTCATACTTATACAAGTCGTATATTTTTAGAAAGATGTAAGAAAACAAGAAGCTATTTTTGGTCATTTACATTTTTATTGTTTTTTACTTTCAACACAATTCAAAACAAAGAAAATGAACAAGTTTAGGGCCTGTTCTTCCCAGTTTATTTTCAGTTCAGTTCAGTTCCTAAATAATAATCATTACTATTAATTAGTTATAATTTAATTCAGTTCAATTCAATTTAGTCCAGTTCAGTTCAGTTCAGTAATTTTATGCCGAAGAGAACAGGCCCTTAAGATAATGGTTGTGCAATTCAAATGTGTCGATGAGTTGTTGATATGAGTATGGGTGTAGGCCACAATGTTTTGAAATTTGGACCATGGAAAAAGAGGATATTCCATAAGGCCATAAGATATGCTTTTCTTATGTGTCAATGAGTTGGAGAAAAAACATTATTAGTCTTTTGAAATAGGAATTGTTTGGTTATTACGCGGTTATTGATGACAAATCAAGGATCAAATTCTACTATAGAAATTAATAACATAATGTATGATAATGTACAGGAGATCTCTGCATGCTTCAGTGTATGACAAGAACATCGACGATCATATCCGCCCGGTCGTAGTGCCAGATGATGTGATTCAGCTTAATTCAGACAAATACTGGGCTCCAAACCCTAGCACCGGGGTCTTTGGGCCTGCAGCAGAGCAAGGTGCTGGCGTGGACCGCGGGTTCCATGCTTCGCCCTCGAACGGTGGCAGCGAGTCTGTGCTGGAGCAGAAGGCGTTTTTCCGTCCTCTTGAGGACCTGGACAAGCCCCAGCACCCCTAATCTTAATTGCCCTAAGAAGATTAAGCCGCCCTAGTTAATTACTCCTATTAATATAATATATCAGTGAGCTAGAGGCTGGCTAGTAGTTAGTTGTAAAAGTCTGCCTGCTTAATCTACGTTTGAATAATCACTTGGTCGTTGTGTGTGATTAGTGGCTTGAAAGATCAGTGTTGGAGAAGTAATGATATGTAATTGTGCTCTAATGATTCTGCATTTTGGTTATGAGTGTCTTGTATTATGTTCAGATACTGAACCTTCATCATCATATAAATATCAAAGAGCGTTTATGTTATTATGTATATGTTGAAATATGTAGTTTATATATGTTATGTATTTTTTCTGCTTTGTTTTACTGATTGGTTCACAACTTTACACAATGTAGGACATAATCTTATCCTGCTCATGCGAAAGTTTCTTTTATTGGATTATGATTTCTTGCATACTCTTCTCAATACTTTAGCCACATTTCTTTTTGAAAAAAAAATATTTTGAAGGCATTAGCCGTTTTTCTCGCTCTTAGGACTATCTTAAGATACTTTACTCATATTATGAGTCGAATTTATATAATAAAATGAAAAATAAAGCAATACTCCTCCATTCTTTTTAATTTGAAGCATTTATTTTGAAGCATTTATTTTGAAGATACATTATAATTATAAAAACATGACAAAAAGCATTTAATTTGAAGCTAAATAAGGAAAGAAAAAAGCTGTAAAAATTATAAAGTCTATCAAATTTTGTCTTTCATCACGATGTGAATGTTGTTGACTCAAATTTCGCTAGAGACACTTTTGGAGGGCGAATGTCCCCTATTCTTCTGCATACTTCTCAGCTTTAAAGAGTTGTTAACTTTACTTTTTCGCGATGTCAAAAAAAAAAAAAAAAAAAAAAGAGTTGTTAACTTGGCAACATTGACCCTTAAGAAATTCTGATTCTTCGCTACTTTAAAAAGACTTTTTTTTTTCAGCAATCACAATTATCTTAGATACCATACAAACTGGCGATAACTAAAAGATACCATCAATAAATTAGTCATCCAACATATCAGTATATAAAACTGGCTGCTACTTGTAGTTCCTCTTTGTAGAGACACCTAATTACAATTAAGAAGAGAAGCAAAGAAGAAATTACATATGATTGTGTGGGCAAGGCAGGATGCAAGCTTACAAATAACAAAAGTTTTACAAAAGTGAAAAAGATAGTGGAACCAAAAGGGATTTTGGACCCTTTTTATGCTATAAGATGATTGTAGTGGGCTACTATATGTAGTATTACTGTTGAGTAGTCAATTTTAATACACTTCCAAATGGATGGATAAGCTGTTAATGCTTTGGTGGGACTTGGGACTACTGTACAACAATGTATGATGTAAACTGACAAGACATTTGGCCATTTTGAGTGCCCAAATATCTTGAATTAATGAATCAATTCTCTTCCTTCTTTTTTCCATTTCAATTAACATCAAATAGGCAATCATTTAGATCAGCATACTAATTGACATGAAGGGTGTCAATGACCTAAGCCCAAAATCGAGCTCGGTTCAAGGTTTTTTTTCAAGGTACCGAAAAAAGATTAAGAAATCCTTCTCTTAAAATTTTTTCCTAAGTTATCAAACTAAATAAGATGATGGAGGTGGGGCCCGAGTTTAGAGTAAGCTCCATCCGTGGTATGCCCTACGTGTGAACCAGCTTAAAAAGGTAGTCGGCTTCTTGATTTGCCTCGTTGAAGATATGTGTAAAAGCGATAGAGCTAAAATTTCGACAAAAGGTATGGATGTCCTCTATGACGGTGGAGATAGACCAAGGACAGGGAACTTGCAGTTCATAATGTTGATGACGACTAGGTTATCACTTTCTATAATTGGATACCCATAGTCTTGCTTCTACTAGACCATTGCGGAGAGCCACAACTAACTATTTACTAATAATAAGATCACTAAATATTTAGCTAATTTATAGTATTATTCTAATTCCTAAATTTGAAAAAGTAAACGTGTAAAGAATTCAAGTTGCTGACAAAGTATCTTTATTAGTTAGAGAGACTATCTTTTTCCCATATCTCGGCCTTGTAATCAAAATACTATATATATATATTTCCTGTTGTGGATCTTTGGACCAAAAACTTAAGAGGGTTGCTAAGTTTTAATCGCCTAAACATTGAAGTATATATTAAAAGTTGAATCTGTAGCCATTATGCTAACAAGATTTCTATGTATTTAATACAACTCGTGTATCTAATCTAGATATGCAAAAGAGATCATCAGAGGTAGGCCCCTACAAACCCCAACTAAGATCCTCTCCTACATATCTCTTAATTGTTTTTTTTTCCAAGACAATTAAGATATATATTATCTTATTAAATATCGGAGCATGACAACAACATGGTTGTTGTGATAGGCAGTCCATAGAGCTATCATGTAATCAATTATTTCACAATAACTTTTAATATGAAGAAAATATTAAAAATAAGTGAACCTATTTAAAAAGAAGAGAAAACAAGATTAAATAAGACAAAAAATGTAAGTGTTAAAATTATTATGCAACGAATATATTAAAATGGTCACCATTTCATTTTAAGTTTTGTTTTTGGCCTGGACTATATGAATACAAACATGAGAATTGATATGATTGAACAATACAGTATTCGAAAGCTCTAGTTTTTGTTTTGCTTTTGTAGTTGCAATATCCAAAAGTTGCCCATAATGGCTAGCAAGAAACTGAAAAAGGCGACAGTGGCAGTTGGTCTGAGGCAGCCCCCTCGTCATATTGTTATCCAATTCCCAGTCTTTAGGGCTATGTATCCTACATGGAGCTTTTGAGGATAATATTGTGGATAACAATTACTTGTTACTTCCATATTCAAACTTTAAATTCACAAAATTTTCAATAATATCCCCGTCCTTAATTCCTTGTTAAACAACAAGTATTAGGTGAGCACGTTTTGTAATATACCTTTATGATAGATTATTGTAAATCCGCTCATATTTAAAGTTACTAAATTTATTGTCAAGTTAATATGTCCTAAAATTATATTTGTTTCCTGTTTTACTGTCCTTGATACGCACTATATGTCTATATCCTCCCTAATTCATATGCTTGTTAATAAATTTCCATGCATTAGTTATTAGCCTATTAATAAATTGGAAAAAGACAAATATTGAGCATCAGGAATCAGGAAATGATATTATTAATACTGTACATTCACAATAAAATAAAGTAATACATCTATTTTAACAAAAATTGAATTGTAATTCACATGTACGTTTACTTTTCAATTTCCAAAAGTACCTTAGATGAGTTTCAAAAAATAACTTGGCGAGAGATAACTTTTTGTTTGTCCCTGGGCACAAACGGGATCCTCATCCATAAACATATACTACTTCCGTTCATTTTTAATAGTTACACTTTCACTTTTGATATCATTCACAAATTTTCCTTTGACTATCATTTACGATTTATGGTTAAGAGAAAATATAGTCATGTGGGGTCTTGTTTGATTCGTCTCGATACGTACTTTTAGAATATTGACTTTTTATATTTTTTTTGCAAATACAAAATTAGAGATATAAAGACTCAAAATAGTGCATCGGCATGCGTGAAAAGTGTAAGTATAACTATTAAAAAGGAACGGAGATATTATTTTTCTGAATAATTTGTTTTATCTTAGTATATTTCAGAAATTATGATATCCTTTAAGCACAAGTAGTATAAAATCACTTGTTGAAATGAAGAACAGTATAGTAAGAAGCTATAATATCAAGTATATTTCATTTTTGGGAAAAATAAAAAAAAAGTTGCTTAATTATTGATTACAATTTACAAGAAGTATACATTTTCATAATAGGACCCGAAATTGACCTGAGATTACCTAAACTAACCCGGACTCGAAGCGAGTCAGGCAAACCCGGACCTAAATCAAACCCGAACCATACCATCAACTATAATTTCACACTCAGTGGCGGATCCAGGATTTAGAGTCAAGGGTAGCGCAATTTTGTGATACCATCAAATACAAAAAAAACTAATTCAGAATGCTACAAAATCCAAATAAAACTCTAAAGTACTTTAATAAAAGAAAATTACGATTGTTCACGACGTGTTCACAAATTTTAGAATTGATTTACAATCGCATCAAATTTGACATTTGAGAACAAATATTTCTCAAGAATTCACTTATCAATTGACACAATTCACAAGTAACAACTCTAAATCCATATTCCACAATTCACCATTCAAATACCATAAGTCCACAAATTTATAAATTCCTACAATTCATAGATCCCACAAGGCATAAATCATAATTCATGGATTTGAGAAGGGTAATAGCCCAAAACAAGCAATTTACACACACAAAAATTGTTAGAATCAAATTCCTTTAAAAAGAGAAGTGTAAAATATTCTTCTAAGTCTTGCAAAGGACATATTACCTAAGTCATAACTACAACTTAACAATTAACATTAGCTGAAAAAAGAAGTAAGAAATTTAAAATAATTATTACTCCCTCTGTATTTTTTTATCTTTCCTACTTTGACTTTGCACGTTTGCCAATGCACTTATTCTACCTTAAATATCTTTCATTACATATTAGTAAAAATTATAATAATTGAATATTAATAAACTACTCATTTAGACGAATCAAACAGACCCCACAAGACTATATTTTTTCTTATATATTGAGAAAAATTTCAAAGATTCTCTCTAGTTGTGTAAATAGTGTCAAGATTCTAAGTGAGAAAGATAAAAAAATACAGAGGGAGTATTTACTATCATTCATGATTTATTATCAAGCTTAGTTGTCTTTCTTTAACCTTTCCTCCTGATTTGTTGCTTTTTCAATCTTGTAGCTTACCCTTTATTTTCCCTTAATAACACAACTACAATATCATTATTAACTCCCCCTGCATGAACCAAGTATTCACCTGGCAGTCGGTAGACCAACAGTGCCAATCCAGGAGACCGCTAGTGGAGACAATTCCTTCCGGCTAACCACCGCCACGCCGCTCCAAGCATCCACCAGTCAAGCCGCGACTTGAGTTTTTAGAGACACTCGGTGGCCACCGAAGCCGGCAACGACATAATTTTAGACGAAGAAAGAAAGAGAGAAGGCGAGGAGAGAGAAACCACCAGTCAAGCACTCAAGCTTTCCACCTCTTGGTTTTGATTAAAAAAAAAACTGAATTTTTTCAAAAAAATCAGGGGTTGCAGGTGCTACCCCTTGTGACTTAGTGGCTCCGCCACTGCTCACACTATAAAGTAATCCAAATTTTAATTTTTTGGTTATTTTAATGCTCTATTATTTACTTTAATAGTATATCCTTTCTATTACTTGTAAGTGCTATCCTTTCTATTAAGTGCTAACTTAAAATATTTTATTTTTTAATTCAAATATTTATTTCAACTGAATTAGAGTCAACCCATTCGAAACAAATCCGATTAGACTTGATATAGATTTGTCTCGAATAAAATGGCTCATGCACAACCCAAATGACCCGTTTGCCACCTATAGGCAATCCTAAACCAAACAACCACTTGTAGTTAACATGCATAGGAAAAACTAACTTGCATGAAGCTGTCTAGTTCCTTTTGCTTGGATTTTAATTCTCCATACTTGCCCTTCTTATGTGTAGGTGACAATGTGACATACATAACTTACCTTCATTTTTAATAGAGATAATGTTACTGCAAGTCCTTTTGAGCTTTGAAAGTTATATGTTCATATGTCATAAATTAGTCTTAAAACTAGCTTATCAAGACTCAAAAAAGAATCTTCACCCTATACTCATAGTCATATCAATACTTAAGGCTCTTTATAGTTAGTTTATTAATGAATATTTGTTTTGTGGGGGAACCACCCTCAATTTCTTGAACGCATATGTCTATATGTTCGACTCTTCTCTTAATCTCTTCCTAGTAATATGATAGATGGATCCCACTAATAATTGTAGTGGCTTATGCAGGACACATGTTATGACTTTATGAGCGCATGCTTAAGGCAAAGGACCACCATGTATACAAGACATAATTTAAGTTGCATTTCGCAAAAGATTGACACGATACGAAACTCCAACCTCAAGGGATGGTCAAATGTACAACTAAATAGAGAAGAAAATGTTTAAAGTGGTTAGTTGGATAAGTTGATAAGTTATAAGTCATTTGGAAATTTGAAGGTTCTCTTTTAATGCATCTATTTTTTAATTTTATTTTTTTCATAAAAAGCAGTAATCATTTTTTAATTTTTTTTTTTTTGATAAAAAGCAATTGCCATCATTAAGGCTTATTTTATACTACCTCCGTTTCAAATTAATAGTTACGCTTACACTTTTCACGCATGCCGATGCACTATTTTGAGCCTTTATATCTCTAATTTTGTATTTATAAAAAATATAAAAAGTCGATATTCTAAACTACATATCGAGACGAATCAAACAAGACCCCACATGACTATATTTTCTCTTAACCATAATTCACAAATGATAGTCAAAGAGAAATTTGTAAATAGTGTCAAAAGTGAAAATGTAACTATTAATATGAAACGGAGGTAGTATCCACTAACTGATAAAATGATTTTGATGGTAAGAATTTTAGATGTAATTTTGTAAATAAAGTCCCATATATATCCATGCACAATGAAACTTCATCCAAACATGTGCTTTTCTAATTAACTTTTCACTACCACTAACTAATATATCCAAAGAGCTTTTGATGAAAAATACTTGCATGACCTAGACATTGACATAGAACTTTCATCATAAATCATCAAAATAAATATGAATTTATTATATCACTACCTTTGTCACACCTATCAAACAACAAAAGTAGTAGATTCATAAACTCTTTTTTTTAGGGGTCTAATAAGTTATTCCAGTCGAAATTGTCACTTGGAAATTGCTAGGAAATTGCACATTTATCAAACTAATAAATAAATCGGATTGACTATATGTGCAAATAACAAAAGTATAATTTAATTGGAGGACCGACCATATTTAATATAGAAATCACACATTCACATTCCTATCAAACAGTTCCATACTTGTGGAGATCAAAATTATGTGAGGACCACTTCTAAGATTATTGTTACTTATTTTTCATGCATGATGCCATGATTTTAGACATGATTTTGACACATTTATTTTTTATCTGCTACCACTATTTTTTTTTTTTTTTGAGGGGACCACTATTTATTTACATGTAGGGAGAATCTTATTTGATTATATGTATCCAAAATATTTCTTAGATTCGGACTGATTGTGGTGGGAGAATCCGATCTTTCTCAATTAAATAACTATGGTAGATAAAGGGAAAATAAAATATCCTCCACTCTTTGAGTTTTGCCCTCAACTTTTCTTTTCTTTTTTTATTGAAAAGAAAACATTAGTCCTCCATTATAAACCATCCTTATTATTCTACCACAAAGAAAAAAAAGTCATCAAATATCGAAAACATATACGAGATCCAAATTTGAATAAATTGATTGCATCGTTAAGGATTTTTTGTCTCAAACTATCTTTAACTTTCAAGTTTTTGCGAGAAACTACCTTATAAAAAATTTGTTGTTCCAAACTACCTTACTTTTACCATTTTGTTGTTGACAACTACCTTATGCCGATTTTCGGCGTTGACTTTTTTCTTAGTTCAAAATTGTGGTAAAAAACAAAATTACTTTTGTGGAAATTGCTTGAAATTCGAGGAGACCGAGAGGGTGATTGAAAGGATGATTGTTTCAATTTTGATATTAGAAGAGGAATTTAATGGTGGATTGGTGGTACAAAGTGTCGACATAGATATGAGAGAGAGAGCACAGGGAAATGGGAAAAATAGGGTGGGGAAAATGAAAAAAAAAAAGGTTTAAAAAGGTCAAGTGATAGTACGTGACATTGAAATAAACTGGAAAAAAAAAAGTCAACACCGGAAACCGGCATAAGGTAGCTGTTCAACAACAAAATGGTAAAAGTAAGGTAATTTAGGACAACAAAATTTTTATAAGGTAGGTTCTTGCAAAAACTTGAAAGTTAAAGGTATTTTGGGACAAAACATCCTATCATTAATTCATTATTCTACTATAAGTTAGTAATGACCACTAATAAATAGAAATATTAACAAAATACTTCTGATAAGAAATTTAAAAATGCTATATTACAATATAATTCAGATATACACATTCACAAATGTCTGGTTAAAGTGACTACAATTTATACTACTATATATTTTTTTCTAGAGGGTTCTATCAATTCTTGTGGATATAAAGGCCAAGAACAAGATGGAGGGATCATGGGGATATATTATATCGACGTAAAGGAGACAGAAAGATAAAGTTTATTGATGGGTATAAAGTTTATAAACTATAAATGAATACCGTGAAATGGGCCAAGAGAATATAGAATAGGGGCCAAATTTAATTTAAAACAAGGATGTGGAATTGAAAAATAAGTAGGCTCATTGGGCCACTCAGAACATAAATCGGATGAACTTATAGATTTGGAACAAGGACATCTAATTGAAGAATCAGTAGGCTCGTTGGGCTAAGGCTAAGCGCGCTGATGGGCTCCAAGATATCCTCTCAGACTTCATGTCCATGAGCTTTTATGGATGTGTAAGGACTCATACATGATAGCTTAGGTGATGTTGGTGTCTACAGTCTGCTACGGCTACTGATGCAGCATTGTCAAGGGTGAGGGGATGATGTATGAAGGCTTTGTACACGTTGTCGAAAATGACATGGGTTTGTGAGTGTGGTTTTAGAAGAGGTGTCTGAGGTAGAAGGGGCGAGTGTTATATGTTTGACCTCAAGACAAGGTTGGGGTTACGGTTATTAGAACGTCATAGCTGAAGGTAATAGCCTTCCCATTAAGTTCTAAGCTCGGCAAAAGAATGAGGGGATTGTTTTAGCCCACAGTATGCCAAGTATGAGGTTGTTAGCTCTTCTGAGCTGGTTTTGGTTGGAGGATTTTCTTGACTTTACTAATGATCTAGCAAGTTAAGCTAAATCTCGAATAAAAAGTTAAGACACCAAACTTGTTCAGTGGAAAACAAGCTAAGAGAGGGGACATGGTGGAGCCAGTTCGAAGTAGAATTATAATACCTCATCTTCTTGTTCTCCACCAAACATGTATATAGCCATACTCAACCTCGAAAGGCGTCAAATGCACACAATCCAACCTCAACTTCTTTGCTAAGAGGCTGTTCCTGTGAATTGAACTCTTCAAGCACCGTCGAAGTCGGTAACATCAGCATCACAGTGAGACTAGCATACGAGTAAACTTACTGTCAACGTGAAGAAAATGCAAATAAGAAATGTTTAGCAACATATTGAGATAAAAACGTTGCTCAGACATATGAAGCTTGTTGATACTACCTCATGTTGGCAAAGACTAAGAACAAGCATGAACATTTTACCTGAATTGCAATCCAAAAGCGCATTTGTTAGATGAATCTGCAAGTCAGCAGATTCATCAGGAACGTAAGCTGGGATTATGATGTACTTGCATGTGCTAACCTGGTAAGATCAGAAACTTAAATGGGTGCAATTATAATTCAGCAGAAAGCTATAGAAAAACAAGACGAAAAAAGTAAATAAATAAATTTTAAAAAAAAAGCTCACCAGAAAGGTACCTTCAAATCAATGGTGAGGCTTGCTTAGTTCATAAGTGTGAAAACGATTTTATCACAGGGGTGATTTGCGTTATTTGGGGCTGTAAAGTTATAAAAATGGAGTTGCTCCTCAATGGATGGAAGTTTCAGAATCTTGTCCTACGTAGATATAAACTCTATAGAGTCAAAGCTAGATTAGTCAGATTATATTGGTTGAAGGTGCATTAGCGCAATCTGCAACATCTCCCTGGCCTTCCTATCAGGAGTACAGCCAGCCAACTCCATTTGTTGGTACAGTTCAGGAACCTGTTTCAGAAACCACTTCAAAAATCAACAACAGGAAAGAAGACATAAGAAAGTAAAACATTGATGTGAAAGGGAAGAGAAAGTTTTGATGATAAAATTTGACATATTCTTGAAAGATCCAAAAGAATTATGCTCACATGTCTTATCATATGAACAATTAAAGAAATGAAAAGTGAACTTCTTAACCATAAGCGGAACTCAGAGGCATAGGGAAACCATAAGGTGTCCAAATGCATGAAGCACAGCCAATAAAGCAACTTATAACAGAAGCACTACAAAACTTTAAAAAGTCTGGATTATGTGCTACAAAGCACACCTCAGTGAATTTCTTTGCCCTGATCAAAGCTTTCATAAGAGTGGTGTACGTGACGACATCAGGATTAATGCCCTGTGAGAAAAACCGAAAAAAAAAATCAGTTGTGACATGCATAGTCAAGTGGGACTGATAACACTTTCTTCAATCTTCACTATAAAACTCTCAATGTTGTGAAGCTATCACTTACATTTTCTATGATATGGTCGTATACAGAGAGTGCCTCAAGATGCCTTCCAGCAATACCAAATGCGTTGATCAAGATATTGAGCATGATAAGGTTTGGTTCAATACCTTCTGCTTCCATCACTTGCAAAACCTTCACAGTCTCTTCACATAATCCCTAAGCCAGATAAAAAAGAAAAAAGATTCTCAGTCCATCATGTACAATTATCTCTATTATATAAGGTAACTCTTGAGGACTTTGGTGTCCACTTGAGTTGCCCAAATTACCCCCAACTATAAACAAAAATTACAATTGCAACCATTTAACAAATTTAAAAAACAAAAGTAAAATAAGGGAAAAAAAGGGGAAAAGAATCCTAACATTTGCGTTAAAATAGACAGCCAAGCAGTTACGTTACTTCACTGTGTTCACCTTTTCCAATTTTTTTTATAATGCACTAATTAATTGTAAAGGCAGTTTTTTCTACTTCTTCAATTTCTCCTCTTCTCCTTCCTCTTATTTCAACTTCTCTCATGAATGAGGATTAAATTGAAAATATCCACAAAATTACGCATACGTGATGTCACGCACGCATCGCGTGCAAAAAATACTAGTTCACTTAACCAGAACAAATATGTCTTGTAACTCAGCATAGTAAATACCGTTTTGGACAAGATGGCTAATACTTTTTCCTGGTTTTTGTTCATTTGAGAATTTCATCAAGACGTATGTTTCAATTTTTCCAACATCAACGATACTCCACATACATGTCTCATATTGGTATGAGATTACCATCTTTATGTCTCTATGTAAGGTAGGTCCAAAAGCCTTAATGTTGGGCACAGAGTCACTTATGCCATTATATGTGATAGCCATAACATAGAGTAACTTGTGGAAATAAGTCTTTCCAATTTTATGAATATACTGAAGTGAAGACCTACTAATCACCAAAATCCAACTTTTCTAGAGCATGAACGAGTGCCTGACCACTCATCAAGCAATACCATCAACCACCAACATCAAGCCTTATGTCTCAAAAGTTCTACCTTAAAAACAAAGCATTGTCCAACGCAACATTACTATTGCCAAGTATGCCTTTAACAACTTGATTTTGAGCATTAATCTTTTATTAGCTTCCCTTTGGTGTACAACATATTTAGAGGGACGATAAGGTAATAGTTCTAAAAGGCTCCAGATTTCATTATCCTAGGGTCATCATCTTGGTCAAGGATGAGTTGAAGTCTCTCATCAGTTCTTTCTTAAGATCATAAAGATACTGGAAAGTTGGCATATCACTTTTTTCAAAAGGCAAGGAAATGGAGGAAACAACATGACAGTATAGCTATAGTCAATTGACATTCGTAAAAGCTCCTGGCCTCATTAAAAACCTAAAATCATGCTTGATAAAAAGAAGGTTAAGCAAAACTTCCTGGGGGTACCAAATCACCAATTGACAACCAAGTCTACAAATGTCATGCTTAAGATTTATTGCCTCCGCTAAAGCACATAACCACTCCAGGCACTAGTGAAATGTCCAGAAAAAAACCTGCACAGAGTCTCTTATATTATCAAGCACTCTTGGAAAAATTTAATGTCATTACTGGTCATCTAGGCACAAAGCACAAGACTCAAAAAGTTTTCGATGAACACAAGTTTAAACACTACTACTGACGCAAATAAGACCCCTCTCGGTCTAGCAGTTAATCTATATGAAAAATAGGAGCCGGAGGAGAGAATTTTAAGGTTGCCAGATGACCTCAGATTAGACTGTGAAAACAAACGCAAACTCTAATGTATTTAGCAAAAGGCATAAGTTACACCGGTGCTGATGGGAAGTCTATAAAAGAGTTATAGAGTCTTTTGGGTACTCTTACGGTTGTCAAGTCTCCATATTAGCCATTTGGACCACATATAGGTTTATGACACAGAACTAGTGGAACTCACTCATGAGACTCTTTCGGAATGCAAGTGAAAACCTCAGCAGAAGTTAAAAAGGATGTATAATGAATCTTATATAAGCCACCATAAATACATGATATTATATCCAAATTTCCTGTTTGCCTGCCGCTTTTTGGAGATCACTATAAAGCATACTCAATAACAGAATTCAAAAACATTCAAAAAAAAAAAAGATAACAGAATTCAAAAGGAAAAAAAAAAAAAGTGCTTCCAGGAGTAACCAAGGATCCCCTTATGACTAGACTCAAAATTCCTGCTAAGAGCTCATTGGAACTTCTGAAAACTCATACAGCCACAAAATCTCGAAAAGAGAAAGGGGGGGAAAAAAGGCTTCCTAGGTCACCGTAAGTCCCAAGGTGGTTTGGGGTCCCCCGTTTTGGAACCACATATGACATCAGGCACTAAACTGCTCCTTGGGCGCAAATCATGAAAAAGCTATAACTCATTCAAATATTTCTAGAAGCTGGTGGAAAATCTTGACAAAACACAAGGAAACCCCCAAATTGCGCGAATTGACCCTCATGACCAATGTTACCATAGACAGTATCAGAAAAATCACCATTAAAGCTCATTGCACAGGTAACAACTCATATCCCCAATAAGATCTATCCATCGGAAAGGAAATTGCAGGCCCAAAAATCCTCTATTGTTGATGTCACAATTCGCCATGAGGACCATGGATAACACTAGCCTGAACTAAAATATCCTGACAAAACCTGAAAATCTATAACTCACAACCATTTGAAAGTTAACGGAAAATCTTGTCAAATATTAAAAGAAAGTTTCACTGAATTCCAAAAATCCTACACGTAACTCCCCATTTAAGAGTCTCTTGAGAGACCTCAGTATTGGC
The DNA here is from genome assembly GCA_947646795.1 of Beta lomatogona. Classification (NCBI taxonomy): domain Eukaryota; kingdom Viridiplantae; phylum Streptophyta; class Magnoliopsida; order Caryophyllales; family Amaranthaceae; genus Beta; species Beta lomatogona. The sequence continues at coordinate 2,779,750 of CANSNZ010001059.1, read as the reverse complement.
CCAAAGGAGCCCCTTGCTGCGCTTTGCCTAAACCTATCAATGTTACTTAGACGGCCGTACCATCTACATACTAAGATCAACTGATCAAACTAACATCTTCAAGACCTATTTGCTTGTTGTTTATGATCCTCAAAGCCTGTGTAAAGCCATCTAATTGCTATAACGTGTGCTCCCATGTAGCATACAGCTCTCCTACTCCCATCCCCATTAGGATTTATGCCCCATCTACTCGTACTCGTTCCATCCTCCAACTTTATCCAATTTTTCCTTAGTGAACACATATTTTTCCTAAATTACCATTGCAAAGGCTATCAAAAACTTTCAGATTAAAAAGTCAGAATTTAACCCATTATTAATGCGAAGTTAGATTATTTTTTGTGAAGAAAAACAAATCCTTGAAAAAAAAAGAAGACAAAATGCCTGTGCCTGTTTCACCTTCCTCTTTCAACGATATTGAATTCCTTACAAGCAACAATGACCAATGGCCTTATGTCCCGAAAGTGGAGCACAGGATGATATAAACATGCATCAGGAAATTAAGACATAGAATTTAGGATGAAAAAGCAGAAAGTTATACCTGTTGAGCATACGCATTAGCCATAACAGAATATATGTTTGATGACATCTGAACACCTTCTGCTCTTAGAGCTGATATGCAATCTTCTGCACCCTGAAATTTCCCATACTGCCCATATATATCAACTAGAACAGCATATACAGCTCCGCTCTTCTTGTGACCTCGGTATTTCATTTTCTCGAAATTTTCCCTTAATAAATCCCACTTCCCAAGATTTCCTAGCTGACTGATCAAAATAATAAATATTTTAGGATCAGGATACAATCCCTGATCTTGCATTTCAGTAAACAAATCAAGCGCCTTCATATGATCCCCAGCCTTACAATGCCATTTGATCAAAGAATTCCACGTCATTATGTCTGGCACTATCCCTTCCCTACGCATCTTCACCAACACTTTTAATGCTTCATCTAACTCACCATATTTCCCAAATGTATCAATAATGCTATTATAAATCCGCCTATCCATGGGCACCCCCATCTCACTTATCTCCCCAACAATTTCCATCGCCTTCTTCCACATCCCATTGTCTCTATAAAGCTCAATTACCCTACTATACGCAAACGAATTCAGCCGATAGCCCTTTCTCTTCATATCACCAATAATCCGCCAAGTATCACTCAACCTCCTAGCACTCACATAATAATCCAAAAACACCTCCAAAGTTTCTTGATTTTTACACATTCCCAAATCTTCCATTACCCTTAAAGCTCTATTAGCAAGTTCATACAAGCCTTTCCTTAAAAACCCTCTAAGCAAAACATTAAAAACCGCAACATTAGGTCTCAACCCAAGATATAACATTTCTTGAAAAACCATTTCAACTTCAAGGGTTCTACCAACATTTCCTAAACCCTCAATCAAACATAAATAGCAAAATAAATTAGGACATAAACCCAGTGCCTGGATTTCAGATATGCATGACATAGCTTTATCTACATACCCTTCTTTACAATAATGGCTAATTTTTTCACTATACATCTCTAAAGATAGTTCTTTTCCAATAGGGTATTCAATAAATGAATTATTGTAAGAATTGGGCAAGTTTTCTAAGGATTTCGTGGTTCCAATTTGAAAAATTGAAAGGCAAGAACAAGTGTATATGCTTCGTTTGTTTGTACGTTTAGGGAAGTGCGGATAAAATGAAGATACGAGAAAAGAGATGGGATACCTGGGGAAAATTGAAGGTGTTGCGAATAAGGTAATGCAACGCAGCTCCATTTTCATGGAGAAATGAAACCTGAATCCCAACTTCAAAAATCTGCAGATTTTATTGAAGAGTAAGTGTGGTCTCACGCTTGAGGAGATTTCTCAAATTATATTTCTCATTTGCTAAATGCCGCCATATAATTTCCTACTAACACCCTGTATAAATACATATACATGTATTTATACTTTAACACTCACTATCCCACTCTCTTTCACTCTCTTCACTCTCCATCACTCTCTCACTACATTTCTTTCATTAATAAGGATCTCCCATCAAGAACTCCGGCGACAATAACTACGACAACTTTTCCGACAAATTTTCCGGCTACATTATTGCATTATTAATATTAATGAAATTTTATAATTCTTTTAATACACAAAATCGGACTATATTGGCTTAAAAAAAAGTTGCCCAGGCACCTAAATTAGGTGCCCGAACCTATGGTCTTTAGGCGCCCAACCACAGGTACAGGTGATGGGTTTTAAAATATACCGCAAGTACACGGTGTCTGTTTAGCAGTAACTGGCAAATATGGGTCGATCCACAGGGAGAGGAGTTCTACATATTTATGCTCAATTATCTAACTACTTCAAGAGAGTAAATTGATTGAAGAATTAATAACTAAATTAGAATAAACTATAACACAAAAAGATGGAAGTTTATCCAATAATTAAAAACCTAGGGCAATCGATCGGTCCACCATGCTTATACCAATTTAATCACTACAATATAGTTCGACAATACTTGGATTGAGGTTCGAATAAATAAAGTATTTCGTTAATCCTTGGTCAGGCATTAACAACTCTTAGATTAACATATGCAAGTACGGTCGCTCAACATAATCAAACCTACCTATTGTAACACGCCTCTAATGAATACGATCTTTCGATTCTAATTCTTATTAGCTAAACATAACTCATGATATTGCGCATTTACATGAATTAAACAAGCAAAGCAAATCAATAGGAACTATTCTAATTCAATCCAAATAACGATGAACTTTAAACCACAATAAAAAAGGTATAAACATGGCTTCCCTCTCTAAGCCCTAGAAAAAGTCTACTCACTCATGATAATAATTGATGTGATGGTTTAATATAGTGTTTTCCCCCTGTATTTGAGCTAAAATGTGTATCAATGGTGCTCTTAGGAGCCATTTTATGCTAACTCTCTCCATCTAGTTGTGGTTTTCTGTTCTGTGTCTGATTGCAGGTTTTAGGGAGTTATCTCTCTATTTTCTACCACTATCTGACTATTTCACTGGACTGGAGAGGTTCGAAGACATATTTGATGAGCTCCAAAATCCAGAGGATACTTTTCGGGATCTCTAAGCGAAGAAGCATTGAAGCCTTGGCGTTTGAAGCCAAGTAATGAGTAACGGACCTGAGCCCGATCGGGTCGGGCGCCACACGCCCGATCGGGCGGTCATCGGCAGGGGATACAGAAGATAAGCGTCGTTGCGGGCCCGATCGGGCATCGTTGCCCGATCGTTATTACGGTGAGGAGCCCGATCGGGCGGTTAAGCCCGATCTCATCGGGCGTCCTTGGCATGTTCTGCGCCTGTCCCTGGAACCTCTGGTGTGCGGCCCGACTCCATCGGGCGGGTCGGCCCGATGGAATCGGGCGAGGGCCTGTTTTGATCTCTGCTGCTGCGTTTGAGCCCGATCTCATCGGGCTTAGTTGGCCCGATCGGGCTTCTGACTCCGCGCACTCATTTAATGATTTTCGGGCACTAAGTATAAATAGGAAAGTTAGAACATTTATTAAGGATCTTTGTTTTAGCTCATAGTTTCTCTCAAGAACCCTAGCTTTTTACTACTTTTCATTGTGATTCAAGATTGAACCTTTGGATTATTCGCAAGTTTAATATAGTTCATTAATTTGGTAATCTTCTTCCTTGTTCTCTTCATTATTATTTGCTTCTCTATTATTAATTAGAGTAATCTCTTAGTTATTTGCAATAGTTCAAAGTATGGATTTTTATATGAAATTTGTTATTGTTTTCTCAAGCATGAGTGAGTAGTTTTATTTCTAGGATTGTGGGGATCTATGTATGCAATGAAGGATTGATAGATTAGTATAATTACCCTTTATTTCAATTGTTTCCTGTGATTGAATCGTTCATGCTAGATTTATGAATTAGGCCTGATTTGTATTTCTATTATCGCAATATTGAATCTGCTTCGAGAGGAGAGATTTAGTATAGGCTTTCAATCATTAGGCATAGTGATCCTTGACCATGCGAGAGCGGCTAGGTGATCTTTGAGGGAGGTAATGTTCGAGAGAAATTACATGTGCCCTAGATAAATTGATTTATTGGGTAGTTATTATTCGTCTCTGATTTCCTGAATTGTATGCATAGTGATCCATAGTCCTAGTTCTTTATTAACTGATTCATACCTTCATATTTAGTTCTATCATTTGCCTATTAGTTTAGTCACACACCCATTTTCAACTGATTCAGTTAGTATAATATTAGCATTCAGATACAATAATATAACTTTCTCCCTGTGGATTCGATCCTGACTTCCCTGACTACTTGTTAGTGGACTTTAGGTTATTTTTGATAAGGTGATACGACTTTAGCCTGTCAAAATTTGGCGCAGTTGCCGGGGAGACGGTTTATTTTTATTTTGTCTGAATTATAGTATTACACTAACCTCTACTCTGAAGAACACCTGTTCTTTGGAGCATCTCACGTTTGTTTTAGTGTTTTTGGTGTATGAGCAGGAAATTGAAATCCTCAAATCTCATTCCATTTGATCCGGAGATTGAAAAGACTGCTCGTAGACTCCGAAAGCAAGCTAAGCAAGCAAAGTTGGCTGCAGGGACACCTTCCCAAAAGACAACTACTCCACCATCTTCACCTATTACTGCTATAATGGGTGACGAAGCTAAACCAACCTTCAGAGATTATGCACAACCTTCGCCTGACAATGTACCCACTGGGGTCCGGATGCCTACCATTGCTGCTACAAACTTTGAAATCAAGTCTCATGTTCCGAATATGGTTCGAGAATAATCGGTTCTTTGGGTTACCATCCGAAGACCCAAATCGGCATCTGCAGCGGTTTTTACAATGTTGTGCTACTCGAAGCAAGCTGGTGTTACTGCGATGATATGAAACTCATCCTATTTGGGTTCTCTCTGCGCGACAAAGCTCTATTTTGGTATAATAAGCTGCCTTCCACCATTACCACACGGCGAGAACTATCCAAAATCTTCCTCATCAAGTGGTATCCTTACCAAAAGACTGCAGATATGCGTCATGCCATAGTAACTTTCACCCAAGACCCTGGAGAATCTTTATATGAAGCTTGGGAGAGGTTCAAGGATCTGCAACGCCTTTGCCCTCATCATGGTTTAGACCAATGGTATTTGTGTCAGATTTTCTACACTAGAGTTGATGCGGATACAAGGAGGGTAATTGATGGAGCCTCTGGTGGATTTTTCATGGATAAAGCCATTGATGAGGGGTATGAACTTCTAGAGAAACTCGCTTCTAATCAAGCCTCTACCATTCGTTCCTCCATGAAGAAGGGAGGGAAACATGATGTCGAAGCTATTTCTTTATTGTCCGGGCAACTAGCCGCTCTCAACCGAAGATTGATTCCTTGAAGCTAGGTAATGACTCCTCCCATATGAGTGTTAATGCGATGGCTAGTGCTTCTAATTATATTGCTCCCATTTGTGATGCTTGTGGGATACCCGGGGCACAACGTCAAAGAGTGCCCTGCGCTCCTATCTTCTAATGTCGGGAGCAACTGTGAGGCGGTTAATGCGTTTCAGTCACAACCTAGGGCCCAGTTCAATCCATATTCTAACACTTACAACCCCGGGTACAGAAATCACCCCAACCTCTCATATCGGAGCAATAATGTGTTGAATCCTCAACCTCCACAACCATATGTTCCACAGAATCAGGTTCAACAATATCAACCTCAACAACAAGCTCCTCCCGGCTTTCGAGAGAAATCAAGCTCCACAACCACCGCTCCTCCTCCCCGACCCCGCCATGACAGAGAGTTGAAGAATATGATGTTTCGAGATGCGAGAAGGTTTTAATGCCTTTCAAGCCGACACAAAGGCTCAGTTGGAAAACTTGGGTACGCATAACAAGATGTTGGAGACTCAACTAGCTCAGTTGGCTAGTTCTTCTGCTAGTAGGCCACCTGGATCATTACCTTCGCAGCCTATGCAACCAAGAGATACTGCCAATGCCATCACTCTTAGGAGTGGAGCGCAGTATGATAGTCCAGAGATGCCTAAAGATGATCCGGTTAGCTCCGACAAGGATGAAGCTGTAACACCCCGATTTTTGAAACAGTTTATATTTATTTTATTAAATATTTTAGTTTATTTAATAATTAAATTCATTTATCTTTAGGAATTACTTTGTAAATAATTTATATGGTTATAGTGGGACAAGTTTAGTAAGTAATTTGACTAATAATAGTAATAAGAGGAAATATACTCACATATATGTAAGAAGGGGGAAAAAAGGGAAAAATAAAACAAGAAAAGAAGAAAAAAAAAAAAAAAAAACAAAAAAAAAAAACGAAAGAAAAGAAAGAAGAAGGACGTCTTCTTCTTCTTCTTCTCTCACACCATCTTCTTCTTCCTCTCTCAAAGTCTTCAACCTTCTTCCTTCACCACACAACCACCACCGTTGCCGACGATCGCAACCAAAACCGCCACTAGAAGTGCCACAGTAGACGTGGGCGGCGCAAGGGAGAGCAAAGGAGGTCGTTGCTGCTGTAATTTGCTCGTATTAGGGGGATTTTGCAAGTTATTTTTCATTCCCAATCATCTATATTAGTGGGTAAGATGAATTCCTCAACTAATTTAAGTTTTCTTTTCAAATTATGAAGTTAGGGTTTATGTTTATGAAATTGAATTGGGGGTTTTGATTTTTAATTGTTTGGGTGTGGAATTGAATGAATAAAATGTGTATTTAGTTGGTTAGTAGTTAGTTTAGATTAATAGAAGGTAAGTAAACTTGTTGTTCAAAGTGAATTGTGGTGTAATTCGTATAAATTACTGGCAGTTTCGTAAAACGCAATTTTAAGCAGTTTCTGGGCATTTTTAGCAAAAATACGATTTCACAAAAGTTGTTCGTATTGAAATTTTATCCAAAATAGGCTCAAGAAACGCTTGATTTGGATCTCGAATGAGGAAGTTATGCCCATTTTAAGTTTCTGCTGAAATTGATAAAAAGTATAGTTAGTTTCAAATGTTTTAAGTTTCAATGTTTTCTTATGAATGTTTTTCTAATGAACTTTGAGTGTCTAAAGTATAATAGGAATATTAATGTTGATTTAGTATAAACAAAGAGAGATTTTAGTATTGTTGGTATTAATTATCTTGATAATCAAAGGTAGATCACGGTTTAAGTAAATAAGTTATGAGAATTAGTTATACTTACTTGAATATAAAAGAAGGGGTTGAAGTTTTATAAAACTAAAGTTAATAACAAACTCATTAACTATATTAGCCAAGTCTATTAATATTCATTAAGTACGTGTATGTTATATTGTAGATATTAAGTACATGTATGTTATATTGTAGATCCCGGTTTCATTGAGGAGCCGTATAGACTGAGCTAGTTGGTTTGATATAGTTTAAAAGGTAAGATTCTTTACTCAAATCTTTAATAGTTATGAGAAAAGTCTACAAAAGATAATTTTCATTGTTACGAGAAAAGATTATAAAGGTATGTATCTCTCCTGAGTTGAGATTGGTTTTGAATAGGAGGATGTTCTTCCTAATACAGATAGTTGGTTTTGAATAGGAGGATGTTCCTCCTAATACAGATAGTTGGTTTTGAATAGGAGGATGTTTCTCCTAATGCAAACAGTTTGTTTTCAAACCTTGAATTATAGAATATTTACAGAAAGGATTGATGAATAGTTTTATGTTTTCGAAACGGTTGGGATTGCCTTTGAGGCGTCTCAAGGAATTGGAACCTTGTCGAGATGTTCTCGACATTTCAGAATAGTTGGGGGGTACGTTGATCAGTACCTCGGACTTAGATCTTCTGCTACGGTTTGGCCGTATGTAGGGTGTGCACACTAGGGGTCTTTGTCTAATAGTTATCCGGAGGGCTTAGCTAGCCCAATGGGAAATAAAGTTCGTTCCATTCCATAGATTTACGATTCTAAGATTCTGAAAGAAGTTGTTTTAGCAAAGAAAATAGAAAAGTATTTGGTTTGGCAAAGAAGTAAAGGAAAATGTTTTATAATGCTTTTATTTAGTATTGTGGTTTCAAAAAGAAAATGATTTGTAGGATATAACTAATGTATCCTACCTGCATATATATTTGGCTTTACAGTATTGAATCTTGCTCAGCCTGTTTGGCTGATACTACATGCTCGATATATGCAGGTACATGAAGGCTTAGAGTCGGGGTGTGGGTGGAGAGCAACGTCCACTAGTTTTGCATGAAATATAGTTATAATAGTTCTTTTCTGGTGTATTTCTTATAGACAATCAATAATTTGAAGACTTAGGGTTGTAAATGTTAATCCACTTAAATCTTTAATCGGTTAGGTTGTAATAGTTTAAATTAAGCTTTAATTTAGTTTTAGTGCAGGTAGTTCTTCCTTAGCGATTATTCTCGTAATAATCGTGGAATAACACGTTTGGATTTCGAGTAATTAAGCAGGAATTTCGTTGGTATTTGAGCTGGGTGGAGTTGTTGAGAATTTGGAATATGGATTACTGAATTGTTGAAACAGGTTTATAATAATTCGGACGCCAGTCCTAAATTAAATTTTAGGCAGTCCATATTTCAAACGGAACTCTGCCGAATTTTCTATAAAATTTTACCATTATTTAATTAAATTAAGCACTCGAAATTCAGGGGTGTTATAGTTGGTATCAGAGCCTAGGTTAATAAAGGACTGGGTTAAGTTAAAAATAATAGAAAACTAAAATTTTGACAAGCCGAAGTGAGAAAGTGAGATGGGTTATACACGGAAAGTGTATATTCTGTGTTGATTATATGCTTATATTAATTATATGGTTGTTTTTGTATATCGTGATTTGGAGAGTTACTATTCTTTTATGACAATCAATGTGTTATACTCGAGTTTTATCGAGATTCAAGTTCTTTTATCTTGTCTAGTGTTTTCAAGATGGATAAACGTGAAAGAAGTAAATCGTCAGAGATGCGCGCTTTGATGCGTCAGATGGCCGAGTCTAATAAGGCCATGACTGAGGCTGTGCAATTGCTAGCGGAAGCACGAGCTGCTACGACTAGCACTAGCAAAGTAGCTATCACTGAAGTTGCTGTTGTGCATAAAGCAATTGACGGGAAGAAGCCGCCTAAGTATGATGGAAAAGGCGACCCCGTGAAGATGGAGAATTGGATTAGAGAGTTTGACAAGATCTTCGTCACTCTCCAGGTCCCTGAAGAGATGAGAGTAGACTCCGCAGCTTACCATCTCACTGAAGATGCTGATATCTGGTGGACCAACAACAAAGATAATTTTACCACCAAAGTCACATACGATGAGGATGGTTTTGAGGAGGTGGAGACAAAGGAATTTGGTTGGAAAGAGTTCAAGAAGGCGCTACGCGCTGAGTTCTTCCCACCTCATATGAGGAAAAGGAAGAGATCTGAGTTTGAACAGCTGGAGCAAGGAGATATGTCTGTTCAATACTTCTATACTAAATACCTTGAGTTGTCTCGTTTCGTGCCTGAATTGGTCCCAAATGAACAAGAAAGAGCCCTGAGGTTCGAGGAAAAACTTGATCTTGAACTTCTTAGCAACATGGGAGCGGCTGACTTCACGACCTTGAACGAAGTTTATACTCGTGCTAGCAATGCCGAGAGAATCAAGGAGAGAAGGAAAGCCGCAGAAAAGATGAAAGCTCCTACAAAAGAAGGTACCCAACAATTGGATAAGTGTAGTAACTTTAGTCAAAACAAGAGCAGAAACTTTGATAATCGGGGTCCTAGGGGTAACTTCAATAGAGGAGGTCAGAGTCAACAAGCCTCAAGGAGTGCTCAGAGTTCGTTTCAGGCCCGTAGCCAAGCCCAGAGCCAATCTCAATCCCAAAACAACCCAAGACCTGTTCGTCGTTATTTCTGCAAAAGATGTGAAAACAATCATCCAGGGAGGGATTGTGAAGGCAATAAGGTGACATGTAATTATTGCAAGAAAGAGGGGCATAGAGCTTATGAGTGTTTCACTAACCCTGATGCTAGGCTTGGCCGCAATTATGAGGTGTTGAGGACACCCACTGCTAGTATAGCTAGTAATCGCCCAACTACTTCTGCAGCTCCTAATCGTAGCGCAGGAACGGCTAATGTTGCTCAGGTTAAGAGAGGTCCCGAGAAGAAGAACACGGGCAACCTTAATCATCTGAAGCAAGCAGATGCAGATAACCAGGGGAATGCAGTGACCGGTACTTTCTCTATCCATTCTACACCTGCCTACGTACTATTTGATTCAGGTGCATCACATTCATTTATATCTGAAACTTTTGCAAATAGGTTAAACTTAGGAAGTGTCACACCTTGTGAGGCTGATATTTCCATTCCTTCTGGTCTAAGTGTCACGTGTAATAGGATGTATTTAGATGTCCCTATAGCTTACGGTGAAACTACCTTGTCTGCTGACCTAATAGTTTTTCCTTTGAAAGATTTTGATGTAATATTAGGGATGGATTGGTTAGAAAAGTATAAAGCCAAGATAGATTGTCCGAAACAAAAAGTCACTATAGAGAGTCATAAGGGTGTCCATGTGCTTTATAGTCGCCGTCCGGTGAAGATTATTTCTGCTCTTACATTGAAGTCTTATTTAAGAAAGGGATGCCCTATGTACCTTTGTCATATACATGATACGAGCAAGGAAAGACCAGAGCTTAGAGATGTCCCAGTTGTGAATGAGTATCAAGATGTGTTTCCAGACGATATTCTTAATATGCCTCCGAAGCGTGAGGTGGAGTTCAACATCGATTTGGTACCTGGAACGGGACCTATATCCAAGCCACCCTATCGGATGGCGCCTGCTGAGATGAGAGAACTCAAAACTCAATTAGAAGAGTTGCTAGATAAAGGCTACATTCGGCCTAGTGTATCACCTTGGGGTGCACCAGTTCTTTTCGTGAGGAAGAAAGATGGTACCCTAAGATTATGCATTGATTACAGAGAACTCAATAACGTCACTGTGAAAAACAAGTATCCGTTGCCAAGGATAGATGACTTGTTTGATCAGTTGGCCGGTGCAGGAGTATTCTCTAAGATTGACTTGAGATCAGGTTACCATCAGCTTCGCATTGCAGATAAAGATATTTCAAAGACCGCTTTTCGTACCCGTTATGGACATTATGAGTTTACAGTTATGCCCTTTGGGTTGACTAACGCTCCAGCGGTGTTCATGGACTTGATGAACAGGGTATTTAGAGCTTATTTGGATAAATTCGTTGTTGTGTTTATTGATGATATATTGGTTTATTCAAAGAATGCGAGTGAACATGAAGAGCACCTCCGAGCTGTTTTGCAAATACTGAGAGAAAATCACTTGTATGCAAAGTTCTCTAAATGTGAATTTTGGCTCGAAAAAGTGGCTTTTCTGGGTCATATCATTTCTAAGGAGGGTGTTTCAGTTGACCCATCTAAAATTCAAGCGGTTTTTGAATGGTCTACTCCGAAGAATGTGACTGAAATTCGCAGCTTCCTTGGTCTAGCCGGCTACTATAGGAGATTCGTGAAAGATTTTTCAAAAATAGCTCGCCCATTGACGAGTTTAATGAAGAAGCGCACCAAGTATGAATGGAATGATGATTGTGAGAAGGCTTTTCAGACGTTGAAGGAGCGTCTTACTACGGCTCCAGTCTTAACTTTACCTAATGGGGATCAAGACTATGAGGTGTATACAGATGCTTCGAGAAATGGCCTTGGATGTGTGCTTATGCAGCAACGGAAAGTTGTAGCTTATGCGTCTAGACAATTAAAAGTTCATGAGACGAATTACCCCACACATGATCTTGAATTAGCCGCAGTAGTCTTTGCTCTAAAAATTTGGCGTCACTATTTGCTTGGTACTTCCTTCAAAATATACTCTGATCATAAAAGCCTCAAGTATATCTTTACGCAAAAGGAGCTGAATATGAGACAAAGAAGATGGTTAGAGCTTATTAAGGATTACGATATGGAGATTCAATACCATGAAGGCAAGGCCAATGTTGTTGCTGACGCGCTTAGCAGGAAATCTTCTCACTTATTGCACACGACACTTTCGAGAAGGTTACTTAGAGACGAATTTCAGAATTTTGGTGTCGAACTTGTCCGAGTTGGGGCACAGCTTAACTCCCTTACATTGCAACCAGATGTGTACGATGAGATTAAGGAGAACCGAGCTAGTGATGCACTTCTGAAGAAAAAGATGGGAGAAGTTCAAAATATTGAAGATGCTTATTTTAAGATCCATGCAGATGGGAGTCTTCGCTATAAGGGTAGGTGGTGTGTTCCTGACATACCTGATCTGAAGAAGAAAATCTTAGATGAAGCTCATTTGACTCCATATTCGGTACATCCAGGAGGTGACAAGTTGTATAAAGACCTCAAAGTCACCTTTTGGTGGCCTCACATGAAGCAACAGGTCGCCGAGTATGTTTCCAAGTGCTTGACTTGTCAAAAAGTCAAGTTTGAGCACAAGAGACCTCAAGGCGAGATACAACCTTTGGAGATTCCAGTGTGGAAGTGGGACTCAATTTCTATGGATTTTATCTCTGGACTTCCAAGGACACCTAATGGTAATAACATGATTTGGGTCATTGTGGACCGACTCACCAAGTCTGCCCACTTTATACCGATGAAAGATACATGGAAACACCAAAAGCTAGCAGATGCCTACAGAAAGAATGTATTGCGATTACATGGTGTGCCGAAGGATATTATTTCCGATAGAGATAGTAGATTCTTATCTAACTTCTGGCAGAAGCTTCAGGAAGCTTTAGGAACACAACTGAAAATGAGTACCGCTTTTCATCCTGCTACGGATGGTCAGACAGAACGGACAATCCAAACACTTGAGGACATGTTAAGGGCGTGTGCCTTAGAGTTTCAAGGCTCGTGGGAAGATAGGCTTGACTTGATAGAGTTCTCATATAATAACAGCTATCATTCTTCCATTGGGATGGCCCCATATGAAGCCTTGTATGGTCGGAAGTGTCGTAGTCCTCTTTGTTGGAATGACAGTAGTGAAGCTTGTGTTCTTGGTCCTGAGATGATCCAAGAAACTATGGAACAGGTGAAATTGATACAACAGAAAATGAAAGCAGCACAAGATAGACAGAAAAGTTATGCTGATAAATACCGGCGACATGCGGAATTTGAAGTCGGTGAGAAAGTCCTCTTGAAAGTTTCTCCTATGAAGGGGGTGATGCGGTTCGGGATGAAGGGCAAGTTAAGCCCTAAGTTTATTGGACCGTATGAGGTTCTGGAGAGGATAGGTGAAGTTGCTTACACATTGGCATTGCCTCCGGAGATAGCTCGAGTTCATAATGTGTTTCACATCTCTCAACTTCGTCGGTACATTAGTGACCCTTCACACGTACTGAAACCCGAGGAATTACACTTAGAGGATAACTTGTCATATATTGAGGTTCCAGTGAAAATCCTCGATAGTAAAGTTCGGGTAACTCGGAATGGGGAAGTGAAACTGGTGAAAGTATTATGGTCGAACCATAAGGATGATGAGCTTAGTTGGGAATCTGAGGATGCGATGCGCGCTCAATATCCCCACTTATTCCAATAGGTACCCTTTCAGTTACGAGGACGTAACTAATCTTTTAGGGCGGGTGGAATTAGTATGATTTCATTCTTGGAATTTAAAGATAATTTTGACTTGTATTAAGTGTTTGATCCTACTTGAAAGTTAATGATATGTTGAGAGTATGCTAGTGTGATAGTTTATATGCAAGTTTGATATTATATGGATATTATCTTTTGTACTTTAATATTAGATAGTGGGCTAAATATATAAAGTTAATGAACTAAAGTAAGTGAGCTAAAGTAAGTGATAGGATTTTCGCTACGAGTTTAAGAATTATTTCAAGTTTCGAGGACGAAACTTATTTTAAGGGGGGTAGATTGTAACACCCCGATTTTTGAAACAGTTTATATTTATTTTATTAAATATTTTAGTTTATTTAATAATTAAATTCATTTATCTTTAGGAATTACTTTGTAAATAATTTATATGGTTATAGTGGGACAAGTTTAGTAAGTAATTTGACTAATAATAGTAATAAGAGGAAATATACTCACATATATGTAAGAAGGGGGAAAAAAGGGAAAAATAAAACAAGAAAAGAAGAAAAAAAAAAAAAAACGAAAACAAAAAAAAAACGAAAGAAAAGAAAGAAGAAGGACGTCTTCTTCTTCTTCTTCTCTCACACCATCTTCTTCTTCCTCTCTCAAAGTCTTCAACCTTCTTCCTTCACCACACAACCACCACCGTTGCCGACGATCGCAACCAAAACCGCCACTAGAAGTGCCACAGTAGACGTGGGCGGCGCAAGGGAGAGCAAAGGAGGTCGTTGCTGCTGTAATTTGCTCGTATTAGGGGGATTTTGCAAGTTATTTTTCATTCCCAATCATCTATATTAGTGGGTAAGATGAATTCCTCAACTAATTTAAGTTTTCTTTTCAAATTATGAAGTTAGGGTTTATGTTTATGAAATTGAATTGGGGGTTTTGATTTTTAATTGTTTGGGTGTGGAATTGAATGAATAAAATGTGTATTTAGTTGGTTAGTAGTTAGTTTAGATTAATAGAAGGTAAGTAAACTTGTTGTTCAAAGTGAATTGTGGTGTAATTCGTATAAATTACTGGCAGTTTCGCAAAACGCAATTTTAAGCAGTTTCTGGGAATTTTTAGCAAAAATACGATTTCACAAAAGTTGTTCGTATTGAAATTTTATCCAAAATAGGCTCAAGAAACGCTTGATTTGGATCTCGAATGAGGAAGTTATGCCCATTTTAAGTTTCTGCTGAAATTGATAAAGAGTATAGTTAGTTTCAAATGTTTTAAGTTTCAATGTTTTCTTATGAATGTTTTTCTAATGAACTTTGAGTGTCTAAAGTATAATAGGAATATTAATGTTGATTTAGTATAAACAAAGAGAGATTTTAGTATTGTTGGTATTAATTATCTTGATAATCAAAGGTAGATCACGGTTTAAGTAAATAAGTTATGAGAATTAGTTATACTTACTTGAATATAAAAGAAGGGGTTGAAGTTTTATAAAACTAAAGTTAATAACAAACTCATTAACTATATTAGCCAAGTCTATTAATATTCATTAAGTACGTGTATGTTATATTGTAGATATTAAGTACATGTATGTTATATTGTAGATCCCGGTTTCATTGAGGAGCCGTATAGACTGAGCTAGTTGGTTTGATATAGTTTAAAAGGTAAGATTCTTTACTCAAATCTTTAATAGTTATGAGAAAAGTCTACAAAAGATAATTTTCATTGTTACGAGAAAAGATTATAAAGGTATGTATCTCTCCTGAGTTGAGATTGGTTTTGAATAGGAGGATGTTCTTCCTAATACAGATAGTTGGTTTTGAATAGGAGGATGTTCCTCCTAATACAGATAGTTGGTTTTGAATAGGAGGATGTTTCTCCTAATGCAAACAGTTTGTTTTCAAACCTTGAATTATAGAATATTTACAGAAAGGATTGATGAATAGTTTTATGTTTTCGAAACGGTTGGGATTGCCTTTGAGGCGTCTCAAGGAATTGGAACCTTGTCGAGATGTTCTCGACATTTCAGAATAGTTGGGGGGTACGTTGATCAGTACCTCGGACTTAGATCTTCTGCTACGGTTTGGCCGTATGTAGGGTGTGCACACTAGGGGTCTTTGTCTAATAGTTATCCGGAGGGCTTAGCTAGCCCAATGGGAAATAAAGTTCGTTCCATTCCATAGATTTACGATTCTAAGATTCTGAAAGAAGTTGTTTTAGCAAAGAAAATAGAAAAGTATTTGGTTTGGCAAAGAAGTAAAGGAAAATGTTTTATAATGCTTTTATTTAGTATTGTGGTTTCAAAAAGAAAATGATTTGTAGGATATAACTAATGTATCCTACCTGCATATATATTTGGCTTTACAGTATTGAATCTTGCTCAGCCTGTTTGGCTGATACTACATGCTCGATATATGCAGGTACATGAAGGCTTAGAGTCGGGGTGTGGGTGGAGAGCAACGTCCACTAGTTTTGCATGAAATATAGTTATAATAGTTCTTTTCTGGTGTATTTCTTATAGACAATCAATAATTTGAAGACTTAGGGTTGTAAATGTTAATCCACTTAAATCTTTAATCGGTTAGGTTGTAATAGTTTAAATTAAGCTTTAATTTAGTTTTAGTGCAGGTAGTTCTTCCTTAGCGATTATTCTCGTAATAATCGTGGAATAACACGTTTGGATTTCGAGTAATTAAGCAGGAATTTCGTTGGTATTTGAGCTGGGTGGAGTTGTTGAGAATTTGGAATATGGATTACTGAATTGTTGAAACAGGTTTATAATAATTCGGACGCCAGTCCTAAATTAAATTTTAGGCAGTCCATATTTCAAACGGAACTCTGCCGAATTTTCTATAAAATTTTACCATTATTTAATTAAATTAAGCACTCGAAATTCAGGGGTGTTATAGAAGCTGTCACTGACAATTCTACAGCTCCTAAGGATGTCAGCCATGCAGAGAAGCAGACAGTAGCTGAAAAAGTTTCACCTCCCACTCCTGTGATCAAGGTACCGTTCCCCAATAGACTATTGAAGACTAAGCTTGATCATCAGCTCGGTAAGTTTTTGGAGATAGTGAAACATCTCGCAGTAACTGTTCCTTTTACTTGAACTTATTACTCAAGTTCCTGCATATGCTAAATTTTTGAAAGAAATTCTGACTAGGAAAAGAGCCTTTAATGAAATTGAGACTGTAGCTTTCACTGAAGAATGTAGTGCTCTTTTGCAAAACCAATCCCCACCTAAATTGAAAGACCCGGGGAGTTTCTCTATCCCTTGTAACATTGGCACCATTTTTATCGATAAGGCTTTATGTGATTTGGGTGCTAGTGTTAGTGTCATGCCCCTTACTGTATGCAAAAAACTTGACATGAGAGATTTAAAATGCACCAATATTACTCTTCAAATGGCTGACCGTTCTGCCAAATACCCCTTAGGTATCTTAGAGGACGTCCCTGTGAGAGTAGGTAAATTTTTTATTCCTGTGGATTTTGTTGTGCTTGACATGGAAGAGGATACTCGAGATCCCAATCATTTTAGGGAGACCATTTCTTCATACTTTTTTGGAGCTGTCATAGATGTCAAGAATGGTAAATTAACTTTGACTCGTGGGGGATGACAAGGTGACCTTTAGTTTAACCAATGCCTTGAAAAGTCCCATGCTAGAGGAAGCCTTGTTATAGAATTGATGTCATTGATGTGCTAGTTAACGATGACATGCCTCAATCCCTTCTACGGGATCCTCTCGGAGGCTTTGCTTTGTTTTGCATCTTCTACGGGTGATGGTAATCCCTTGAGTGCTGCCGCGGATGACCGGGGAAGCGGTTCTAGCATGTGGAGAGCTTGACGGTATTACCACTCATGACCAAGAACGGTTAGTATATGATACTCAACCGGTAGAGGTAAAGAAACCCGAACCGAAACCCCTTCCCTCTTCTCTCGCGCTATGCTTTTCTCGGGATGAATCCGAAAACTATCCTGTGATTGTTAGTGCTTCATTGAATGATGGTCAAATGTCTCAACTTTTGTCTGTTTTGAAAAAACATAAACAAGCCATTGGATATAATATTGATGATTTGAAAGGCATAAGCCCCGACTTCTCGCATGCATAGAATTCACTTAGAGGATGATCATCGTCCTAGTATACAAGGCCAACGTCGTTTGAACCCCAATATGCGGGAAGTGGTTAAGAAAGAGGTCATGAAATTGCTTGATCTTTGGAGTCATCTACCCCATTGCCGATTCTAAGTGGGTGAGTCCAGTTCAAGTGGTTCCTAAAAAGGGAGGTACTACTTGTTGTTAAAAATGAAAAAAATGAATTAATTGCTACAAGAGTAGTAACTGGTTGGCGTATGTGCATTGACTATAGGAAATTAAATGTTGCCACCAAGAAGGATCACTTTCCCCTCCCATTCATTGACCAAATGTTGGAAAGGCTAGCTTGTCATTCTTATTTCTGTTATCTAGATGGGTATTCCGGTTTCTTCCAAATCCCTATCCACCCAGATGACCAGGAGAAGACCACATTTACCTGCCCTTATGGTACCTTTGCCTATCGAAGGATGCCATTTGGATTATGCAATGCCCCCGCCACCTTCCAACGTTGTATGATGGCCATTTTTTCTGAGTTCATTGAGTCCATTATGGAAGTGTTTATGGATGACTTTAGCGTGTATGGAATTGATTTTGATGCATGTTTGCTAAATCTGGCTAAAGTTTTGAAAAGGTGTGAAGATGTCAATCTTGTCCTGAACTGGGAGAAATGCCACTTCATGGTTACTGAAGGAGTGGTACTTGGTCATATTATCTCTGAACGTGGCATCCAGGTGGATAAAGCAAAAATTCAAGTGATTGAGCAATTACCCCCTCATGTGAATGTAAAAGGGGTGCGAGGTTTCCTTGGTCATGCGGGGTTTTATCGCCGCTTCATCAAGGATTTCTCTAAAATTGCTAAACCACTTACTCGGTTGCTCCTCAAGGATACCCCGTTCTACGTTTGCGATAACCTGTCTTATATCTTTCAATAGGATCAAGCAAGCTTTGATTACTGCTCCGATCATTCGATCTCCGGATTGGAACCTTCCTTTCGAGATTATGTGTGATGCTAGCGACTATGCTGTGGGAGCTGTGCTTGGTCAGAGGAAGGGCAACATTCTCGATACTACGCTAGTAAGACCCTAGATGAAGCTCAAGTTAACTATGCCACAACTGAGAAAGAGCTTCTAGTTGTGGTCTATGCACTGGACAAGTTCAGAACTTATTTGTTGGGGTCTAAGGTCATTGTTTATACTGACCATGCTGCATTGAAGTATCTCCTAGCCAAAAAGGAGGCCAAACCTAGACTCATTCGGTGGATTTTGCTTGCTCCAAGAATTCGATTTAGAGATCGAGACAAAAAAGGAGCGAGAAAATGTAGTGGCCGATCATCTGTCCCGTATTGCGGTATGAAGACATGGAAGAAGGTCTACCCATTGATGACTCATTTCCCGATGATAAGCTCCCCGGCGATCCACTTGTCACCCCGTGGTATGCCGACTTCGCCAACTTTTGTGTAAGTGGCCGACTCCCCCGAGTTGAGTTACCAAACAGAGGAAGAAATTCCTCCATGAGGCTAAAAAGTATTTCGGGACGACCCTCTACCGTACAAGCTTTGCGCCGACACCATCTATAGGCGATGTATTCCGGAATGGGAGGTGCATGACATTCCGAAGCACTCCCACTCCCCGCCATGTGGAGGCCATGCTTGGACCCTCCAAAACTGTTGCTAAGGTACTTCAATCTGGTTTTTACTTGGCCTACTTTATTTCATGATGCTAGTTCCTTTGTTAAGTCCTGTGATGCATGCCAACGAACGGGAAATATTTCCCGAAGACATGAGATGCCTCAAACCCCCATTTTGGAAGTTGAATTATTTGATGTATGGGGAATTGATTTTATGGGCCCCTTTCCCTCTTCCTCTGGCAATAATTTCATACTTGTTCTTGCTGTTGATTATGTGTCTAAGTGGGTAGAAGCCCTTGCATCACCAACTAACGACTCTAAAGTCGTTATGAAAATGTTTAAAAAGATTATCTTTCCAAGGTTTGGGGTACCAAGGGTTGTCATAAGTGATGGTGGATCTCACTTTCATAAACGCACTTTCGAGGCTCTGCTTAAGAAGTATGGTGTCTACCATAGGACTGGTCTAGCTTATCACCCTCAGACAAGTGGGCAGGTAGAAGTGTCTAATCGTGAGATAAAGACTATCTTGGAGAAAGTGGTAGCTAAATCTAGGAAGGATTGGAGTGACAAATTAGATGACACTTTGTGGGCTTACAGAACTGCTTTTAAGACCCCTATTGGCACCACCCCTTACAGGTTAGTTTATGGGAAAGCATGTCACCTACCTGTTGAGCTAGAGTACAAGGCTTTTTGGGCTGTTAAGGAGCTGAATTTTGATGCTAAGTTAGCAGGAGAAAAACGCCTTTTGCAGATTAATGAACTTGATGAACTCCGGCTGAATGCTTATGATAGTTCGCGTCTCTACAAAGAGCGCACTAAGAGATGGCACGATAAGAAAATTTTGAGTAGAGAGTTATCAATTGGTGACAAGGTCTTATTGTACAACTCTAGATTAAAACTTTTTCCTGGTAAGTTGAAATCGAGGTGGTCTGGTCCATTTTCTGTCACTAATGTTAACAAGTTTGGTTCTATTGAGGTGATGAATGCAACAGGTGAAAAATTCAAGGTTAATGGACAACGCTTAAAGCTTTATCATACAGGAGCTCTTGCTGGATCTGTGGAGGAATTATACCTCCAACCCCCTTCCCCTTCTGTTTGAGGGATGCGGCATTATGGTCGTGCGGGACCCTCATAAACCAGCGCTAATCGGGAGGCAACCCGATTTTCCCTTCTTCTTTTCTTCTTTTTAGTATAGTTTTGTTTTTAGTTTTTCTAGTTTTGCAGTTTAGGTGAGAGAGTGAGAGGGTATTGATCATTACATTGAGGTTATTTGTGTGCAGGATTTTTAATTTCAGATGATAGCGAGGCTCGTTTTTTTTTTTCATGAACAATATTGCAAACCCGAAAAGTGGAAGTTTCGGCCTCCGCCCGATGTGATCGGGTTCCTCCGCCCGATCGGGCCCGTGATGAATTCACAACAGAAAACAAAAAGAGAAGCGCCCGATCCCATCGGGGCATTACGCCCGATCGGGCTTTCTTCCGTCAACGAAACAACAATCCGCCCGACTGGATCGGGCTATTTCGCCCGATCGGGCAGTACACCGTCAAGTTATTGGAAGACAAAACACTGACGCCCGATTTTATCGGGCACAACCGCCCGATCGGGCCCGCAATCCGCCAAGACCTGGGAGGGCGAAGAAATCCGCCCGATAGCATCGGGCTGTTCTCGCCCGATCGGGCCCGCATCTGAAAATCTCACCTGAACAAAGAAAATCCCGCCCGATGAAATCGGGCTCCTCACGCCCGATCGGGCTTCGTGCCGGACTGTCATTAAACTCGGGATTTCCTCACTCCTTTTCCTCATTCACTCCCCATCTCTCTCTCTCTCTTCTTCAAGCCCTAATCCCAACTCTCTCATCTTCTTCCCCAAATTCTCCATCCACCATTAACAACCTCCAATCCAAGCTACTTGGCTCTCCACAAAAATCAATCCTCCCATCCTCCCTACCAATTACCCACTACATCCTCTTCATTTTTTTTCTCTTTCACTCCATCTCTCTCATCCACCCCATTCCACATTCAATATCCCCATTAAAGTGAGTGTGACATCTCTACAATTTTTTTCAAGCATCATGTCTTCAAGGAGGCGTCGCGGATCCGGCACCGGACCACCACAACCACCACCACCACCACCACCACGGGACGAGACTTTCCCGGATGTCATCTTTTCGTCGACGGAGCAACGTGAACGATTTCAGCGCCTAAAAGGGCGCGAGGTGAGTCCTACCCATTTCCTTGATATTGAATTTTTAAATAAATTGGGTATTGCTTCTGAGTTCAAAGATTTCATGAAAATAATCGGCATGGAATCTTTCTTTTCCGTCCATGTTAATACCTATCCTGTACTGGTCTATGAATTTTATAGCAGTCTTAAGGTTACCAAACCCCGAACTGGACCTGTATCATATGTATCCTTTAGACTGCTCAATCAGGATTTCCACCTCACTTTGCCGGAATTTGCACGGGTACTACGAGTACAATGTGGTGGGGAGATTGGGCACCCCCCTAACTACCATCATCGTAGCACGTATTTTGCCATCACAGGTGATGATAATGACTTCACCCTGCAACACTGCAAGGGTAAACTCATCCACCAACCCATCTTTAAAATGTGGGTTCGATTTATGTCGCAGACACTATTTGGGAGGGTGGAAGGACAATTAATAAGGGGGGATGAACTGTACCTAATTGGCAGCTACATGCTTAAAGGGACGCCCGACCATTTTCAATATAACATCTCTCATCATGTTGCGCTCCAGATGGAGCGTATTGCCACCACTTACCCCAAGAGGAGAGCGGACGGTACTTTGACCTCTCGAGCTATTGTAAATGGGGGGTTAGTGACTCTTTTTGCTAGGAAAATTCCTGGTTTTGATGAGTCTCGCTACCAGCCAGCCCTAGGACCCACCCTCCTGGATTATGCTTTCTTCGATCGCCTCCATTGGTTAGCGAGGGCTGGGGATAAATATCAATGGCGCATCAACGGGAGGCGCTCTATTGAGTTGCCTAGTCCCTTAGCCAAAATTCGACCAGGGCAGCCCCATTACCACCTTCCCATAGCTGGTTCCGACTTTCCCACCCCCATCCCCAACATTCCCCAACGCACATTTCACCGTCGCCCCCCTCATCCTGCTGATATTGCCTCTACTTCTGATGCTCCCCCTCCCCCATATTCTACTGCTCCTGCTCCTTCTTTTGATTTTCAGGGAATGATGAGCATGCTCCAGTGGATGGAGTCTGGTATCACTGCCAACTCTACCGCTATTCGAGAACATCGGTCGGCGAGGTTGATGCCAACTCCGTCCTTCTCCGAGCCTCGGCCCGGCGTGTTGATACATTGGCCAATGATCAACACCTAGCTCTGTATCCCCCGTACGATGACTACTGCAGACGGCATACGATTGCGAAACCGATGCCCACCCATCCCGGTACTCTTGGAACCCGAATTCTGACCGGCCCGGGTCCGGTAGTAGGGGTGGCGGAGGTGAGGATGGTGGAGGTGAGGATGATGGAGGTGAGGATGATGGAGATACGGGATGATGATGGTGAGGACATTTCTATGGATGGGCGATATCCATGCGTTCCTTTCCCTTGTTGCACCGAGGCCATTGCCACGTTCGGCTTGGGGGAGGACTTACGTAAGTATTAGTATTATTTTTCTTTTTGTTTTTACTGCATTTTAGGATAGTTAAGGTAGGTTATTTGCTTTGAAAAAATGAAAAATCACAAAAAAATGAAATATTGCTGAAAAAACACAAAAATACGAGTTGAATTCGAATAGTTTGATTGCTTCCCTGTGCCCCGAACTTTGCTTTGAAAAAATGATTTAACTCATTATACTGGATAGTTGGGCATTTGTGATTGGGACGTTGTGAAGTGATCTTTGACTGCCTTGATCTTGAGTGAATTTTGATGATAAAGTGCCTATTTTAACTGCATGCTTGAATTGGTTAGATTGTGAGGATTCATTCTAGCCCTCGGATTTATCTCTATATCCGATATATTCTTGTGTGTTAGTTCCTCGTAGCATTCTTATCTTGGTTTTGGCATTGTACTCGTTGAGTTCTGGTAACTTTAGGCATGTGCTGTGATAGAGGCGTTCATTTGTCTAATTTTAAGCCTCAGAGTTGTTTAATGATTTTTTTCCCCCTAGCCCCGCTGAGCCTAATGACTTATTTTTGGATCTATATTAAACCACATTACACACCTTGAGCCTTTACATTGACTATTGTCCCAAGCCTAGCTTGGGGGAGCATTTGTTAAGTTTATATCATATTGTGTGGTTGATTCCGTAGGGCGGTTGGAAAATAATGATATGGTTGTACAAAGAAAAGAAAGAAAAAGAAAAATAAAGTGAAAGAAAGAAAGAAAAAAAAAAGTTTGATAGTGAAAAATCTGAAAAATTTCTATGATCTTCACTCGTTAAATATCAAAAGTGTTAGAAATTATGTTGAAAATGACAATTATTGGTTGGTTCGTGAAACTTCAAAAGTTGGTTATTATCTTGGTTATGTTGCTGTTGCCATGGGAGTTGTTTCGACCACACTTAGTCCTACTAGTGTTTTTTTTGCTCCCCTTTCTTGGCTTTTCTACCACATTTCCTAAATAATTTCCGTACCTTTTGCCCGAGCCCCATTACAACCCTGATAAAGACCTTTTGAGCACATGTTTGATTGTATATTGGAATAATACTGAGTCAATATGCCAAAGTTGAAGATTAAGTTTGTTATTTGAGTCGACCTGATTAGGATGAGCGATATTATACCTTTTTAAACACATGAGAGTGTGAGTGGGAAGGGCTATTATGGTTGGGTTGGTGAGCGATCGGGCACATATTTTGCCTGCCACAAAATTGAGAGGAGTGACACCTCGGTGAGCACCTTTTCAAGATTTGCATGATATGTAGGGCGGCTACGTTTGATGGTTTACTTAAGTGATTGGTAGTCAGGTGATCTGAGCAACTGAACTTGAATTTTGCTTGCTTGAATGATTTTGAGTTGGAAATAATTGAGTTTAAACTTTTCCATCTGAGGGGTGAAGCAATCCTATTCTTATTCCTGTTGTGCTTTGCTTGAGGACAAGCAAAGGTTTAGCTTGGGGGAGTTTGATGTGATGGTTTAATATAGTGTTTTTCCCCCTGTATTTGAGCTAAAATGTGTATCAATGGTGCTCTTAGGAGCCATTTTATGCTAACTCTCTCCATCTAGTTGTGGTTTTCTGTTCTGTGTCTGATTGCAGGTTTTAGGGAGTTATCTCTCTATTTTCTACCACTATCTGACTATTTCACTGGACTGGAGAGGTTCGAAGACATATTTGATGAGCTCCAAAATCCAGAGGATACTTTTCGGGATCTCTAAGCGAAGAAGCATTGAAGCCTTGGCGTTTGAAGCCAAGTAATGAGTATCGGACCTGAGCCCGATCGGGTCGGGCGCCACACGCCCGATCGGGCGATCATCGGCAGGGGATACAGAAGATAAGCGTCGTTGCGGGCCCGATCGGGCATCGTTGCCCGATCGTTATTACGGTGAGGAGCCCGATCGGGCGTCCTTGGCATGTTCTGCGCCTGTCCCT
Source organism: Beta lomatogona (assembly GCA_947646795.1). NCBI lineage: Eukaryota > Viridiplantae > Streptophyta > Magnoliopsida > Caryophyllales > Amaranthaceae > Beta > Beta lomatogona. The sequence goes on along the minus strand of CANSNZ010001059.1, from coordinate 2,754,906 downwards.
GGAACCTCTGGTGTGCGGCCCGACTCCATCGGGCGGGTCGGCCCGATGGAATCGGGCGAGGGCCTGTTTTGATCTCTGCTGCTGCGTTTGAGCCCGATCTCATCGGGCTTAGTTGGCCCGATCGGGCTTCTGACTCCGCGCACTCATTTAATGATTTTCGGGCACTAAGTATAAATAGGAAAGTTAGAACATTTATTAAGGATCTTTGTTTTAGCTCTTAATTTCTCATAGTTTCTCTCAAGAAGCCTATCTTTTTACTACTTTTCATTGTGATTCAAGATTGAACCTTTGGATTATTAGCAAGTTTAATATAGTTCATTAATTTGGTAATCTTCTTCCTTGTTCTCTTCATTATTATTTGCTTCTCTATTATTGATTAGAGTAATCTCTTAGTTATTTGCAATAGTTCAAAGTATGGATTTTTATATGAAATTTGTTATTGTTTTCTCAAGCATGAGTGAGTAGTTTTATTTCTAGGATTGTGGGGATCTATGTATGCAATGAAGGATTGATAGATTAGTATAATTACCCTTTATTTCAATTGTTTCCTGTGATTGAATCGTTCATGCTAGATTTATGAATTAGGCCTGATTTGTATTTCTATTATCGCAATATTGAATCTGCTTCGAGAGGAGAGATTTAGTATAGGCTTTCAATCATTAGGCATAGTGATCCTTGACCATGCGAGAGCGGCTAGGTGATCTTTGAGGGAGGTAATGTTCGAGAGAAATTACATGTGCCCTAGATAAATTGATTTATTGGGTAGTTATTATTCGTCTCTGATTTCCTGAATTGTATGCATAGTGATCCATAGTCCTAGTTCTTTATTAACTGATTCATACCTTCATATTTAGTTCTATCATTTGCCTATTAGTTTAGTCACACACCCATTTTCAACTGATTCAGTTAGTATAATATTAGAATTCAGATACAATAATATAACTTTCTCCCTGTGGATTCGATCCTGACTTCCCTGACTACTTGTTAGTGGACTTTAGGTTATTTTTGATAAGGTGATACGACTTTAGCCTGTCAATAATAAACTCAATAAACATAATCAAAGTAAAATAATTCATTAAATTAAACACAGTAAAGAGGAATACTGAATGATTGAGGAACAATGAAAACGAAATCAACGATCTCTATAATCTTCAAAGGTAAAAGTTCATACAAACTAGAGAGAGAAAAACTAAGTGTTTAGCCCTAAAAACGTAGAAAATAAGATAGTCTAATTGAAAATACTAAAAACCTATTTATACTTTTTACAAAACCGGCTAAAAAAAAGCAAATAAACCCGTCTCGAGAAACCGCCCGGTTGGGCAACGGTGATTGAGGAACTACGACAGAATAGCAAATCCGTCCGGTCGGGCGCGCAAGCGATTTTGGCTCCTTTCTCGCCCGGTTGACCGGGCTAATGTGAAAATTTCATTTCGCCCGGTCGACCGGGCGGGAAAACTGCGATTTTGCGTCAATTTGCGAAGGCTGTATCTCTCAAACCAGAAGTCGGATTGGGGCGTGTGACCTATCATTGGAAAGACCTTGAAATATACTTTTGCAACCCAATTGGAATTTCTTGATTATCAATTTTCTATTAAAAGTTATGATCAAAATAGTGAACGGGTGTCAGTTTTGGCACTTCTTTCACTAACTCTTTGCTTCATTCTAACTCGAAATTGGCCCGAACGAATGCATTATGATCCTTGTGCAAGCTATCTTCATATTCAATGATTAATAAGATCGATCTTAGATAATCATAATCAATTTGCATCAAAATAACCTGAAAAATCATCGAAACAGGCAAACGGGGAGTAGTAGAGCATAACTTACGTAATTCATCACATTATGCGCCGAAATGCTCTAAAAGGAGTTCTAAATGCAATCAAAATGCATCTAAAAACTATATATAATTATGACATATCAAACTCCCCCAAGTTAAACCTTTGCTTGTCCTCAAGCAAACAAGACATGAACATGGAAATAATTGCCTTACCACTTAGATAAGAAAATCACAGTTCGAAATATTTTCATGACTAAGAACCGTTCAAGAAAGCAAAATTCAAGTTCAGCTGTTCAGATTACTCTATCCACCAATCACCCAAACAAGCAATTAAATGCGGCTGCCTAATATGACATGCAAATCTCGAAAAGGCACTCACTAGGGTGTCACTCCTCTCAACATTTTTGTGGCAGGCAATAGATGTGCCCAATCACTCACCATCCCAACCATAACAACCCTTCCCACTCACACTCTCATGTGTTTAGAAAGGTAATAATGCCACTCATCCTAATCATGTCGACTCAAGTAGCGAACGTACTTTTTAACCTTGACAAACTGACTACACATCAATCCAATAAACAATGTAAACACAAGCTCAAGAGGACTTTTTCAGGATTGTAATGGGGCTTAGGTAAGGGTAGGGAATATGTATAGGAAATGTGGTGGAAAAACCCAAGAATGGGGGAGCAAAAGTCACTAGAAGCATCAACTAAAACACAACCAATAACAATGTCCCAACTCTATGAATCAACAAAATTTTCAATAAACCCATCCTTGAAGCAGTGTAATGAATTTTTCTTTGCAAGCGATTGTGAAGGAAAGAATTTTTAACCTTTTGTTCATTTTTTCAATCTTTCTTTTCTTTTTCTTTGCATCTTTTCGATCCAACAATCACATTTATTTCACTTTGCTTATTCTTTTCTTTTTCTCGAACTTTGAACCTTACAAAAGACAATCATCTCCACCCAAAGTAACCCATAGCAACCATTTCAGATACTAACTTCGACAAATGCTCCCCCAAGCTAGGCTTGGATTAATATCAAAATAAGGGCCATGGGCATGTAATGAGGTTTAGTAACATGAAATAGTCATTAGGCTCAGCGGGGCTAAGGAGGATAATAGTATATCAATAAAAAAATCACTTTGAGGCTCAAGAATCAGACAAAAGGACGCCTCTATCATAGCAATTGCCACAAGTCATCAGATATCAATAAGTACGTTGTCAAAGTCAAGATCAGTCAACTAATGAGGAACTAACACACAAGAAACAGAATGGATATAGAAATAAATCCTTTGGCAAGAATGAGTCCTCACAGTCTAACCAGTTCAAGCTTGAAGACAAGATAAGCGCGTTATCGTCAAAACTCACTTTAGGTCAAGGCATTTAAAGTTCACATTCCAGCATCACAATCTCAAGTGCCCAGCTATCCAGATAAAGAGCCCAAATACACTTTCAAAGAACATCATGGGGCACAGGGAAGCAATCAAACCAATCCAGTCAAATCGTATTTTTGGTATTTTATCAGTAATATTTGATTTTTTTTTTTGAAAGCAAATTAATCTAGCCTAAGAAGGCAAAAAATCTACTCGAAAAAGCAGTAAAAGAGAGAGAAAATACATACAAAAATCCTCCCCCAAGCTGAACGTGGCAATATCCTCAGTGCCGCAAGATGAACTATAGGACGATGCTCAGAGGATAAATTAACGTTAGTACTCTCCCGCTCTCTCACTCTCAAAAAGGGGAGAAAAATGAAAAAATAAAAATAAAATAGAAGAGATAAGAAAATAATTAAAATAAATAAATAAATAAAATAAAAAAAGAAGAAAAACTACGGGTTGGCTCCCGCACAGCGCTGGTTTATAAAGGTCCTGACTCCTGCGCGACCATATTACTTCCTCAATCTCCAATCGGAAGGGCTTGGCAATGAGTGCCCCCTTCATCAAACATTTTCCTCCTTATAAGACTGCCACTTTGGCTTGCAGTCGGGCATGTTACCTCATGTGCATAGGTAGAATGCACATTTTCCATAACCACCGATCTTTTTCCCCTTTCAGCCTGAGGTCCCTCCAAATCGATAATGCAGGCATCGACTTCAGCATCGATGCCTGGGGAAACATCAATAGTAAGTGCAACCTCTAGAGGGTCAGCACAAAGCATCTGCGGGAGTGCATATAGAACAGTATCCTCAAGAATATCCATCCTGCAGCAAGTTTGCTCAAGCATAGGAGACTTGACAACATTGGTTAGTTTAAAAATGACATTATCATCACCAACACTCAAAGTCAAAGACCCAGACTTGACATCTATAACAGCACCGGCAGTACACAAAAACGGCCTACCAAGAATAATAGAAATTTGGCCATCCTCCTCCATATCAAGCACAACAAAATCAACAGGAATATAAAACTTTCCCACCCTAACAGGAACGTCTTCTAAAACACCTAGAGGGTATTTTATAGAACGATCGGCCATTTGCAAAGTAATTTGAGTGCACTTAAGTGCTCCCACATCCAGTTTCTTACAAACAGACAAAGGCATGGCACACACAGATGCACCTAAATCACACAATGCCTTATCTATAAATAATGCACCTACATGGCAAGGGATGGAAAAACTACCAGGATCCTTCAACTTAGTTGGGGCTCTATTTTGTAAAACAGCACTACACTCTTCAGTTAGAGCGACTCGATCTACCCCACCAAAGTCTTTCTTTTTAGTAATCATGTCTTTCAAAAACTTAGCATAAACAGGCACTTGAGAAATAAGTTCAGTAAAAGGAATTGTTACCTCAAGGTTCTTGACCATAGTCAAGAACTTACCAAGTTGTTGATCGAACTTCGACTTCTGCATCCTATGGGGAAAAGGTAGCCTTGGTGAAATAGGCGTTTCAGAAACCTTTTCCTTCCGCTTTCCTGTCCGATCTTCCTTAGCTAGTTCGGCCTCAGACATCGAACTCTTATACGCTTCTTCCTCTACCACCTCCTTCTGCTTGCTAGGAGCATCATCATCAATGGGCATGGGAGGAGCATCATAAACAGTGCCGCTACGAAGTGTAACGGCATTGACAGTCTCCTTGGGGATGGGTTGCCCCGGCAGATGACCTGGTTGCCTCTGTGCATTATTTCCGGCCACCTGAGCAAGTTGAGTCTCCAAGTGTTTGGTAGTGTTCTTCAACTCCTTGATGCTTTCCTCGTGATTTTTCTGCATAGAAACCATCATTTTCATTAGATCAGACATAGTATGCTCTTGAGAGCTGGCATTCTGAGAAGATTGCTGCTGATAGCCTTGGTGTGAAGGCCTAATGAAACCAGGAGGGGGGTTCTGAGGAGCCCCTTGATAATATTGTTGTCTAGCAGCATGTGGTGGTGGGTTTTGATGAGGTGGTTGGTAGGATGTTTGCGGCATAGGTTGAGGGTTTTGAACATCATTGTTTTTGTAGGAAAAATTAGGATGATCTCTCCAACCTGGGTTGTAAGTGTTAGAGCAAGGGTTGTGTGGAGGTCTCTGCTGAAAAGCATTTGCATGCTCCATCTGATTCAGATCAGGTTGACTGTAGCAACAATCATGACCAAAGTGGCCTTGAACACCACACACTTCACAAAAGGAAGAAGTAATAGGAGCCATGGAAGACATCGCATTAATACTCATAGGAGGAGTACTAGACTGCGAAGATTTCAGTGAGTCCGTCTTCATGCTCAACTGGGCTACTTGTGAAGACAACAAGGCATATGCATCAGCATCCAACTTTTTCTTTGTAATAATCCTGGAAGAACTATGATCATTCGTTGCTAAGTTGGCCAGAAAATTATACCCTTCATCCACCTCCTTATTTAAGAAGACTCCCCCTGCAGATGAATCAATTGTACTCTTGATATGGGGTTGTAGACCATTATAGAATGCTTGGGTGATGAACCACTTGTCAAGATTGTGGTGTGGGCATTCTCTCTGCAGGTCCTTGAACCTATTCCATGCTTCCTTCAGTGTTTCATCGGGTTCTTGTTGGAAAGTAGCAAGTTTATGTCTGATTTCTGCAGTCTTGGTAGGAGGGTAGTACTCTTTCAGGAATGCTTCAGATATAGCACTCCACTCAGTTTCATTAACATCGTTCAGCCATTTCTGTGCCTTGTCCTTTAATGAGAATTCGAAGACCATGACCTTCAGCTGATCAGGAGTGACCCCTTGGTGCTTAACGGTATGACAAAGTTGTTGAAACCATTGTAAATAATTTGCAGGGTCTTCAGATGGATGCTCGCCAAACTGATTCTGTTGGATCATATTAATGAGAGCAGGCTTGATTTCGAAGTTGGCGGCCTGTATATCAGGCATAGTAGGACCTGTGGAAATGCCACCAGGAGAAGGTACCCCATAAGATTTCAATGACTTAGGAGGCATGATTGGCTCTGAAGGACCTTCTGTGGATTTTCCCTGGTTAGCAGACTGCTTCTTCTTCTTTTGTTGCTTTTTGAGTTGCCGGATGGTTTTCTCAAGATTAGGATCAGTTGGAACTGGAGTACCTGTTCTTTTAGACCTGGGCATAAAAGAAACAAAGAAAAATGTGCAGTGAGATGGCCTCATTTGGAACTTGAAGTTCCAATGAGACAGTAGAAATAGTTCAAATAATCAATCAAAAAGCTATAGAAACTAGCCGTCTCCCCGACAACGGCGCCAAAAACTTGATGGACTTTAAAATATACCGCAAGTGCACGGTGTCTGTTTAGCAGAAACTGGCAAATACGGGTCGATCCACAGGGAGAGGAGTTCTACATATTTATGCTCAATTATCTAACTACTTCAAGAGAGTAAATTGATTGAAGAATTAATAACTAAATTAGAATAAACTATAACACAAAAAGATGGAAGTTTATCCAATAATTAAAAACCTAGGGCAATCAATCGGTCCACCATGCTTATATCAATTTAATCACTACAATATAGTTCGACAATACTTGGATTGAGGTTCGAATAAATAAAGTATTTCGTTAATCCTTGGTCAGGCATTAACAACTCTTAGATTAACATATGCCAGCACGGTCGCTCAACATAATCAAACCTACCTATTGTAACACGCCTCTAATGAATACGATCTTTCGATTCTAATTCTTATTAGCTAAACATAACTCATGATATTGCGCATTTACATGAATTAAACAACCAAAGCAAATCAATAGGAACTATTCTAATTCACCAAATAACGAAGAACTTTAAACCACAATAAAAAAAGGTATAAACATGGCTTCCCTCTCTAAGCCGTAGAAAAAGTCTACTCACTCATAATAATAATAAACTCAATAAACATAATCAAAGTAAAAGAATTCATTAAATTAAACACAGTAAAGAGGAATACCGAATGATTGAGGAACAATGAAAACGAAATCAACGATCTCTATAATCTTCAAAGGTAAAAGTTCATACAAACTAGAGAGAGAAAAACTAAGTGTTTAGCCCTAAAAACGTAGAAAATAAGATAGTCTAATTGAAAATACTAAAAACCTATTTATACTTTTTACAAAACGGGTTAAAAAAAAGCAAATACACCCGTCTCGAGAAACCGCCCGGTCGGGCGACGGTGATTGAGAAACTACGACAGAACAACAAATCCGCCCGGTTAAGTGATTTTGGCTCCTTTCTCGCCCGGTTGACCGGGCTAACATGCCTTGCATCCTGTGAAAATTTCATTTCGCCCGGTCGACCGGGCGGGAAAACTGCGATTTTGCGTCAACTTGCGAAGGTTGTATCTCTCAAACCAGAAGTCGGATTGGGGCGTGTGACCTATCATTGGAAAGCCCTTGAAATATACTTTTGCAACCCAATTGGAATTTCTTGATTATCAATTTTATATTAAAAGTTATGATCAAAATAGTGAACGGGTGTCAGTTTTGGCACTTCTTTCACTAACTCTTTGCTTCATTCTAACTCGAAATTGTCCCGAACGGATGCATTGTGATCCTTGTGCAAGCTATCTTCATCTTCAATGATTAATAAGATCGATCTTAGATAATCATAATCATTTTGCATCAAAATAACCTGAAAAATCATTGAAACAGACAAACGGGGAGTAGTAGAGCATAACTTACGTAAATCATCACATTATGCGCCGAAATGCTCTAAAAGGAGTTCTAAATGCAATCAAAATGCATCTAAAAACTATATATAATTATGACATATCAACAGGCGCCTAAATAAGGTGCCTGTACTTGTGGTTGGGCGCCTAATTTAGGTGCCTGTACCTGTGGTTGGGCGCCTAATTTAGGCGTCTGACCACAGGTTCGGGCACCTAATTTAGGTGCCTGGACACTTTTTTTTTTAAGCCAATATAGTCCGATTTTGTGTATTAAAAGAATTATAAAATATCATTAATATTAATAATGCAATAATGTGGCCGGAAATTTGACCGGAAAAGTTGTCGGAGTTATTGTCGCCGGAAAGTTAGCCGATAAAATTGCCGGAGTTCTTGATGGGAAAGTTAGCCGGAAAAATTGCCGGAGTTATTGTTGATGAAAGAGATGTAGGGAGGGAAATACAACCCATGTATACAAATACAAAAATACAGGGCGTTAACTGGAAATTCTAGGGCGGCATTTAGCAAGACCCTTATATTTTTACCAGTTTTTTTAAACAAAAATCAAACCATACAGTCACAGATGAGATAAGTTGTTAGTTGTTACCCTTTTTTTTCCCAAATCAGTACATATACACGTTGTAATAAGAGAATCATACGTCATGATGAACATGCAACCTGTTCTCTTCGGCTTATTTTCATTTCAGTTCAGTTCAGTTCAGTCCAGTTCCAAGTTCAATTCAGTTACTAATTTATTTCTCTTATAATAAAGGAAAAATGGATCAGAATACCCCCAACTTTGGGCGGTCCGCTTTTAATACCCCCAACTTTAGATTATTTTTAAATACCCCTAACTTTGGGGGTGGTCCGCCAAAAATGCACCATTTACCTGTTATGACCTGATGAAGTGGTAAACCAAAACCCCCACCCCCCCTCTGCTCATCTCTCTTTCCTCTCCTCATCCCTCCACCCCCAACCCCCCCACTGCCACCTTCCCTCACCACCATTTCTCTCTCCTCCCTACCACCTTCGTCACCACCTTCACTCCCACCAACAACCACCTCTGATTTCTCACCATCCCACCCGGCTCACTCATCTCCCACACCACCTCCCCCGACCTCAACCGAGCTCCCCACCAACAACCCTACCTCCTGGACCCACCTCAACCTCTTTATACCCGTCGATTTCGCCGAATTCCCGACTGTCTCCCTATCTCCCCCACAACCTTCAACGTCGACTTATCAACCACCAACACTACATTCTCCCCATGCCTACATAAAAGTGAAGAGAGAGAAAAAGAAATTTTAGAGAGAGAAAGTAAGAGAGATGATGAACAGTGAACGAAAGAGAAAACTTCGGAGAATGAAGATCTACTCAGCTACTCCTTTAAGATCACCGAAGATCTAGCACAATAATTTTTTTTCAATTTTAATTCTGGTAAATTTTTGACTGATTTTGTTTTTTCTTCAATAATTCAGTAGAAGTTTAGCTGAAATGAAGTACATTGATTTGATTTTTTTTAGCGATGAATTTAAACTTTTTGATCGGATTCCAGATTGTTTAGTAGAAGATTGAAGATCTGCTTGATTTTTTTGAGAGTTGATGATGTTTGAGTTACAATATGCATAATTCTTGAGCAAATTTGTGAAATTTTTACTTGATTTGAGCTGTAAATCATCATTATCGATGCCAGATTTGGTCATGTGAGCTTGTAAAATTGTAGAATGGAGATATAAAAAATTGAAATTCTAATGTGTTTGGATATGATCTGATTGAAGATCAGTTCAAATTTGAAGTAAATCCTCTTTATTTGGAAAAACCTGTATTCCGCATTACTCTAGTTCAATTTCTTCTGTATGAGATGTAAAAATTTCGTTGAATTAACATCAATAATATTGATATGAATATGATTAATCAAAGAACATTAGGATGCAGAGAAATGCCAGGTTCATATGGTGGCAGTGAGCAGTGGTGGATGGGGGGGGAATTTAACGGGGTGGTGGGGGGGGGGGGGGAGGCTGCGAGGGTGGGGCCGGGGGCTGCGAAGGTTGGGCCGGGCGTGGGGGGGTTCGAAGGTGGTGGCTGGGCGTTGGGTGTGGGGGGGAGGGGCAAAGGTGGTGGCCGGGGTTGGGGGGGAAGGAGTTCAAAGGTGGTGGCCGGGGGTAGGGGAGATTCGGGTGGGTGGTCAGGGTGGGGATGGGGTGTGGGGCTGGTGGGAGGTCGTGGTAGTGGTGGGCTGATGGCTAGGTGGTGGTTATAATGGAGGAAGAAGAAGTAGAGGATGGAAAAAAAAAATTTACCTTGCTAATAGGTTACCAGTCATGTGGGTGCATTTTTGGCGGACCATCCCCAAAGTTGGGGGTATTTAAAAATAATCCAAAGTTGGGGGTATTTAAAAATAATCCAAAGTTTGGGGTATTAAAAGCAGACCTCCCAAAGTTGGGGGTATTCTGATCCATTTTTCCTATAATAAAACAATGATAATTTTTATTATTATTACAATTATGATTACTTTGTCATCATCATCATTATTATTATTATTATTATTATTATTATTATTATTATTATTATTATTATTATTATTATTATTATTATTACTATTATTAATATTAATATTAATTTCAATATTATTATTACAATTACTATTATTATTATTATATTATTATTACTACTCCTATTACTATTGCTTTTACTATTATTATTACTATTAATATTATTATTATTTTAATATTGCTAATTATTATTTTGCTAATTCTTTTTATTCTATATGATTTTGCTAATTATATTGAAAATGATCATTCAAGTCTAAGAAGTACACATTTCAATAATATTTGTCATTGTTCAATTATATTATATTATATTAATATTGTTATTACTATTATTTATTTATTAATTTATATTTATTAATTAATGATAGCTAAATTATTATCATTACTATTAGTTATAATTTAATTCAGTGCAGTTCAGTTCAGTTCAGTTGCAATCAGTTCAGTTCAGTTTAGTTCAATTCAATTCAGTTCAGTTGTTTTATGGCGAAGAGAACATGTCCTAGATTATGTGTACAGAGACCAATACCAATGAACATGTACCAACTAGAGATGTACATATCTATGTCATCTGGCTTATTATCCATGTACATATGTTCATTTGGCTTGTTATTCATGTGCATGTGCGCACCATGCTTTATGTACTAGCGTGTACACCATCTCTAAACTTTGCTTTTATTTTAACAAGTCCGCTAACGGAACTATGACTTTGTCCAATTCTTTTTTAGGGAACTATAAATTTGTTCATACTATAACCAAAATTTTTTTTATAAAAAAAGTCATAACCAAAATCTAACCATTTTCTATACATCGATTATCATTTTTTGTACCATATTTATCATTTGTTATGTAACATTTATATAATATTTGACATTTGTTATACAACAGTAGAAGACAACATAAAATTTTAATTCTTTTATCTTTTTTAAGAAAAAAACTTCATGTCCATGTGATTATAGGAAGAGAACTGAGATATTATCGCGCATGGTGGTAATTGTTTCTTAAAAAGAAATTGATAGCAATTAATAAAAAAATCAAATGAAGTTCTAATGTATTATAAACTCCTATGGACAGAGCTAGCCCATAAGCTACTTTTCATACTCTTCTGAAGATCTTTCATAGCTGGCGTGGAGCTCATGAAAACAAAATGATGGCACGAAATAAAAAGTAGTGATCCTTATGATCATTTGTATTATAAAGCAATCATTGGGGGATGTTACAAAATAGAAATTGAGGTAAATTAAATGGAGATGGATAGATTATGTACTTGGGATACAACTTACTCTTGATCTCAAATGTTTTCACCAGGCTGTAGATAGATGATAGTCTTAAAGTACCTACTTTATATTTAATTTAAAACTCCGATTCCTACTTCGCTGGTTGGCGTAACCTTATGGTCGATCTTGCAATGTTCTTGTATTTTCACATAATTATTTTGATACGATACATAGTATCCTAAAATAACTTGTACCCAACCCTACCTAACCCTTTGACCTAAAATAAGCCACAATTGTAGGCATGACGTAGTCTAGTTAGAATGCATGCATCTATCTCGAACGCATAGTCACATCAATCTCGAGCACATGTCATAATCTAGTTAGAACTCATCATCCCTAGTCAGACCCATAAATAAAACTCTGATTTAGATAGAAAATTCTAGCCTGAAATTTGAGGATAATTTTCAGGCTTTGGGCATAATTTGTAGTCTAAATTAAAGACCATTCTCTTCACATTTATAGAGATAAGGTTTAGGTTTTGAAAGTTTCGATGAGATTAGATAAAATTAAGTAAGTTTAAGTAAATTCAAATAAGTTTCAACACCTTAAACTAAACCTTTGACAATGGCGAGCCTTCTAAGATTTTTGTGCCGAAAAGAGGTCTCCGTCAGAAAAATCCGATCTCTTCGTATTTATTAAACTAATAAGTTATAATAAGTTTAGATAAGTTTATGAATATTCAAGTGAAAAGAGTGCACCCTTAAGTCTCAAGCTTGAGCTCGGCCCGATAATCTCGGGTTGGGCACAAAAATTCAACCCAATCACCAAAAAACAAACACTGCCGAAAAAAGAAAAGACAAGAAAAAAGGATGTTAGGGTTTTTGAGAAGCTGAACATAAAACCTGAGACTTGAGAGTCTTAACTTCCTTCCGCCAGAATTTGCAGAGAGACGACAACACCATTCTTTTCATCACCAGTCGTCTGATCTCTCCATCAGGTAATTCTAATTTGGAACAATAAACATATTTCTAGCTTCATTAATTCATCATTACTTCCAATTATCTTATTATTTGATTTTCTTATTGTTCTTAATTACTATTTGAGTACTCTGTCAAATTTAGCTGATCATGAGATTATATGCCTTAATATTGGAGACCCTTAAACCACTTTATGTGATCAATTCTTTTAATTTGGTTGCTTCTGAAGCAGAAATGTGATCTGGGTGTTTTAGTCGAGGCTTAATTTTTCAGTGATTTCGAACCTGGGGAGGTTATTTTGGTTGAGATTTTTTTCGGTTTTATAGGGTTCATGCTGATTTTGAGGAAAGTTGCTTTCTTTGGGCACATTTTAAATGTTTTAATATTCTGGTTTTTCTTTATTTTCGAGGTTGGGTAGTTGTCCTTCTGAATTGGATGATTAATGGTAGTGAGAAATTCAATTTTATTGAGATTATTTACATGGAAAAGCGGGTCGATGATCGATACTGGTAGCTCTAGAGGAATGTTCTTTCTTGTGGAGTGTGGGGGGGGGGAGAGGGAGTGTTATTTTTGATGTATAGCTCTTTATATGCTATTTATGAATGTGATCACTTATTGTTATAGTATGTTTATGAATTGATGGTGCTTGGTGAACTTGATTCTACTGTAGTTTTCCTTACTTTTATGAACCTGTTTAAGGACTTAGGAGGATCATATGTTTGGATAACTCATAATTTTGTATTGTAGTGACTAGCGAGGTTAGTGCTAGCTTGGTAAATATGATGTTATAGGTTTGGCGTACTCACGACTCAATTGGCTTGTATGTGTAGAGCGGCTTTGCTGTGGATTTAAGATTGAATGATGCTTATACTTTTCGGATTGGCTGGTTATATGGGGAAAACATACTTATCTTTGTTTTTGGATTACATTATGTTGATGTGGTATTTTGTGGCTAAGTGGGGAAGTCCTGTAAATACGAAAAGATCGTTGTAGAAAGATTACTTTTGTAGCTAAGTATACCACTTGTTTGATTGTTCAGGACTTCAGGTAAGCCATGGTGAGGCATAATAATGTTGTGCCTAATGGCCATTTCAAGAAGCATTGGCAAAACTATGTCAAGACTTGGTTCAATCAGCCAGCTCGCAAAACTAAAAGAAGAGTTGGTAAGCTTGCTGTCTGCTACATGAAAATAAATTCTGGCTTGGTCTATCCTCATCGCCACATCCTCTTACTGGCCTTGTAATTTTGTACTGTGCTTGCAAATTTCAGCTAGACAAAAGAAGGCTGTGAAAATCTTTCCTCGCCCTACTGCTGGACCCCTTCGTCCTGTTGTTCATGCCCAGACCTTGAAGTACAACATGAAACTTAGGGCTGGCAAGGGGTTTTCCCTTGAGGAGCTTGAGGTGAGTGATAAATTTCTGCAGTTTTCTGTTCATGAGGTCAATTTTCCTCCATGGGAATTTGTTTAGTATGGTTTGCCTGTTTCTAGGATGTGCTATGCATTTTTTTTATCAGCATCCCGCCCTTGTAGGCTTGTGCTGTGGTAGGAGCTTTTGACCATTGAATCAGGTTTCTGTTACTTATTAGCCATTGTTCAGCTCTTAGGCTGTCTGCACATCATTGTTTATTAAATGATTGGTTTACGTTTTGCAACTTTTCTTTTGATATCAAACTATTTGACTTGTTAAATGCTGAGACTATTGAGACTTATCATTTGATAGGTTAATTATGCATAATTTCTATAATAGCTCAAAAACTATATGTTCGGATTCTTTGGTCTAGCATGTGTATTTTAAATTTTCAGCTGATTGATCTACCTGATGATTGTAAGTCCATGTGCATTGTAATGTTGATGTTCTACACTCTACATGAACCAGGCAGCAGGTATAACGAAGAAGCTTGCCCCAACAATTGGCATAGCTGTTGATCATAGGCGAAGGAATCGCTCCCTTGAATCCCTTCAAACCAACACCCAGAGGTTGAAGACCTATAAAGCCAAGTTGGTTGTATTCCCCAGAAGGGCACGCAAATTTAAGGTAACTTGCTATTATCAGTTGCTTATCATAGTTTTCATTGTTCAGCCTTCAAAGTGAATGATTGATTTATGATCTTATATATCTGCAGGCTGGTGATTCAGCTCCTGAGGAGTTGGCAACAGCCACTCAAGTCCAAGGTGACTTCATGCCGATTGTACGTGAAGCTCCAATTGCCGAGCTTGTTAAGGTTACTGATGAGATGAAGTCCTTCAATGCATATGCCAAGCTTCGTTTGGAGAGAACAAATGAGCGCCACATGGGTATTCGATTGAAGAGGGCTGCTGAAGCCGAGAAAGAAGACAAGAAGTAGAGAATAATATTGATACGACCATTTTTTACCCCTTTGTTGATCTTGTTTTTGCTTCAGCTGGTGTTTTTTTGTATTCTTTTTTACTGTGAGTTTCATATCCATGATTTCAGAACTGGTATTTATTTTATCGGGTGTTTTAAAGATTGTCAGGTGCGGATGTGTTTATGTGATGTTGAGCAAAAAAAGAGTTATCATTAAGGAACGGAGGAATTTTATCGGGTGTTTTAAATATTTAGAAGATTCTATGTAATTATCAAGATTCCAAGTAGGATTATCATTAAGGAACGAGGGATAATTAGAACGGAACATCTACCCGCGTTTAAGTTGACATCTCCATACATGACGCAATTTCCTCAAGAAAGAAAAAAAAAAAAAAGAAGAGAAATCCGAAGTATATTTCTAAACAAAATATAGGCAAAGGAACTGAGTCT
Source organism: Beta lomatogona (assembly GCA_947646795.1). Taxonomy (NCBI): domain Eukaryota; kingdom Viridiplantae; phylum Streptophyta; class Magnoliopsida; order Caryophyllales; family Amaranthaceae; genus Beta; species Beta lomatogona. Next base: position 2,739,553 of record CANSNZ010001059.1, on the reverse strand, counting down.
ACTTAGTTGTAATTGCTGGAAGAAGAATCAACTAAGTGGCCCACACCAACTCAACCTGTTAACTCTGTGCCTAAACAAATGGATTAAGTAATTGAAAATAGAGGGAGTAGTATACTAGTATACTTCCCCACATGATCATCAACATTGTCTACAGTCTACACTAACAAAAGGAATAGCAACATGATCAAAATGGTTCTTAGAACAGTAATCTCGCGATGTATCTACTTAGAAATTGTGATAGAGGCATAGAGCTGAGTGATGAATCAGTCATTTAATGCTTAGTTTGAACCCGTTTTAATTATTAGAGCATGTCACAATAATTTTACTGTTGTTTGACAGAAAATGTAGGTTGATAGATAGTAGCAATTGATTAACTTAGTTGCAGTCTTGTAGATATTCTTTATTGATCTTGCTTACATTTGTATGACACAGAAATAGTGCTTTCATTCAATAACCAGACAATGACATAGCAATTGAAGAATATAGGTGAAATGTTGAAGGAATATGTCCTTAGACATTCCGGCAATTACTAAATATAAATAGGAATGTTATTATGAAGATAATAAAGTTAATTATTTTAGTAATCGTATTTACTTGCTAGAGAATAAATACGATTAATAGGACAATATTGATTGGGCCTATAACTAAAATAGATTAATCCTATGAGGTCACACATTGTAGCACAAGTTGGACAAAGCAATCCAAATCCATTTAGGATTAGGATTGGGCCGGTCCAAAGGAGAATAGGAGGAGAATTAGTTCTCCTAACTAACCTATGACTCCTCTATTATATATAGGATATAATACTAGGGTTTAGGTAATCAATTGATTAGTCAGTTTCTTTTCACTAGAGAGAGAAAGAGAAACCCTAAATCTATTCTCCATAAACCGGCGCCTATACCATCAAAAGCAAGAGATTTTCTTCTCTTCCGTTCTAGCAAACGTTGGTGTTCAACTGGTGTTCGTGGACTGATTAGAGGAGCAACACTTGGGGCTCTTGGATCTTCAAAGCTTGCATACAACAGGGAAATCACGCTACAAAGGTTTGATATTTAATCCCTATTGAATGATTCATATGTTTGATTATGTTTGCGATCCTATGATAGATGTTAGGAAATTGTTTCCTGAAATTCCGCTATATGCATCTATATATTCCTACAGTGGTATCAGTTTTGCCTAATTCATAATATTCATATGATCATGTAATTGTATGCAAAGTTATTATTTTTATTCAATTGAGGGAGGATTTATTTATGGCTTGAATTTGCAGAATTGATATTTGATATTAATTGATTGGAAATTGTAAATAATTGATTTAATTGTGATTTATGCTCAAATAATTTTATAAAGTTCCGAATTTTTGATATCATGGACGAAATAAATTGGTTATTTCACTCTAAAATTTTCGGATTTTTATAAATACTTTTGTTAGATTTAAAATTATTTATGTTTAATTCGATTAATCATTGAAATAATTTGTTAACAATTAAAGATTTGATTTTTAATTTGTTAAATAAATCTAATGCTCATCACCCACATAGATCTAAAATATTATGATAGCTGGAAATAATTTTCGGATTTTTTCCATAAATTTTTGAAATTTAATCATATTATTAATGAATTATGGTTAAATTTTAAGATTAATTTGATTATTCATAAAATTTAAGGATAACAATTAAAATATTTGATTTTATTTGTTATGATAATTCAGTAGATCATCCTAATAATTATTTTCGGATTTTTCGGATATTAATTGTTAATTTTCTGAATTTTTTTTGGATATAATTTGATTTTTACCCTAAATTTGAATTCTTGTTGGATTTAATGTTAATAAAGATTATACATTGAAATCTAATCTCAATAAACTTACAAATTTGTTTAAGATTTGTTGATGGATTCAAAATTTTCTGCCCTAATTTCGAATTATTAAAACCTAATTAAATCCTTAATCTTTAAACAAATGTTGAATAAAGATTAGTTTAATTTTAATGTAAATTGTTACATAAAATTAAAAGGAACCCCACCATGGCTGGGTTGCACCACCAAGAAGAGGTGGAGGCACGGTGGTGGCGAGAGGAACCGGAAGGAGGGGAGAAGGGGTGTCGGCTGCGGTGGCGAAGCAGGCGCAGGCAGCGTACGTTTGACGTGCTGCCGCGTGCTGCTGCGTGCTACTGCCGGATTTTTGTTGCCGGTACTTGCAGACGGCCGGGTCTGACCGGCGGTGATTGGATGACGCGACTCCGGTAGGCGGTCCTGATGGGCTGCTGCTGGTGCTCGTGTGTCGTGTGGTGATGGAGTTTGTGGCTGCTTGTGCAGCGTGCAATGAAGGCTGGTGGTTTTCCAGCGTGAAGTTGGCTGTTGACTGGCAGCCTTGTGCTGCTGGTCAACGGTCAACACTTATAAAAAAAAAAAAAAAAAAATTTTTTTAAGGAAAATCTGATTTTCCAAAGTTGAGCATAAATCCAAAAGTTTCCTATTTTGCAAATTTGTGAATAATAATGATTATTGCCATGTTTAAATGAGTAATTGAATTAAATTAATAAAGTTTCCTAAATAATTACTAATTGTTAAGTTTTATGATTATTATGGAAAGTTTTATTTGCTTATTAATTGTTAATAAGTAAATCGTTTGTGTTTATTGTATTTGATATTATAAATGCGTGGATGTTTAATGTAATATGTATGATATTATATTTTGCATGTTATGACTAGTATGGCCCAAATTAGGATAGTAATTACGATCTGCGAATCGTTATATTTGAATGTAAATTAAATACGATCTGCGAATCGTTTGTATTTTTGTAACTTTAAATTTTAGTTATTTATTTAATTCAAATTATGTAATCGAGCATGAGGATCCAAGGAGTTTCAAGGATGGTGATCCATGGAGATTCAAGGGAGGACACATGAAGATTAGTTATTTTCCTAAGTATAGGGGCCATACTAGATCATTTAATTATTGCTTTTATAATTCTCTTGCATTTATTTTGTTTAAATGCTTGCTTCTAAGTTTGTTTTGTGGTTAATTGATTCATGTGTTCACTATTAATTGACCATATTAGTAAACTTAGGTCCCCAAAAGTAATATTGAGTTTAACTGCTTTCCCAAACAAAACCTATAAAGCCTTAGATCATGAGTAATAGGTTCTGCCAAAGCAGGGTGTTGCTCATAGTTCCGGGGATAGTAGGGTAGGTTTTTGAAACTTACATGTTAATGTTTGGTTTAACTCAACAAAATCATCAAAAGACAAAGTTTTGGGTTTTGAAGCTAAGAGATAGGAGTAAACAAGGAGTTGTTAACCTGTCTACCAAGAATTATAATTAGTTATAATTAGTAAAGTGTTTACTTACCTCAACTACTATAAATTGAAGGCAGGGCCAAAGTCCGTTTGATTGTAGTGGGAGGGGATCTTGGTTATTTCTTTATTCAATAGGGGACTTTCATTTTGAATAAAAGGGTAGTAGTAATTAAAATTTGTTTAATTATTGCTTTCTTGATAAACATTGTTTGAATCTTGCTTTATTATTTGTTGTAGTAATTATCTCTAGTAACAACAATATCAACACCAACAATTCTACTTGTAATTTGCGCTCCGTCCTTTCGAAGGACAAATTGAATGCTGAACGTTTCATTGCAATTGAAAAGGATTTGGGAATCGTTACACCAAAACCAAAAGTTGCTAATGAGCACTATTGTTACATCTGTAACAATGTTGGTCATTGGAAAAGTAATTGCCCCAAGTATCTGAAGGATCAAAAGAAAGGAGTTTCTAGTTCAGATATGTATGTTATAGAAATTAACTTAGCAACTTCTGCTTCTTGGGTATTTGATACCGCTTGTGGTTCGCACATTATTTGTAATATGCAAGGCCTCAAAAGAAGTAGAACATTGAGAAAGGGAGAAGTAGATCTTCGCGTTGGCAATGGAGCACGAGTTGCTACATTGGCAGTGGGAGTATATAGTCTACTATTACCTTCAGGATTAGTCTTAGAACTTAATAATTGTTATTATGTTCCTGCTATCACAAAGAACATTATTTCGATTCCTGTTTTGGATTCCGAAGGTTATTCATTTACAATAAAGAACAATTGTTGTTCTGCGTATTTGAATGATATGTTCTATGTCTCCGCTAAGTTATCAAATGGTTTATATGTGCTAGACTTAGAAACCCACATCTATAACATAGACAAAGAAGAAACATAAAACAAATGATTCAAACCCTACATACCTATGGCATTGTCGATTAGGCCACATAAGCTCAAAGCGCATTGAGAAACTTCATAAAGATGGAATTCTCAAATCATTTGATTTCGAATCATTTGATACTTGTGAGTTTTGCTTGATGGGGAAAATGACAAAGTCTCCTTTCACGAGGTTCAAGTGAAAGAGCCAATGACCTTTTAGCCCTCATACATACGGATGTGTGTGGACCTATGAGTACGTTGGCTAGGGGAGGGTACGATTACTTCATTACTTTTACCGATGATGTGAGCAGATTTGGATATGTTTACCTCATGCGGCATAAGTCGGAATCCTTTGAAAAATTTAAGGAATTCCAGAATGAAGTACAAAACCAACTTGGGAAGAAAATTAAGGCATTACGATCCGATCGTGGTGGTGAATATTTATCTCAAGAATTTGGTGATCATTTGAAGGATTGTGGAATATTTTCACAATGGACTCCGCCAGGAACACCACGATTAAATGGCGTTTCCGAAAGAAGGAATCGAACTCTACTTGATATGGTTCGATTCATGATGAGTCTTGCCGATCTTCCTATTTCATTACGGGGGATTTGCGCTTGAAACAGCGGCATTCACACTTAACAGGGCACCATCCAAAGTAGTGGAAAAGATACCATATGAAATGTGGACAGGAAACGTTCCAAAATTGTCTTTTCTGAGGATATGGGGTTGTGAAGCTTATGTAAAACGTTTACTTTCTGATAAGCTTTCACCCAAATCCGATAAATGTCTTTTTGTGGGTTACCCAAAAGAGACTAAGGGATACTACTTCTACAACCAAAGCGAAAACAAAGTGTTTGTTGCTCGTAATGGTGTCTTTCCGGAAAAGGAGTTTATTTCCGGAAAAACAAGTGGGAGAAATGTATATCTCGAAGAAGTTCGAGATGAGCAACAAATGGATGAGGTTAACACCTCATCGAGGCGGCCCGGCATGAAAATGCTCAGGAGGTGGTGCATTCAATTCACGTACCTCCTACCGTCCCACTTGGAGATACTCCATGCGAAGTCACTCAACCTAGTGAGGTAGAAACTTCTTCTGTTGTTCCCCAACGTAGGTCTAGTAGGACCATCATTCCGTCAAAGAGATATATTGATTTCCTTTTGACCGAAAGTTCCGAAATAACGATTTTACAATCGAAGAGCCTACTAGCTACAAAGATGCTTTGGATAGTCAAGACTCCGAAAGATGGCTTGAGGCCATGAAATCTGAAATGGATTCCATGTCTGAAAATCAAGTATGGGACTTGGTTGATTTGCCTAATGGGGTAAAACCCATTGGATGCAAATGGATTTTCAAGTTGAAAACAGACAAGGATGGAAACATTAGTGTTTTCAAAGCAAGGTTGGTGGCGAAAGGTTTCAAACAAATTCATGGTATTGACTATGATGAAACCTTCTCACCAAGTAGCCATCTTTGAAGTCCATTAGGATAATCCTTGCGATTGCTGCCTTTCATGACTATGAAATATGGCAGATGGATGTCAAAACCGCTTTCTTGAATGGGTTCTTGAAAGAAGATGTGTACATGACACAACCTCAAGGTTTTGAAGATCCACAAAATCCAGGGAGGGTATGCAAGCTTAAGAAGTCCATTTATGGACTAAAGCAAGCATCAAGGAGTTGGAACCTCAGGTTTGATGAGGCGATCAAGAAATTTGGCTTTCTCGAAATGAAGAGGAATCTTGTGTATACAAGAAGTTAAGTGGGAGTAGTATTACTTTTCTGGTCTTGTATGTGGATGACATACTTCTCATAGGAAATGATAAGACCATGCTTGAGTCAGTCAAGGAATGGCTTAAAAATTGTTTCTCTATGAAAGACCTAGGAGAGGCTGAGTACATATTGGGAATAAAGATCTATAGAGATAGGTCGAAAAGGCTGATTGGACTTAGTCAAGAGACTTATATTGATAAGGTTCTTGCAAGGTTCAAGCTGGAAAACTCCAAGAGAGGTTTCATTCCCATGCAACATGGCATAACACTTGGCAAGACTCAGTGTCCTTCGAGTCTTGATGAGGTCAAGCGTATGAGTAATGTTCCCTATGCTTCTGCAGTAGGATCCATTATGTATGCCATGATATGCACTCGACCGGATGTTGCATATGCTTTGAGTATATGCAGCAGATACCAGTCAAATCCAGGAGATGCACACTGGATTGCAGCGAAAAACATCCTTAAGTACTTGCGAAGGACTAAGGATAATTTTTTGGTATATGGTGGAGATGATGAGTTGGTTGTTACTGGATACACCGATGCAAGCTTCCAGAGTGACAAAGATGATTTCCGATCGCAATCTGGTTTCATATTTTGTCTCAATGGAGGAGCTGTGAGTGGAAGAGCTCTAAGCGAGTACCATCGCGGATTCTACAACGGAGGCCGAGTATATTGCAGCAGGCGATGCAAAGAAAGGAAGCCGTTTGGATCAAAAAGTTCATTGGTGAGCTTGGTGTAGTTCCTAGCAATGAGAATGACATTGAGTTGTATTGTGACAACAATGGTGCCATTGCTCAGTCTAAGGAACCCAGATCGCATCAAAGGTCTAAACATGTGCTCAGGAAATTCCATCTCATTCGAGAAATCGTTGGTAGAGAGGATGTGAAAGTAAGCAAGGTTCATACTGAGGATAACGTAGCAGATCCTCTGACTAAACCGCTTGCTCAACCTAAGCATGAGTGTCATACTAGGTCTATGGGGCTTAAGCATATGGGAGAATGGCTTTAGGTTGTTTACTTCATGTTTACAATTGTAAAGACATTTATTATGCTTTGCATGTTTATCAATAAAATTTCGTTCTTATTTAATTGTTTGGTTTAGTATTAAATAAAATGTCCAAATAATTTGTGTTTTCAAATAGGATTATCGAAAACGTTTTGATAATGGAACCCTATAAAGTGAACAGAAATCACAATTTATTTAAAGTCCCTAGTCTAAATCACTAAATTGGACATAAGTGATTTATTTAAAAGGCTAGTATATAATTAATTGATAGCGCAGTTCCATGGGCTATGGAGACATAGAGATGTCTAATTGATTATATGGATGTATAGTTGATACATTGAGACTTGACCTAATTAGATTCTAAAAGTAGAATCAAACTACTATATTTAGTGGATTCCTTAGACATGAGTATGTCTTAATAACCACAATATAATTAGTTTAACTTTGACACTGTTAAACGCCGCGCCGTAAAAGGAGGTTATAAAGGCAGTGATCAGGTGGGTTAAGAATTGAGTGGGAGTTATGGTCATACAAGAGTGGATAAGTCCTCCTATAAAATAGGATTGGTGTTTGGGCCTCTTGATGAGCGAGAACTGGAAAATTGTATGGCCATGCGGAATAGGATTAAGGAGTTAATCTTTATTTGAGCAGTTCGAACTCAGCGATCAAGGAACAAAATTTGAGAATAACATTGTGTTATCAAATTTGACATTAAGTGACTTAAGGAATTTAACATTGCGCTCTTGTCTTCGGACAAGTGGGAGATTGAAGGAATATGTCCTTAGACATTCCGGCAATTACTAAATATAAATAGGAATGTTATTATGAAGATAATAAAGTTAATTATTTTAGTAATCGTATTTACTTGCTAGAGAATAAATATGATTAATAGGACAATATTGATTGGGCCTATAACTAAAATAGATTAATCCTATGAGGTCACACATTGTAGCACAAGTTGGACAAAGCAATCCAAATCCATTTAGGATTAGGATTGGGCCGGTCCAAAGGAGAATAGGGGGAGAATTAGTTCTCCTAACTAACCTATGACTCTTCTATTATATATAGGATATAATACTAGGGTTTAGGTAATCAATTGATTAGTCAGTTTCTTTTCACTAGAGAGAGAAAGAGAAACCCTAAATCTATTCTCCATAAACCGGCGCCTATACCATCAAAAGCAAGAGATTTTCTTCTCTTCCGTTCTAGCAAACGTTGGTATTCAACTGGTGTTCGTGGACTGATTAGAGGAGCAACACTTGGGGCTCTTGGATCTTCAAAGCTTGCATACAACAGGGAAATCACGCTACAAAGGTTTGATATTTAATCCCTATTGAATGATTCATATGTTTGATTATGTTTGCGATCCTATGATAGATGTTAGGAAATTGTTTCCTGAAATTCCGCTATATGCATCTATATATTCCTACAAATGTAACTGTAAGAAGTTTGCTTACATGTTAATGAAATACAGGAACAGTAGGTTTTATTACATTGTGCAACTATACTTTATCTTTGGGATTTGTGTCAGAGGATTTTCATGGAAACATAGGCTCCTCATAGCAACATGTATGATTAGAGCAGCAGGATGTGCAGGGCCAATCGCAGTCGTTGGAGTCCATGCAGGGGCCATAGCCACAACCATGGACTTGATATGGTGGGAATTCGTATCCTGGTGGTGGAAGTTCTGCGGGTGTTCCTATATCATAAGAAGGTTCTGGTGCTAACACATCATCATTTTCTACATCCTCTGTAGATGGAGGTGGAGATGGTGGTAGAGGTAACAATGTTGGTGACATAGAGGGAGTGATTGGTGGTAGCATATACTCGTCGTTAGGCTCATCGTAGCAGCATGTACCGTTTGCACAGCAGACTGTACAAGGGGAATCACAATCATTGGAGTCACTGCATGAGTAGCCACAACCATGGGGTTCATATGCCGGGAATTCATATCCTGGTGGTGGAAGTTCTGCAGGCGTTCCTATATCATAAGTAGGTTGTGGTGCAAACATATCATCATCCTCTATAGATGGAGGTGGAGAAGGTGGAAAAGGTAATAATTTAGGTGGCTCAGAGGGTGACATTGGTGGTAGCATGTACTCGGGATCAGCCACATCGTAACAACAGGTATAGTTTGCACAACAGACTGTACAGGGTGCATCACAGTCATTGGAGTCACTACATGGGTAACCACAACCATGAATTTGATATGGTGGTGCCGCGATGCCATTGCCATTACCAGGTACCCATTGTGGAATTGGTGCTTCTGTGAGAGGTGATGGAGCAGGCAAGGGTGATGCAAAGAAGGGCTCATCAAAAGCACAGATTTGGTTAGCACCACAGACTGTACAAGGCCAATCACAGTCGTTGGAGTCACTACATGGGTAGCCACAACCGTGGATTTGATATGGTGGCACATCTACGCCAATGCCATTATCAGGTGCCGGTGCTGGTGATAGTGGTGGTTCTTGTGTTGGGGTTTCCAAACTTGGTGATGGAACAGGTGATGATGATGGAAAGAAGGGCTCTTCATATGCACAAGTTCCATTGACACCGCATTCTGTACAAGGCCAATCACAGTCGTTGGAGTCACTGCACGGGTAGCCACAACCGTGGATTTGATATGGTGGCACTCCCATGCCATTATTAGGTGATGGCACTGGTGCTAGTGGTAATTCTGGTCTTGGTGCTTCCACGGTTGGTGATGGATCAGGCGATGGTGTTGGAGAGAAGGGATCATGAAACTCACAGGTTTGGTTACCTCCACACACTACACAGGGCCAATCACAGTCGTTGGAGTCACTACATGGGTAACCACAACCATGGATTTGATATGGTGGTATGCCTTCATTAGATGCTGGCACAGGCGCGGGTGTGGGTGTTGGTGTTGGTGGGAGTGGTGTAGGGTGAGGACGTGCACGACGATGGTGGCAATTACTGTGATGCACATGCTTGTGTCTTGCTTCTGCTGTAAATGGAGAAAGAACTGCAATATAGTATATGAACTCCATCAATCAATAATAATATTAGAAGAGCTCTTTAGGTGAAGAAAACTATATCAAGACAACCATGTATGCATCATAATTCACATTCAAGAATCATAAGAGATAGAAGACACTTACACGAAGCGAAAGCCACAAGGACGAAAATCAGAAACGACAGCTTGAAAGAAGCTCCCTTCATGGTGTGATGAAGGAGATGATATGGAAAATTTATGAGGTTCAGAAACAATGAGCTATTTATCGTTGACATGAAACCATCTTGGTTGAGTAGTACACGAATTAGCTAGTCCATGTTCAATCAATTGACTAATTTTTTAATTCATTTTTGGATGAAGTAAAGCTATATATTGCACTACTTCACATGATCATCAACATTATGGGCGGGTGAAGGTATAAATATTTGACCGTTGAATTAAAAGGAGAGTACTGTCACAAACCGAAGGTTTCAGGATGGAGATGTAAGGTATATTTGGTTGAGTGAATATCTGGAAACAATCTTCAAATCTCATTGATATTATTGAAACTTCGGATCACCTTTATGTAATTATAAAGGCCATACTTACGTTATACGTAGGTCAATACAATTGAGTGCAACTTATTCAATTACATGATTGAATTGATAGACCAATATCAATATATGAATGTGCATTTAAGAAAGACAATATGGCCACTGGGTGAGTGAATTTTTTTGATCTTTTAAGTTGTAGATTGAAAGAAAAAGACTCTTTGAGTGTTGACATCGTCATCGGTTGCATTGTGTATTTGTGTGGTTTTGTAGCTAATAACTAATAGGTTCTTTTGGGCTAGACATTGAGGCGAACTAAACTTTAACATGATTGGACTTGCATAGACTTGATAAGTGAGTTGATTCGAAAATTAAGTATGAGCAGGAGTTGATAAAAGTACAAAATATTACCATAATTTAGCGTAAGACGATGGTAACTTGTTGTACTAATGGGGATAATTATAATGGAAGCCGAGCAAAGAGAATAAGGAACTCGGAACGCCAGAAGTGACCCATTTACATATAAGGTGACCCATTTACATATAAGGTGACCCATCGAAAAGTGACTCATTAAATTTATAGAGTGATCCTTACACCTTACAAAGTAGAGTGATTATCTTAGAGAATAAAGTGATGTCCCTATCATAAAGGAAGTAGCACCACAAACTTACTAATTACTATGATAAGAATCATGTATTTGAGTGAAGCTCGAGCTTCAATTAATAACCAATAATTATGTATTAAGTATTATTATAAATTACTAAATTGGATTGTTTATGTATTAAGAATTATAAATTATTAAGTTGCTAATACTCGACTTCATGATGATCTCAGTCAACTTAGGCAAACTGTCATAACAATTTCCTATTCTCTTTAATCTAAGCTAGCACATATTAGAAGCCTAAATTTTAGAGTTTAGACCATCACCGACGACTCATCAATTAAGAAAGGTGACAATATATTTCTTTAAGATATTCTTCCGCCGTTTCTTTAATTTGCAAGGCTTTGACTATTGAACTACTCAGGTAGTATATACTCCCTCCGGTTCCTAAAGATATTCCCTCTTTTCATTTTAGTGCGTTTTCAAAAGATCTTCCCTCTTTTACTTTATTCCTTATTTGGCAAATTTTGTCCCCTTTTTACCCTCTCATGTCCCTATCATATGGTCCACCATTCCACTATTAATTTAATTTTACTCCATTTCTCCCTCCTACTTTACCCCTTTTTATTTGTTTATTTTCCTTAACCCCCTTTCTCTCTCCTACTTTACCCACCCAAGACCCTCCACAAATGGATCCTCCTTGGTATATGTAGTAACAGTAAGAAGGAAGATCTTTCAGAACCGGAGGGAGTACCTTATAACCATCATCATTTTATTTATAGAATATAAAAGCAAATGTTACAGTGTAAAATACTCCCTCTGTTTTTTTTATTTATCCTACTTTTATTGTGCGCATTTTTAATACACCTCTTTGACCTAAATATCTTTCATTACATATTAGTAAAAATTATAACGATTGAATATTAATGAAGTACTCATAGAAACGAATCAAACAAGACCCCATGTAATATCTTGGCGCATTACTCATTGTCATGTGGGGTCTTGTTTGATTTGTCTCGATATGTACTTTTAGAATGTCAACTTTTTATAATTTTTTACAAATACAAAATTAGAGATAACAGAGCTTAAAGTTTTGCATCAGCATGCATGAAAAGTGTAAGTAACTACTTGTATTAGGAAAGGAGGTAGTACTTCCTCCGCTTTTTTTAATTTGCTACATTGTTGTTTTGGGAAATGAACCACTAACGTTGACCGATTATTTTGACTTTCTTATAAGTAAAAATATAGTCATATGTGGTCTTGTTAGATCCGTCTCGATGTGTAGATTAATAATATTAAATTTTTAGAATTTTTACTTAAACGAAATAAGAGATATTAAAGGTAAAAAATCGTCTTGAAAACAGCACACCAACAATGTACTGAGTTCAAATTTCCCATTATGTTACATTAAATGGCTCAAAAATTACCCTCCCAAAAGCTTGAAAGTGACATTGCCTAAATTGTTGTGTATACAACAATGTAGCAATTAAAAAAACGGAGGAAGTATCAAATTAAAAAAATAGAGGGAGTATATATCAGGAAAGTACACATTTGAGAGAAATCAAACAAGATCTCACATGACTAAATTTTTTCTTACATATATAAAATTAAAGGATGTCAAAGTTGTTGATGGGTTTTAAAATATACAGCAAGTGCACGGTGTCTGTTTAGCAAAAACTGGCAAATACGGGTCGATCCACAGGGAGAGGAGTTCTACAGATTTATGCTCAATTATCTAACTACTTCAAGAGAGGAAATTGATTGGAGAATTAATAACTAAACTAGAATAAACTATAACACAAAAAGATGGATGTTTATCAAATAATTAAAAACCTAGGGCAATCGATCGGTCCACCATGCTTATACCAATTTAATCACTACAATATAGTTCGACAATACTTGGATTGAGGTTCGAATAAATAAAGTATTTCGTTAATCCTTGGTCAGGCATTAACAACTCTTAGATTAACATATGCTAGTACGGTCGCTCAACATAATCAAACCTACCTATTGTAACACGCCTCTAATGAATACGATCTTTCGATTCTAATTCTTATTAGCTAAATATAACTCATGATATTGCGCAATTACATGAATTAAACAAGCATAACAAATCAATAGGAATTATTCTAATTCAATCCAAATAACGAAGAACTTTAAACCACAATCAAAAAGGTATAAACATGGCTTCCCTCTCTAAGCCCTAGAAAAAGTCTACACACTCATGATAATAATAAACTCAATAAACATAATCAAAGTAAAAGAATTCATTAAATTAAACAAAGTAAAGAGGAATACCGAATGATTGAGGAACAATGAAAACGAAATCAACGATCTCTATAATCTTCAAAGGTAAAAGTTCATACAAACTAGAGAGAGAAAAACTAAGTGTTTAGCCCTAAAAACATAGAAAATAAGATCGTCTAAATGAAAATACTAAAAACCTATTTATACTTTTTACAAAACCGGCAAAAAAAAAAGCAAATAAACCCGTCTCGAGAAACCGCCTGGTCGACCGGGCAAAACCTCCCGATCGGGCGACGTTGTTGAGAAACTTCGACAAAGAAGGAATTCTGCCCGGTCAACCGGGCAGAGCCGCCCGATCGGACGGGCAAGCAAATTTTCGTCTTTTCTCGCCCGGTTGGCCGGGCGAACAAGTCTCGTATACATCTGAGTTTTGTGGCTCGCCCGGTCGGGCCAAACCGCCCGGTCGACCGGGCGAGAGTGATTTTTCGCTCTATTTGGTGTAATCTTGTCCGAATCACTTGTGCAATCTCTTGGATCTTCTATGGGCTAAATGTGGTCCGTTGGACTTCCGTTCTGCAACTCAAATGAGGGTGATAAATGCTTAATCTGCACAAGAACATCTAACACACGGAAACAAGTCCAAACATATCAAATCACTCAAAAATCGAGCTCCAACGAGCTCAAATCAACTATCAAAGCTAAGGGAAATGAGCTAAATAATCGTTATAAAATAGATACATCAAAATCCCCCAAGCTAACCTTTTGCTTGTCCCTAAGCAAAACCACACAAATGAGTTACAAGATACAATTGTTTCACCCCATAGAAAATGCAGTTCGAAAATATTAGTAGACTCAAAAATCAATCAAGAAGGCATGCATCATCATCAATCCTTTATATCAAGCCAACGACCAATCACCGAGAAAGACAATCAAGCAAGGTCACTGCGCATATCATGCAAATGCTAAGACGGTGCTCACAAGGGGGAACACTCTTCTCTCATGTTTGTGGCAGGCAAAAGATGTGCCCGATCACTCTCCATTCCCACCATATGTCCGTTCCCAACTCAATACTCTCGTGTGTTAAAAGGTAACATAATGACACTCAACCTAGTTCAGTCGACTCAGAAATGACACTTATTCTTTAACTTTGATCCATTGACTCACTTTCAACTTAATAATGCGACACTAAAGATCAGGAGGACTTTTAAAGGTTGTAATGGGGCTGAGGCTAAGGGTATGGAAAGATTTGGGAATGTGGTGGATAAACCAAGCATGGAGGAGCATAGACTAGCAGATCCAGGTCAGTGAGACCTTCATAACTTCACTCACTTATCTCCAAAATATCACAACATTAACTTTCTCAATTCAGTCACTACCTTTGAACTTGTTTTGCTTTTCAAACAACACTTTATTCAAAAAAATTCAAACTTTTTTTTTTTTTCATTCACAAAGTAATAAGTTGATCATATACCCATAACGAACTAACTCCAACTAGCACATGCCACAACATACAGAACCATCAAGCCAACCTAATCACTCAACTAATGCTCCCCCAAGCTAGGCTTGGGACAAGAATCAAATAATGCTAAGGGGCTTGTAATGACGGTTAGAAATCAAAACAGTCAGAAAGGCTTCAGCGGGGCTAGAAATGGAATAATGTAATCAATTACAACTCCGGAGCTAGGAATTATGAAAAGAATGCCTCCATCATGTCAATCATGTATGCACATCAAATTTTCAAAGAGTACAGAATCAAAATCAAGATCAATGTCATAACTGAGGAACTAATCACACAACAAAGAGGAAGACTGGATGAAAGATAGGCTCTACAATCAATGCAAGTGCCGCAAGTATCATGCAATCAAGGGTCATGGAAGATTGAAAATCAACTCAAGACTAACAAATACTCACGCCAACTATCATAGATTAAGAGTCCAAAAAGTCATTCAAAAATTTGGGGGCGCAGGGAAACAATCATGCAACTCATAACTCAAGTCAAGCTCGTATTTTTGGATTTTATTATTATTATTATTATTATTTTTTTTTTTTTTTTTTTTTTTTTTTTTTTGAAAGCAATGAAACTAAACTAACTACACTACAAGGCAGTAAAGAGAGAAACAAGTACTTACAGAAATCCTCCCCCCAAGCTGAACTCGGCAATGGCCTCATTGCAGCTAGAGGGAAAGAGAGGACTCACTCATCATCATCAGACATATCGGCAGTAAAATCGCCACCGGTAGTACCTGCAGCACCAAAAGCAGTATGGCCAGAAGTACCATCCCTAGCATG
This sequence comes from Beta lomatogona, assembly GCA_947646795.1. Lineage (NCBI taxonomy): Eukaryota > Viridiplantae > Streptophyta > Magnoliopsida > Caryophyllales > Amaranthaceae > Beta > Beta lomatogona. Next base: position 2,723,947 of record CANSNZ010001059.1, on the reverse strand, counting down.
GTCAGTGGGGTCAGGGACCTGTTGTGTGTACCATGAAGGGTGGGTGGCATCATGGGCAACAAGCCCTTGGTGAAAATAGTCATGGTAGATAGGGTACAGGGCATGGCACATGTCGGACTCCACGGTAGTCAACCGTGTATCTAATGAAGTCAGGTGAGTCTGGATGGTAGCCTGACCAAGCTCAAGGCGGCCCATCTGTGAGGTAAGGGACTGTTGTCCCTGCTCGAGGCGGGTAAGGACCACGATCATAGGATCCATAGGCGCGGAGGAGGAGGAGGCTTCCCCAACGGGCTGCCTGTGGTAGGTCCGCAGAGGTCGCCTAGCAATGGGCTCTTGACCCCGCATAGGAAGGAGGTACGACCCCACACTAGGCTCTAGGCGGGTCTGAGCAGGGTCAGGAAGAAGGATAGACTCCTTCTTAGCAATGAACCACCTAAATTTGTTCACATACTAGGTGGTTAGCCATTTAGCATTGGTCATATAATCAATGCCAATCTCAGCGGGACCAGCTACAACATTGCTAATGTCAGGAGTATAACCAAAATGAGCAGCAATAGCGGTAATGAGGCCACCTAAAACAATAGGTTGCCCCCTAACACTACCATCATCAAACAAGGCAGGTAAATTGGCGGCAGTCCGCTTCAGCTGGGACACAAACATATAAGGAAGGCACAAAGAGTAATCAAACTCTGGAAACAAATAACTACCCATCAAAAAAATCTCCTGTTTTTGACAGGAGTAGGGGTCAGCACGCCCAAAAAGTGTGAATCCCAAAAATCGTCGTAAGTAGCGAAGGCTGGGGAAATGGAGGTGGTCTGCAGTCATATGCTGGGTGTTAACATCCTCATCACCTGTGAATGCGGTCCACAAGGTATTAATTCGAACAGTGGGAGGGGGCGGTGATCATCAGTAACAGGGAGGCCAAAAATAGCAGCTAATTAGCCTAATGTGAGTTCTCGATCCTCATTCATGAGGCGAAAACAGAGAACTTGATGTTTATTGCCTACTTCTAATGAGCTTAAGAATTCAAGTGTAAGATGCCTATATGTCCAGAAAAACATGCCGACCATTGTTCCCAATCCCAATTTCTCAAATAGCGTTTTAGTTTCACCATAAATACCCAAAGCATGCAAAGCATTGGCATCAACAAAACGGGTAGGGATTATGTTCCGATATTTCAACTTTCAAATCTTTGTTTTTGTTCTAGGGATTTGAAAATTACCTGCGGGAATGTCGAATCTGGTGGAATTTGAGCGCTTGATTCCCCTCTTGAGCTTTGCTTCCTCTTGCTTGGCCTTGACATGGTGGAAAAGAAAAGAAAAGTGAAGATTTTTGGGAGTGAGAGAATTGAAGTGGGATGATGGAGGTTTTATGGGAGAAAGATGAAGAAAAGTGTTGGGAGATGAAGAAAATTGAAGGAGAAGATGGAATTTGTGAATGGTGAAAGGTAGGATGGAGTTTGGCTATGGAGATTTTTAGGAGAGAGAGAGGGGTTTGAGAGGATGAATAAGAGTGAGAGAAAATGAAAGAAGTGGAGTGAAGGAAGAAAGAAGTGGAGTGATGGAATTTAGGGGATTTTCCAAGATTCGGGGTATCCGCCTGGTCGACCGGGCGGAAATTTTTTTTTTCTTTTCTTCGCAGCGCTGGCATGGGCATGGAGGTGAGAGAATCCAACGGCCCGGTCGGGCGAAATAGCCCGGTTGACCGGGCGAAATTCACTTCTTCAGCATACTAAAGGCATTCCGCCCGGTTAACCGGGCTAATAAATCTCCGAAATCACTTGCGCGCCCGGGCGGGCGGCCTAGCCCGGTTGACCGGGCGAAAATCACTTTGTTATTTTTTCTAGAAATTTTTCCGCCCTTCTTGGAATCAGCTGGGCGCCCTGTCGGGCAAACTCGCCCGGTAGGGCAAGTTAAGAGGCCCGGTCGGGCGAAATAGCCCGGTTGACCGGGCGGCTGTATTTCGCGCTGTTTTTTTCGTCAAAATTTTCCCATGTTGTAATATTGACCCCCTGCACACACTAAACTCGTCCAAATGTCAGTACACTCCCTCTCACCTCTCTAAAGAAAAATAAGAAAAGTAATCTAAACTAATAAAGAAAAAGAAAAGTAAAGACGGGTTGCCAAGGTTTTATTATACAACTCTAGACTAAGGCTTTTTCCTGGAAAGCTTAAGTCAAAGTGGCCTGGACCTTTTGTTGTCACTGATGTGAAGCCACATGGAGCCGTTGAAGTGGCCATTGCAGAGGGGACGAAGTTTAAAGTGAATGATCAACGTTTGAAGCTGTATCATGAGGGCGCTTTCGTAGGCCAAGTAGAGGTCATCTACTTTGATGCTCCCTCACTTTGAAATCAGAGGTACTACGGTCGTGCGGGACCTTCTTAAACTGAGAGATACTCCATTTCAACTGGTAAATGACAAGCTTTGCCATAGACCAATCGATATGGGGTGGTGCCGAGAGGTGTCTTAAAAGCAGTTCGCAGTGCTCACAAAGTGTCATCCAACTTTTGTGACCAATCTTTCCTTGACCTGTTGACTACCTTCTCTAAGATGCGCTTGATCTGACGATTGGAGACTTCAACTTGGCCACTAGTCTGAGGGTGATATGCCAAGCCAACCTTATGAGTAACTCCATATTTCTTCAGTAAAGCTTGGAAGGTTCTCTGATGAAAATGAGACCACCCATCACTGATCAAGACTCTCGGGACTCCGAAACGAGGAAAAATAATCTTCTTGAAGAGTTTCATGACCACCTTAGAATCATTAGTAGGGGAAGCCACAGCTTCAACCCACTTAGTCACATAATCCACAGCTACCAATATATACCTGTTCCCACAAGAAGAAGGGAAAGGTCCCACGAAATCGATGCCCCACACATCAAAGGGCTCAATCTCCAAAATTCCAATCTGCGGCATCTCCTGTCTCTTTGAAATATTGCCCGTTCTTTGACACACATTACAAGAGAGGCAAAAAGCACGGGCATCTTTGAAAATAGTAGGCCAGTAGAACCCACTCTGGAGAACTTTATAAGCTGTGGCCTGTGAGCCAAGATGCCCACTACAAGGCATACTATGACAGTGTTGTAGGATTCCAGCTATCTCCCAATCGGCAACACATCGTCTGAACAAGCCATCTGAGCACTTCTTGTATAGACGTGGGTCTTCCCAATAGTAATGCTTAGCGTCATGATAAAACTTCTTGCGTTGTTGGTAAGTCAAATCTGGAGGAGGAGAACCACCAACACAATAGTTAGCAAAATCAGCATACCATGGGGATTGAATAGATACATCAAAAAGATGATCGTCAGGAAAAGAATCATCTATGGGTCCATCAGCACTTGACTCAAATCTCAATCTGGAGAGATGATCTGCAACGACATTCTCAGCACCCTTCTTATCACGGATCTCCAAATCAAACTCTTGTAATAAGAGTATCCAGCGAATAAGTCGTGGCTTGGCTTCCTTCTTAGCCAATAGATACTTCAGTGCAGCATGATCGGTGTGGACAATCACTTTCGAACCTATGAGGTAGGTTCGAAACTTGTCAAGAGCATAGACAATGGCCAATAACTCCTTCTCTGTAGTAGCATAGTTGACCTGAGCTTCATTTAATGTCTTGCTAACATAGTAAATAGCATGGAGGATCTTGTTCTTCCGTTGGCCAAGTACAGCACCAACTGCATAATCACTAGCATCACACATGATCTCGAAGGGAAGACTCCAATCTGGGGGTTGTATGATAGGGGCAGTGATCAATGCTTCCTTAATCATGTCAAAAGATTCCACACAAGCATCAGTAAAATCAAAGGCGGCATCCTTGAGCAATAATTGAGTAAGGGGTTTCGTGATTTTGGAAAAATCTTTTATGAATCTGCGATAGAACCCCGCATGACCCAGAAAACTCCTCACTCCCTTGACATTCACAGGAGGAGGAAGTTTCTCAATCACCTCAATTTTTGCCCGGTCAACTTGGATGCCATGTTTAGAAACAAGATGACCAAGTACCACTCCCTCATTGACCATGAAGTGACACTTTTCCCAGTTTAAGACCAAATTAACATCAGTACAACGTCTAAGTACTCTAGAAAGATTATGCAAACACACATCAAAGTCAGACCCATAGACACTGAAATCATTCATAAATACCTCCATGATATTTTCAATGAAATCAGAAAAGATGGCCATCATACATCTTTGAAATGTGGCAGGGGCGTTACACAAACCAAATGGCATTCGGCGGTAAGCAAAAGTGCCATAAGGACATGTGAACGTCGTCTTCTCCTGATCTTCTGGGTGGATGGGAATCTGAAAGAAACCTGAATATCCATCCAGATAACAGAAAAAGCTATGTTTTGCTAATCTTTCTAACATCTGGTCAATAAAAAGGAGGGGGAAGTGATCTTTCAAGGTGGCTATGTTTAATCTGCGATAGTCAATACACATTCGCCAACCTGTAACAGTACGAGTAGGAATTAGTTCATCTTTATCATTCTTAATAACAGTAGTCCCCCCCTTTTTAAGAACAACTTGAACCGGGCTCACCCACTTAGAATATGAGATGGGGTAGATGATGCCCGCGTCAAGTAATTTCATTATTTCCTTCTTCACTACCTCTTGCATATTAGGATTCAAACGTCTTTGGGGTTGTATGCAAGGGCGGTGATTTTCTTCCAAGTTTACTCTATGCATACAAAAATCAGGACTAATACCTCTTAGATCGTCAATACTATACCCAATAGCCTTTTTGTGCACGCGAAGCACTGTAAGAAGTTGTGAAAGCTGGCTATCTGTGAGTTTAGTACTGACAATCATAGGGCATTCCTCATTATCATCAAGAAATGCATATTTGAGGTGAGAAGGTAAAGGTTTAAGTTCTAACTTCTTTACCTGTAGCTTAGAAGTAGAGCAAATAGTCTCCATTACCCCACATTCGACTGCCTCATCAGTATCAAGGCCATCCAGTTCAAGAATTTTCTCTAATAGATCATCTGACAGAAATTGGTGATAATCACCTCTAGAAATCTCTTCCAGTACATCAATCCTGCAGCATGTGTGCTCAAGCATAGGAGACTTAATAGCATTAGTTAGTTTAAAAGTAATAGTATCATCACCAACACTTAAAGTTAAAGAGCCAGATTTAACATCAATCACAGCACCGACAGTACACAAGAAAGGCCTACCTAAAATAATAGGGATCTGACTATCCTCCTCCATATCTAGCACTACAAAATCTACAGGAATATAGAATTTTCCAACCCTGACAGGAACATCCTCTAAAATACCCAAAGGATATTTCACAGAACGATCTGCCATCTGTAAAGTAATCTGGGTGCACTTCAAAACTCCCAAGTTCAGTTTATTACAGATAGATAGAGGCATAACAGATACACTAGCTCCTAGATCACATAAAGCCTTATCTATAAACAATGCACCTACATGACATGGGATGGAAAAACTACGAGGATCCTTTAATTTTGGAGGGATTTTGTTTTGCAAAACAGCACTACACTCTTCAGTTAGAGCAACTCTATCTAGTCCACCAAAATCCTTTTTCTTAGTAATTATGTCTTTCAAAAATTTGGCATAAACAGGCACTTGAGAGATTAAATCAGTGAAAGGAACTGTTACCTCAAGATTCTTGACCATTGACATGAACTTACCAAGCTGTTGATCAACCTTGGATTTTTGCATCCTGTGAGGGAAAGGTAGTGGTGGTGTAGGAGAATCAGTAACCTTCTCCTTTTGCTTCTTTGCTTCATCTAGTTTCCCTTGCTCAATTTCAGATTTTGAGCTATCTTCACCTTCCTTTTCATCCACTACATCATTGTTGTTTGGAGGTGGCAAATCATCAGTAGGCATAAGTGGAGCATCATATTGTGTACCGCTTCGAAGAGTGACAACATTAACAGTCTCTTTAGGAATTGGTTGCCCCGGCAAATGACCTGGTTGCCTCTGCACATTATTTCCGGCCACCTGAGCAAGTTGAATCTCCAAATGTTTTGTAGTATTCTTCAACTCTTTGATGCTCTCTTCATGACTCTTCTGCATAGAAACCATCATCTTCATCAGGTCAGACATGGTAGGCTCTTGAGAGCTGGCATTCTGAGGAGCTTGCTGCTGATAGCCTTGGTGTGAAGGCCTATTGAAACCAGGAGGGGGATTCTGAGGAGCCCCTTGGTAATATTGTTGTCTGGCAGCTTGCTGTGGTGGGTTTGGATGAGGTGGTTGGTAGGATATTTATGGTATTGGTTGGGGGTTCTGAACATTATTGTTCTTGTAGGAAAAATTAGGATGATCCCTCCAACCTGGGTTGAATGTGTTGGAATATGGATTGTGTGGGGGCCTCTGCTGAAAAGCATTCGCATGCTCTATCTGATTCGAGTCCGGTTGATTATAGGAACAATCATAGCCAAAGTGGCCTTGAACACCACACACCTCACAGAAAGAAGAGGTAATAGGAGCCATGGAAGACATAGCATTGATACTCATAGGGGGAGTATTATTAGACTGTGACGATTTAAGTGAATCCATCTTCATGCTCAACTGGGCAACTTGTGCAGACAACAGGGAATATGCATCAGCATCCAACTTTTTCTTTGTAATAGTCCTGGAAGAACTATGATCATTTGCTGCTAAGTTGGCTAGAAAACCGTACCCTTCATCTACCTCCTTGTCTAGGAAAACACCCCCTGTAGATGAATCAATTACACTCTTGATATGGGGTTGTAGACCATTGTAGAATGCCTGAGTTATGAACCACTTGTCTAGATTGTGGTGTGGGCATTCTCTCTGCAGGTCCTTGAACCTATCCCATGCTTCCTTCAGTGTTTCATCGGGTTCTTGTTGGAAAGTAGCAAGTTTATGTCTGATTTCTGCAGTCTTGGTAGGAGGGTAGTACTCTTTCAGGAATGCTTCAGAAATAGCACTTCACTCAGTTTCATTAACATCGTTCAGCCATTTCTGTGCCTTGTCCTTTAATGAGAATTCGAAGACCATGACCTTCAATTGATCAGGAGTGACCCCTTGGTGCTTAACGGTACGACAAAGTTGTTGAAACCGTTGTAAATGATTTGCAGGGTCTTCAGATGGATGCCCTCCAAACTGGTTCTGTTGGATCATATGTTGAGGAGGGCAGGCTTGATCTCAAAATTGGCTGCTTGAATGTCAGGCATAGTAGGACCTGTGGAAATGCCACCAGGAGAAGGTACCCCATAAGATTTCAATGACTTAGGAGGCATGATTGGCTCTGAAGGACCTTCTGTGGATTTTCCCTGTTTAGCAGACTGCTTCTTCTTCTTTTGTTGCTTTTTGAGTTGCCGGATGGTTTTCTCAAGATCAGGATCAGTTGGAATTGGAGTACCTGTTCTTTTAGACCTGGGCATAAAAGAAACAAAGACAAATGTGCAGTGAGATGGCCTCAATTGGAACTTGAAGTTCCAATGAGACAGCAGAAATAGTTCGAAGAATCAATCAAAAAGCTATAGAAACTAGCCGTCTCCCCGGCAACGGCGCCAAAAACTTGATGGGTTTTAAAATATACCGCAAGTGCACGGTGTCTGTTTAGCAGAAACTGGCAAATACGGGTCGATCCACAGGGAGAGGAGTTCTATAGATTTATGCTCATTTATCTAACTACTTCAAGAGAGGAAATTGATTGGAGAATTAATAACTAAACTAGAATAAACTATAACACAAAAAGATGGATGTTTATCAAATAATTAAAAAACTAGGGCAATCGATCGGTCCACCATGCTTATACCAATTTAATCACTACAATATAGTTCGGCAATACTTGGATTGAGGTTCGAATAGATAAAGTATTTCGTTAATCCTTGGTCAGGCATTAACAACTCTTAGATTAACATATGCCAGTACGGTCGCTCAACATAATCAAACCTACCTATTGTAACAAGCCTCTAATGAATACGATCTTTCGATTCTAATTCTTATTAGCTAAACATAACTCATGATATTGCGGAATTACATGAATTAAACAAGCATAACAAATCAATAGGAATTATTCTAATTCAATCCAAATAACGAAGAACTTTAAACCACAATAAAAAAGGTATAAACATGGCTTCCCTCTCAAAGCCCTAGAAAAAGTCTACTCACTCATGATAATAATAAACTCAATAAACATAATCAAAGTAAAAGAATTCATTAAATTAAACAAAGTAAAGAGGAATACCGAATGATTGAGGAACAATGAAAACGAAATCAACGATCTCTATAATCTTCAAAGGTAAAAGTTCATACAAACTAGAGAGAGAAAAACTAAGCGTTTAGCCCTAAAAACGTAGAAAATAAGATCGTCTAAATGAAAATACAAAAAACCTATTTATACTTTTTACAAAGCCGACTAAAAAAAAGCAAATAAACCCGTCACGAGAAACCGCCCGGTCGGGCGACGTTGTTGAGAAACTTCGACAAAGAAGGAATTCCGCCCGGTCAACCGGGCAGAGCCGCCCGATCGGGCGCGCAAGCAGATTTTCGTCTTTTCTCGCCCGGTTCCAGGCGAACAAGTCTCGTATACATCTGAGTTTTGTGACTCGCCCGGTCGGGCCAAACCGCCCGGTCGAGAGTGATTTTTCGCTCTATTTGGTGTAATCTTGTCCGAATCACTTGTGCAATCTCTTGGATCTTCTGTGGGCTAAATGTGGTCCGTTGGACTTCCGTTCTGCAACTCAAATGAGGGTGATAAATGCTTAATCTGCACAAGAACATCTAACACACGGAAACAAGTCCAAACATATCAAATTACTCAAAAATCGAGCTCCAACGAGCTCAAATCAACTATCAAAGCTAAGGGAAATGAGCTAAATAATCCTTATAAAATAGATACATCAGTTGTCATGTGAATAGTACCCAGAAATGGAATATAACAACCCAAAAAAAGGGAGGAGAGAGTATATATAACTAACTCAAAATGAATAATAAGGGAAGATGTGTCATGTGTGTACTCATAAATCATTTTGCTGAGTACAACAAGTGCCATTGGCACAACAAAACATGCAGGGCCAATCACAGTCGCGTTTATCCATGCATGGATAATCACATCCATGGACGTTAAAAGGAGTGAATTGATATCCAGGTGGCAAATCTATGGTTGGTACTCCGATATCTGGTGGTGGCCAGATTGGAGGTTCTTCTTCCACTGGTATTGGTGTTGCTGAAAGCGGCGACAACGGTGGGTCGATCGATCCTCCTATGGATAAAGGAGAAGGCGGCGATGGCATCGACAGTGATGGAGGTTTGGATGTTGGGGCACCATGACTAGGGGTGTGCACTTTTGGACCGGGACCGGAATTCGGATCGGAACCGGACCGGAATGGACCGGACCGGAATTTTCCGGTCCGGTCCCCGGTCCATGAAAAGTTGAGATTCCGGGTTTCCGGTCCGGTCCGGTCTAAAATCGGAATTTTCCGGTCCGGACCGGCGGACCGGAATTCCAGTTTTTTTTTTAAAAAAAAAAGTTTAAAGGTTAAAAAAAAGTTTAAAACTTAAAAACTTAGAAAGTTAGAACCTCATATTTATTGCCTTTAAGATTATTGCTTTTAGAATTATTATATTTTAATATATTGAATTTATTAATATATTTAAATCTAAGAAAAAGTTTTTTTTTTATAAAAAAATATTAATTCCAGTCCAACCGGTCCAAAACCGGACCGGACCGGAATTTTTCCGGACCGAGACCGGGACCGGACCGGACCGGAATATTCCGGTCCGGTCCCGGTCCAAAAAAAAATTTGGATTCCGTTCCACCGGTCCAACTGGTCCGGTCCGGTCCGGTCCGGTTTTGGACCGGTGCACACCCCTAACCATGACTATCACATTGCGGATGATGTATCATTAGTCTTCTATGCTTGGCTTCAATTGTGAATGGAGCAAAGCCTATAGTACAATAAATTTAGGGACAAAATTTAATTGCTATATGTATGTACAGGATGTCATTAATATTTTACGTATAAGCGTTCAAGCTAAAAATTGATTACAAATTTTATCATACACTTGGGTGTAACGTGAGAATCGTACATCCCAAGGCTATTTATTTGCTTATTGCTAATTTGAAATCATTCAAATGAGTAAAATGTACTAAAAATGAGAGCTTCAAAGACACAAATGAGTAGAAATTAATTTTGGGTGTACCAGGCTACGGTGTATGATGAATGAACTCTTGATTGATTAATTAGATAGAATTTTTTTTAATGAAATTTTCAAGAAAATAATTAGGAAGTTGATTAACATAAGAGAGAAGTAATTAGATAGAGACTTACACAATGCTGAAGCCATAAGAGCAACCAATATAGCCGGCTTCATTGAACCTCCTAGCATGCTTTCTTATGACTAAATTGATAGAAGCGATGCCAGACGACATAGGAGTACTACTTCAACCATTTATATGTGTTATTGGGTCAAAGGATCACAGTAGACATGAATTTCCTCAAAAATCTAAAAAAGTAGCATGTTAAAGTTCATCACTGCTGTACTAAAAGTCGTAATTTTTTTTGAAAGCATAAGCAAATGCTTTTTGATCTATGTGAAAGATAAGGGTTAAGGATCCAAGTGCATCTCGAGATCAATTCATTTAGCATGAAGTTGTTATGCCTTTTTCTCGTAAAATGTGAATTTACTTTTTGACGATCTGAATTCACATATATATCTAGTCATTGATATTACTTTCTCCGTTTTTTTAGTTGTTTATATTAACTTTTGACATTATTCATCTAATGTAGTTTGACCATCTTTGGTTATTTTTTCGTAAGGAAAAACATAGTCAAGTTAGATCTTGTTAGATTCGTCTCAAATATAAACTTTATATAATTTTACTCATTTATAATTAAAGATATTAAAGATCTAAGTTGTACAACGGTAAATCTAAGATTTTTTAGTTTCTTAACACATATTTTCGAAATATCACAATTGTGTGTGTGTGTCTTTTTTTTTTTAATAATTTTACTATTATATAACTAAAAATACAATACTCGAATACTATATTTGAAATTGGATAAACGTAAAAAAAAAAAAAGAGCAAGAGAATTCCCTTGCAGAGGAAATTGGAGATTTTTCTTGCAAGGGGTGAAAATCAAACCCTTATCGAATGGGAGGTAGAGGAACCTCGAACCACTAGCCCAACCTTAATCCTCAAATTGAGCAAACAATTAGAGATAGAGGGATTATATAAAGATGATCACAACAATACAACAATAACGGTTACAATGTTACACCACCATGTATGAATCACACAAAAAACCCTAGCCTCCTCCTCTCCCCTCTCTCCTCTTCCTCCTCAAAAAACCCTAATCCCTTTATTCTAGTTTGGGGCTGCTATCATCCTTTTGATGGTGGTAAACCTCCAATTCTTCTTTTTTCTTTTAGTTTTTATTGTTTTTGTTATTAATAATCTTCCATTCTCTCTCTTTTTTAGAGTTTTCTACTCAATTTTTGGGTTATTTCTCTCCATTCATGGGAGTTTGGAGTTTAGTTTTATTATCTTCCCATGTGAAAGTTTAAACTGGTATGAGAAATTGTTCCTATTGGTTGAAGTTCAAGGCCATCAACATTGAAGTATTGGAAATTCGAATGCGGTCAATATGGTTAAATCAAGAATTTTCATCTCCAAACTATGTTAGAATGATCTATTGCTCGATCTGGTTCATTGTAGTTTCTTCGAGGACGAATTTGATTTGATCTTGTCTGATTATATCTTGTATTTTTTTAATACTTATTGTAGATGTCGTTTGGCCTTCATTTGATGAAATTTCTCTTTGAAAAAAAAGTATGAATCACACTATTGGCAGGATTGAATTAAACACAAGTAGAAATATACATAACGCAATTTCTACTTAATCGAATGTTCGAAACCATGCTATCGTGCAAGGACCAGCTAGTGAATTAGAAGAGATTTTCTAGTTGAATTACGAGAGACTGCATTCAGTACTTTATTTATTGAATTACATTATTATTATGATAAATTACTACGTATATGTGGAATCGTATAACATTTATTGTAGTCCCCTCTCCATGACTACTTAGAAAAACAAGTTGCTGTTTTAAGTTAGCCATCGAAAGGCAAATCATAACAACAAGTTTGATTTTGCCCACAGCATATAGTACAAGGCCAATCACAGTCATTAGAGTCACTGCACGGGTAGCCACAACCGTGAATTTGATATGGTGGTACCCCGGTAGGTGTTGCTGCTAGTGGCGCTGGTGCTGGAGCTGGTGTTGGTACCCCTGATATTGGTGGGGGTGCTTCATTTTTGCATCTTGCTTCTGCTGCAAATGGAATTAGAACTGCAAAACAATGATGTGATTGTAACTTTTAAGTGTATTGTTGTTCATCCCTCAATATTATGCTAGACGATGTGTAACAAAGTTTATATCATTTTTTTGATCTTGACATCATGAGTTAGTGGCTAAGATTGTGTATTATATTAGAGATTCAAACAGTAGAGAATAATTTTGCTAATACAAAGATAATTTTGGAGATTATCGGAGACACTTACATGATGCAGAAGCTACGAGGACAACTAGAAAAGCTAGCTTAACTGAAGCTCCCTCCATTATATTATAAGTGGAAATTGATTAGATATAATTGATGAAAGTTTTTAGCCTCAAAACTAGCTATTTATAATAAAGAGATATCATCGTATTATTAACTAATATGATATGATTGTTATCTTCCAAATCTACAAGCAAGGTATTTGACTTCTTAGTCTTAAAGGAGGTGCAAGGTTAGTTATTATTGCACCACTACAGCTAAGATTCAAAGAACATAGTGCTATATATTGCCAAATTTTTCATATGCTGGTCTAATGTCATATGCATAGAATTAAGGATGAATCTGACTTTAAAATGGTATAATTTTGACTCTAAATTACTAACATTATTTCAAGGATGGAAATACCAACGCTTAGATAGTGCACACGTCCGCATATAGAGGACCGTGCGCACACATCAAAACGCAACCCCTAAAAACACAAAGATGGCCTCAATCTACCCAAGTTTTTATCATTATATGTATCATAAATTGAATAAGTAAAAAACCATTTGTTCACTATGTCAAAAGAGCTTGTAATGCACTTGTCTACTACAATATATTGCAAACTTGTTTTTGGTTATAACGAAAAGTTAAATCGAGCTACAAAACTTTCAGAGCATCTCCAATCTGTCCTTTAATTGAAGAAGAATGCAAGACGACTTCAATTCATTGAGCATTAGACAGACTTCATTAAGTGGTGACAAAAATTTAAGGACTAATATGTTAATTAAACTAGGAGTGATACTGAACAGGCCCTGAGATTTTTTATTTACTTAGGGAGCGTTTGGTTCATAGGATTCTGGTATGAGGTATGGGTTTAGAATGAGCAAAACCCATACCTAGTATTTGTTTAATAAATTGATAGATCTAAAACCAATACCTCAAACCCATAAGGAATGGGGTTTAGGATCCCAAGGGGGAGGTGGGTATGGCTCATACCAATACCTCTAGGCATCAAACAGAACAAAAAATTTCATTCCTAAATAAAACCAAAAACAAGGTATTAGTCGTCCGTTTGATTCAACTTATATTGTCTTATCTTATCTTATCTTATTTTATCTGATCTTATCTTATTTTATCTTATCTTATCTTATCTTGTCTTATATGATATTTTATTTCGTGTGTCTAACATCTTATTTTATCTTATCTGATCTGATTTTATCTTATCTTATCTTATCTTATCTTATCTAATCTAATCTTATCTTATTATCTTATATGATCTTATCTTATCTTATAAGATCTGCGTATAAGATCTTATATAAGTTAAAATAAGTTGAACAGAACGGACCCTAGGTATCAAGTTCCAAACCTATACCACATCGGTTTCATTCATGATTCCAAACCCATACCACTATATGAATCAAATGCCCCCTAATAGTTTTTTCAATTAGAATAATAGTGTCTATATAAGGTGATTTTTTTGAAAAAAAAACTTTTTTAAAATTCAAGGTTATGTTTTTCTAAAACACTAAAATCAATATAGAAACTTCAATCACATTTGATCATATAAGTGTTCTTGGAAGAAAGATTCTAACAGCAGATTTCTGATTTGGCTTATTATTCAGTGAGAGAGCCGTCAAGAGATCAAAACGTGGACAAAACATCAGCACCAAAAGAAAAAAGAGGATATCTTAAAGCAGAAAAAGAGCAGTGAATTAACATAGAAACTAAATTAGATTGAATTAACAAGGTCAGTGGGATAGGATAACATACTACTAGCAAGTTTTCAACTCAAATTAACCTCTCAACTTTGTCAAAGAGAAGAAATATAACGACAATATAATGATCCATAAGCTGTTTTTGACTACCATTAAAACAGGCAAAGCTGCTACAAAGAAGATGTTGGTTGGTACTTGGTAATGGACTATAGTGTTACTTCATAAAAATGTCTAATTGGGTGTTTATTGTTCAATTTTCTCTTGATGCATATCCTTTCATCTCAAAATGATAACTTGAGAAAGATTAAAATATGAGAACTCGATGCCAATTGTAATTTAATCGATTAAAGTAATATTAGGTTATATTTAGATTTATATTACTCTTCGAGTTTCGTAGTTTAAAGTTGGTATTCGATAATAGTGCAATATTATGCTACCCCTCACTCTAAATCCTGGATCCGCCACTGTGGACTAATGGTTACTCAACACCTTGAATTGCGCGTCGTGCTACGACTTCACTGTATATCTTATCAGCTTCCTCCATAACATGAGCTCGAGCTAACAACTTCCCTCTCATTCTTGCAAGAGGATGAGCTGGTGCAAAATAGATCTAGTCGCCCAGTCTCTTTCCCAGCTTGTCACGTACTTGAGGTGCAACTCGCGGGTCGTATCCAGCAGAAGCCATCAGAAGCACTCCAATGTGATATGCTTCTATTTCCTTCCGACGATAATACAGAAACAAAGGTAGAATAATCACCAAGGGAAACAATACAAGACGGCCCCAGAAAGTTCGTGGCCATAAATCTATACGCTGAATGAACTTCCAAATTCTGTAAATTGACACCCTGTGTTACATAACTCACATATATAATCCACAACTCATTACTCACGTGTAAAATGTACATAAACAACATAAATTTATGTTATCTGCGGCAAAGGATAGAATCTTTGGGATATAACAATCCATCTATTACAATGTATTAAAACAAACACTAAAGATAACACATGCCACTCTATCCTCAAGATATTTTCTGCTTAAATCATATGTAAGATATTCTTTTGGAAATAAAATCTTTGAATTTGAAAAAGGTATCTTCTTTCGACGAATAAACTCTTAGTAAATCTTCTAAAGTATAATATAATCTTGTTAATAATTTGGAATCATTGTCCATATATTAGCAAAGCTCCTTTAAGTAGCAAATGTAGAGGTAATCTGACATATTCCTAGCCAATTTCTATTATAGGAGAGGGGGAGGAAGATAGTGTCCCCATCTGAAAATACTAAACTACCCTTAATGATCTAATTAATGGAATGGAAAATAATCACAAAGAAAAATAAATTTAGGAACCCTTTCTCATTTCAACTTGCCATTCTAAACAAGTTTGAAATGGTATATGCATCAAATACTTCAATAAAAAAAACTAAATGGATAAAATATCTTGACCTTTTTTTTAAGAATATAGTATATATGACATCCACCTGAAAAATCTAAAACACTCACTACCTTTGATACTCTTTAATTCAGTCAAACCAACTCATTATTTCTGTTCTGCTCAAAATTCATTCACAAAAGATTAATATTAAAAATAACTCACAATCTTTGTTAGTTTTTTTACATTATCGAATTAATATATCTAAATTAATCTATTTATTAATCTTTCACATTTTAAGTTTAATCATAAATATAGTACGAATGTAGTATATAATAGAATAACAAGTTTTGAAATTAACGCATGCATCACATGCATATGAGGCTAGTAAAGATAATAGGTAAGGTAATCCAATAGACATATGGATGAAATCTTAAGTTCTTATTCTGGTCTTTATTGCACATGGTCAATACAAATTACGATGGTAAAGTTATAAGCCAATAATTTTATAAAATGAAACGATATGGTAAAAGAATTCGCAAATGGTTTAATTTTTTATGTGTGCTAGTTGTTCACTCCTCATTGTTCTCTTCTCACTCCTCTAATGGCTTACCCCATATCAACCCGCAATTAATCCGTAACCCATCTAGCTCGATCCAAGACCCTCTACTAGGCCCAACAAACCCAACTCACCCAAGTACTAAGTCGAAAGTTCATACATGCAGAAAACAATCCAGTTAGGGGGGAAAGGATACTTGGAAAAGGAATGGGGAAAATGCAGTGAACTCTACTCTACAATTAACAGGGTGCTATCATTATTGCCTCACATAGATAGTACAAAGTTTATGGTATTTACAACCTGAGGTATGTCTTCAACTCTCCATTGTCAACTACTATAAGAGCACCGGAGCATGATTGGTAATTCAAAAATTTTGGACTCTGAAAAATGGTATCAAATAGCTACTCTGTTTCTCCTTGTTTGGTTCAACCCCTCGATCCAAAACCATTACTCGGTAATGGACTTCCCTAGTTTTGACTTTTGAGTTACAAAATCCATTTGTTTGTTGCAATTTTTACCATCACACCTCTCTATTTGGTTCTATTCCTTTTCCATTCCGCTACATTGATACAAACTTGGTCTCAAATGGATGTCTAAATGAAATCAATGACAAATGAAAGAAGTTACTGGGTCTGGGCATGTGTGCACATATGCAGTAACATATGTGATGCCGTAACACAGTTATGCAGTAGCAGTACCACATGTTTGTTAATCATCAAGAAACCATTTTAAGAGTAAGAGACTTACTTTCGCAAGAGAGGATGCCTTAAGAGTAGTTTTGACCTTGCATTGGCAAATTCAGGCGCAGCGAATAGATACATAAATACTACCACGTACATCGTTAAGGTTATCGACCACAACAACGTTGTCCAATGCTCTACCTCATGTCGAGCCACAGCATGCCCAACCTAACAAAAACATACCACCATATAACATCACATTCATAATGTATTCGAATAACCTAAAAATTCATCAGTTTTTTTTCATATAACTCCTTTCATCATAACTTCATACAATATCTTGAATCATTTCATCTCTTTGAAAGAAAGAAAATAAATGTTCAATCTATGCTTAAATATGAACCCGAATCACACCCATGAATATCGATAACCAAATATTATAATTTGCTGCAGTCTAGTAAAGAACTAGTATAAGATACTAATGTCATCTAAAATTACAATTTGAAAATATACCTCATGCGAGATAATTGTAGCCAATTCAGCATCAGAGTTGCAATGGTTGAGCAATCCAGTGTAAACAACAATCTTCCCACCAAATAAACAAATGGACTCAACCCGCGGTTTATCGACAACGAAAATTTCCCAATTCATCCATTCCAAATGGTTAGTAGTTATCTTAACCCCACTATGTTTCTTCCTACTATCTTTAACCAACTTATCATCAACAATCTCCTCCTTCCAAATGATTATCTCCTTCAAAGTTTCATCTCCTTCGAGTTCGAGTTTGTGTTCGAGCTCTTATGGTTTATCCCTCTTTCCAGTGATTCAATGATGTGTTGGAATATAGACTTAACCCTCTCAGTATCAGGGTATGTAGCAGGCCGTATTCTCCCCTTCTCAAATTCACCATTTTCATTCTCCTGAGTTGTTGACACAATCACATAATGCTTCCTTCCTGTATATGGCACAACTACTGGCTCGACCAAATCGAAAGCAAGCATAACAGAACAAAACACCATTGCAATTTCAAAAAGTAATTTTTGCAGCCATGATTTAACACTTACTTCGGTTTTAACACCATGATAATTTCTCCTTGCAACACCAGAAAATAAGCTAATCTTTTGATGATGTTTAAACCCATTCAATACCCAGATTTTGCAGGCCCAAATAACCCACAACACTTATTAGATTGATTGTAAAACGAAGAAGAGGTTTTGGAATGAACTCTTGGAATAGTACCTAACTAGCTTTTTATGCACGCGATGCGTGCAACGATATTTTGGGCATAACTGTTGCTCAATAGTTAGTAGTAAACGAACCAAAAACGAAAGTTCGTATCTAAGTTCACCTTCATTTTGTGAATAAGAAATATTGAAATACTTACAGATAGTATTTAAAAACACTTCATGATTTTATGTAATATTGTTGTTTCACTTATAACTAATTGAATAACTAATAAATGTTAGTTGTTTGTTAATAGTAAAAAAAAAATTGTAATCCAAAGCCACAAAGCCACTTGTATGCAAGTAACAAACCCACATAAATTTTCCCACCTATCCATATAACTATCCGTCCCACATAGGACATATCCATATGAATGATGAATCTCACGTATTTTTTATCTAATTATCCTCCATATTTAATTTTCATCTTCCCACCTACAACCTTACATCTTCCCTTCCCTCAAAAAATAAGAACGACTCATCTCTTTATCCTCATTATCTTTCCTATTCACTTAAAAAGATAAAGATTTAATCAAATGTAATGGTTATTTTATTTTCACAGCAAACACCACATTAATAAGCTAATCTTGGTGTCAAAATTAACTCCATCAACGCTCCATTAATTTTTAGAGTAATTTTGGTCTCTGTTCTTCTGGGTCTTTTTGGGTTTTCATTTCGATTTGGGTGGTAATGTTGAATAACATTCGTTGGAATGGGGTTTAAATTGGGTTTTATTTGGTTGACGAAGTAAATAGGGAGCCTCAAATTTAAAGGTAATTATTTACGTTTTATGTTCTTGATTTCGTCCCAAAAAACTTAATTGTCAACTATATTTCTCAAAGATCCGGTTACATTATGTTTGAACTTTTATTTGTGAAGATGGTTTTTTTAAAAAATTCGTGGCTGAAGTTCAGAATTTGGAATTTGCAAACATCCAGTTACAATCCTAGTCGGTTCTTGAATCATCCACTTTTCTTTTTTCTTTCCCTTTGTTTTTTTCAAGACTTCTTCTATTGTTTTGGCAAATTTTGTATGCAAAGTAATTAAATTTAAGCATAATTTATTGCGTAAAAGACCTTTTGTTTATGGGTTTTTTATTATTCATAAGAAATGTCAGTTTTGTACTAACGGTTTATAAGATTGCATTTATTTTTCGACAAATTACTATCGAAAAGTTATTTTTATACACTTTTTTTAATTATAAAATACTTTTTTTTTCAGAATTCAGATCAAATTTTTTATATTTCATTCCACGAACAACTAAAAGAAAATCAATCGTTTTCATCGATTTTCAATTTCACTAACTATTAATTTATGTAATTTCTTTTTTAGTTTGATTTTTGTGTCTTTTTTTATTGCATTCGAAATTAATTTATATTTTATAATGCCTTTTTTTGTTACAAACATGTATTGATTTTTTAATAATTATTTCGAAATTTATACCATATAATACAGACTTAAATTATTCTTGTATCATTTTTATTGTATTTTTTTCTAAAACATTGATTTTCGATACTACAATTGAACATGCATTCGAACATAAAAGTTGCTAGTTTTTTCTTCAACTAATTTGAAATAACTTGCAAGGTTAAAAAGAATTATGTACCTTTTTTAGAAGTTCACAAATCCCCAATGGACAAATGTGTAATCTCCCCTTCGAAAGCGTATGTTTTTCTTAGTTTGTAATTTGTATTGACGTGTTGCAGTGTATTGGTAATTTTTCAGAGTATGTAATTGTAAATGGTTCTTATGGAGTATGTAATTGCTAATGGGTTATAGTTTGTAATTGAATTTTTTAGTTTTTGTAAAGTTTTCTCATTTAAGTGATTTGTATAATGTGAATTATGCAATTGTGTTGATTACAGTTAACTTGTGATTGATTGTTATAATAGTATTTCCGGCAGTTTTTTTTGAAGCCCCGCTTTGGTTGATATTGGTTTTATAATTTAGAAAGGAAAGGGGGGTAAAACAGTCTATTCAAATGGGGACACCACGAGAATGAAATCTACATAGAGGTAGTGTAATCTAGTGGGTCATGAAAGAGAAAGAAGAGAGAGAAAATTCTCTCAAAGCACCACAAATATTACAACCCAAAACCGCCCTCAAGGCCCAATCAAAGCAACCTCGCCGCTCTCCCTCACCACAGAGGCTCTGTGTTCAAGCAAATGCCGAGTCATCAACTGTCCCAGAGCCAGTACCGGATCCTCCACCCCCTCCGACATCCCAGACGTTTAAGGAAGTTATTATGCAGCCCACCGTTGGTCAAGTTCCGGAAACTTCAGAGGTCATTCCTCTCAAAGCGATGAGTATGCCGTATGCGGAGGTCCAACCACCGCTATGCAAGGAAGGGGAGATTTTCATTCCTATCTCATAATCCCAGTACATGGACCTTGTGCAACCATGGAAGGAGGCTATTATCTGTAAAATGGTTGGAAAATCCTTCTCACAAGATTTTCTTAAAAAGGAACTGCAAAAAATCTGGAATTGGAAAGGAAGTATGGAGCTTGTCTCCTTGGGTAGGGGCTTTTACAGTATGAAATGTAACTCATCGGAAGAACGCTCCCGGATTCTGGCGGAAGGCCCATGGTTCATCATGGGGTCCTTGGTATGGGTGCAGGAGTGGCAGGCCGGATTTAAACCTTCACAAGTCAACATTGTTCATTACCCAATATGGGTAAATCTCCCGGAATTGCCACTCGAATTCTATAGAAAGGAAATCTTAGCATCTATTGGGAATTCCATGGGTAGCCTCGTAAAGATTGACGCAAACTCTTTGCAGGGAGATAAAAGAAGGTTCGCCTCGGTATGTGTTCTGATGAAATCAAACCAAAAAACTCCTATGAAAGCTTGGGTGGGAGCCACATGTCAAGAGTTAGTTTTTTCGGAGTCCCCTTGGTACTGTAATTATTGCCGGCGAGTTGGCCATAATAGGCAACGATGCCCGGAAATTCGTGAAGAAGAATCCGAAAACAAAGTTAAGGAAGATGGAGTCCCAGTCAAAATTATGAAAGAGACCCCAAATGAGGAGCTTGCATGGTTTTACGTGAAAGCAAAAAAGTCAAAAGCTGTCCAAAAATTAGGGAAACAAGTTAGGTCCACATCTGTTGGCAGATGGACACCAAAGAAAAGAGGGGGGAATTCTTTTGCAGAAACGGCGGCTCCAAAAAGCAATATTTTGGATAAAAGTAAGCCCCTCAACATTGTGTGTGGTCCCGAGGAAAGCAAGATTTTAGAAAATCCCTGCAACAATCGTTAATCTGTCCTTGTGGATTTGCAGGAGAAGCCCCCTATATCTCTCCCTTCTGATTTTCAAAAAAGTGGAAGCGAAACGTCATATCCCATCACCTTAACTCATCTCTCCTGCTCCCCTAGCTAGTCCCATCCTTGTTCTCTTTTCCCCCTGCAAAACTCATCGTTGCCCCCGGTAATGAGTAACTCAACCCAACCAAGCTTATGTATACCCCCTCTTTCCAGTGCTATTCACACACAAAAAACCATCCCTGCTCAAACTCTCTCAAAAACAAAAATCCCCAACAGTAATTCCTGTCAAGATGATGATGCCCCGGATTCCAGAATCTCTCAACCTGTCCGGATCAACCTCCCCTCCACCACCTCTGTCACCACCGAGCTCGCCGCCCGAACCAAAAGTGATGTTCGTGTCGCCAACCAATCCAATGATGTTCACCCTCCCGGTTCGCCCTCTCAAGCCGGAACTCAATATGGAAGCAGTAGAATTCTACTTACCCGACTGCCTCGAGGACCCGAACGAGTTCCACACGGAACTAACATTCAAGGAAGTGAAAGCTTTGATAGCCAACCCCTCACTAAACCCCGAAACGGCGGATTTTCTGATGATGTACTCAAATTCGGAATTCCGACCAGCCCATGTACCTCAAGTGCTAGACGCCGGTCATCTTCCCCTCACAATGAGACTCTTTCTCAAGTGGTTCCCAGAGAAAGAGGTTGAAGTAGAGAGCGAAGAAAGAGCAATGTTAGCAAGCCTGGGGCCGTGGATAGACCCAACTCCGTTACTTCCAATGGTACGCACAATTCTAATGGTGAAGCAGAGGGACGTGCACATGATGGCGCGGAGCAACACGAATGCACTTCTACTCGCTCGCTTACAAGTACCCATGAAACAATTGGGCCTCACATTAACTTGGGAGAGGTAACGAAAGAAAAAACCGTCGAGAAGCCGAGGTACTCCTGTGGCCACACAGGAAGATGTGGACTTGTCCACAAACCGGGGCCGAAATCGACCCATGGGTAGTAGGAAACGAGGAGATCCTCAAGATGCTCCTCGAAAAAACCCCACTACATAAAGGAATGTCAGTTTTATTCTGGAATGTCAGGGGGTTGGCTCGCCCTACTTTCAAGCCGAATTTCAGGCTGCTCATGCAGCATCATTTATCCCTCCCTTGTAGTGCTGGCGGAAACTTGGGTTGGTCGGGAGAAAACTGAGGGTATTATTGCTGATTTGGGTTATGATTCTTGGCATTTGCTTGAACCGGATGGTTTTGTGGGTGGCATCCTCCTGCTATGGAAATCTCATATTCTGGATTTTCATGTGGTGGGAGAAGGTGCGCAGGGAGTCTACGGCGTGGTTGAGGTACGTTCTACAAAAATTTCCTTTGTCCTTACTTCAATTTATGCTAGTCCTAAATTTCATAGGCGTCAAAGTTTATGGCATGATTTAGTTAGCTTTGCTCAGTATTTAAATCAACCTTGGTTAGTGTTAGGTGATTTCAATGAAGTCACTAAACAAAGTGAAAAGATTGGGGGTAGACCTATATCTAGAAGGAGGGCCGATCTGTTTGCTAATACTATGGATAGCTGTAGCCTTCTTGACCTTGGTTTTAATGGCCCAAAGTTCACTTGGACCAACAAAAGAAAGCATAATCCGATTTTCGAGAGACTTGACAGAGGATGGGCAAATCCTGCATGGTTTCAGTTGTTTCCTAATGCGAACCTGTGGCATCTTCCGAGAGTCACGTCTGATCATTGTCCTATCCTTCTAAAATTGGATAATGAACCCTTTTTAAAAGGTGACAAGCCGTTTAGGTTTGAACCAATGTGGCTCCTTGATCATAGATTTAGGGGGGAGGTGCTAAATGAGTGGCCTAAGAATTGTAGCTCGATTCAGGAAAGTTTACAGGTTTTTAAGGAAACCCTTATTGAATGGAACCAGAAAACTTTCGGGAATATATATCGTAGGAAGCATAACCTTCTGGCGCGTTTGAAGGGGACTCAGCTCTACCTTCAATCTCACCCTATGTCTGATTTCCACCAGGACCTTGAGATGAACTTACAAAGAGACCTAATAGACACCCTGGACCAGGAAGAAATGCTTTGGAAGACGAAAAGTAGGATGGATAAGATTGGGGAAGGGGACCGTAACACAAGTTTTTTCCACAGATCGGTCCTAATCAAAAGAAATGCCTCGAGTATCAATAGCCTTAGGAACGAGGTAGGGCTTGTTATCAGTGACCAGGAAGGAATTCATAACCTGATTCTCGCTTTCTACAAGGATCTCTACTCTACTGAGATGGTTTCATGCCCTAGGACGCTCGAGAATGTGAGGGAATTAGGTAGTTATGTTGGCCAGGAACCTACGCTGTGCGAAATTAGAACGACCCTTTTTAGTATGAAACCGCTCAAAGCCCCGAGGCCGGATGGCTATCACCCAGTGTTTTTCCAGAAGTCGTGGGATGTCATTGGTGGGGACGTTTGTAGGGATGTGCAGAAATGGTTTAGGCAGGGTTCGAACCCGGAAGACCTAGGTCAAGCCTTAATTTGTCTAATTCCTAAACAGAAATCCCCGGAAACCATAAAGCAATTTAGGCCTATAAGTTTGTGCAACACGTTGTACAAACTTCTCACAAAAATCCTTGTGAACAGACTTAAACCTATTATTCCATCTTCGATCTCGCATAACCAAAATAGTTTCATTCAGGGGAGGGGCCCTGATATCAATATTGTGGTTGCCTCTGAAGTTTTACATTCCATGCAGAAAAAGAAAGGGAAGTGGGGGTGGTTCATGCTAAAAATTGATCTGGAAAAGGCATATGATCGTGTTGAATGATCATTTCTTAGGCAGTGCCTCAAAAATCTTCAGCTAGACTCATGTGCTATCGACCTCATTATGGACTGTGTGTCAAAGGCCTCTTCTTATGTTCTTATCAATAGGAGAAAATCAGATGAGTTTAAACCTACTAGGGGGTTAAGACAAGGTGATCCTATGTCCCCATACTTGTTTAACATTTGTTTAGAGGCCTTAACTAGCAGGATTAATGAGGCTTGTCATAATAAGCTTTGGACCCCGTTTTGGGTTGGCCGTGGCAAGGTTCCTATCTCCCATCTTCTCTTTGCTGATGACCTGCTTTTGTTTGGAAGAGTGGATGAAACTACGGCTTTTGCCGTTCGTCATGTGCTAGAGAATTTCTGTAAGGAATCCGGGGAGAGAATTAATGAATCCAAGAGCAAACTTATCTTTTCACCAAATACCCCTAATGACCATAGGACCTTATTTCAAGACACTCTTAACATTGAAGAAAATGTCAACTTAGGTATGTACTTAGGTCTCCCTATTTCTCATAAGCGCCCTACGAGAACCCAGGTTCAGTTCATTGTAGATAAGGTTAGATCCAGGCTTGCTAATTGGAAAACAAAATTCCTTTCTAAGGCGGGGCGTCTCTGTCTGATATCCTCAACTCTTTCAACGATCCGTGCATATTATATGAAGGCTACCAATATTCCGGTCAGCACCCTTAATGACTTGGATAGTATATGCAACAACTTTTTATGGGGAGAGGAAGAGGGCAAGAAGAAGCTGCATTTGGTCAATAGACAAATCACATTCCTTCCTAAAAGTCAGGGGGGGTTGGGGATCAGGAGCCAAAAGTTAATGAATAAAGCATACATAGCATAGCTAGGCTGGAAATTAGCTCAGGATCAGCCAAATTTGGCCCAGAAATGTATTAGATCCAAATACATGTATAATAATCGAGTTACTAAGTTCAAGAATGGGTCCGTGATTTGGAAAAATGTTGGTCAGGGGTTGGAGTTATTGAGGGAAAATTACTCTTGGAACCTTGGTAATGGTCTTGCCATTAACTTCTGGTATGATGACTGGTTATCGATTGGGCCATTGCGTAGTTGGGTCCAGGGTCCCCTTACTCCTGTGGAGGACAAAAGGCTTGTCCATGATATCGTATCCTTAGGGACTTGGGACTTCTCTGCCTTAACTCTTACTCTTCCCAACTGCATTCTTAGTCGTATTCTCAGCTTGCCCCCACCCTGCAAAAACTCTCCGGAGGATCTCCTTATTTCGAACTTCGTGAATCATCGGGGCTTTGTCATTAGTTCGTCGTACGCTGCTCTTTTACCTCAGCCTCTGGCTGAAGTGGATTTATCCTGGTTATGGAAGGGGGAGATGGAACTTAAAGTGAAATTCTTTATGTGGTTGCTATGGTATGATCGTATTCCCCATAGGCGACTGCTAGCTATTAGGGGTATTGTTCAGGATGCCCTATGCCCGAAATGTTACAATCATGAGGAGAATGTGTCTCATCTTCTCAGGGAGTGTGTCAAGAATAGGGATGTTTGGGGTTATAGGGGTAGTCCGGTGTATAGGGTAGAGGACTTCAAACTTTGGCTTAGGGAGAACATGATATCACAGGAGAGATTCAGCGATCTTTCTTGGAAAAGTGTCTTTCCCTACCTCTGTCACGAGATTTGGAAGGATAGGAATAACTGTGTATTCAATAGTCGGGAGCCATCGCCTATTCAGGTGATCTGCACTCGGGCATCGGGTAGGGCTCGGGATTATGTATTGTCCACGGGTAAGCACAACCTCCAACAGCTTGTACCTATAAGTTTTGCCCATCCTCAAGATTACTTAATGATTCATGTTGATGCTTCTTTTGTTGGTCATTTTGAAGTTGCGGGGCTTGGTGGGGTGGTTAGGGATATTCATGGGCATTGGCTTGGAGGGTTTGGGAAAAGAGTCTACACTAACACCTCTCTTGCAGCAGAGCTTCTCGCTATTCTGGAAGCGTATATTTTGTGGAAAAGCACAACTTACCCAAAACAATCATCTACTCTGATTGCCAGCATGCGATTGACCTTCTCGGTAAAGTTCATTCTGATCTATATTCCAATGTTTTAAATACCTGCAGGCTGTGGCTCAAGGAGAGACCGGAGATTCTGATTAAGCACTGTAACAGAAAGTTCAATCAAGTGGCAGATAGTATGGCAAGGGCGGTTAGAGTCCTGGATGATGAATGTGCTGTAACTAGGCTTTTTCCCACTCCCCCTAGTTATTGTATGGAACAATTAACTTCGGATTGTAATAGTTTTAACATTATTAGTTAATGAATGAATTGCTTTGTTTACCAAAAAAAAAATGGGGACACCACAGCTCCCCCTTCCCTTATATAATAGAGATCTTTTGGAACGCGAGTTGTTTTTTAAAGCATTGTAGACAAACCTTGAATTTTTGTTCCACGCCATGATTTTTGAACAACAAAAGGTGCTAACTTCATTCCAAATTCTTGAATTTCAGGGTCAATTATGAACTGGGTTCAAGTAACATACCAAAAACATTATGTGATTTTTGAATTCTGAAATGTAAAATTTACAAGATTAAGGGTTTTAGACGAAATGAGTCAAAGAGTTGTTGCTTCCATAAGATTTTAGAAGTGGTTCTGATATTCCTGCTAAATTCGGAAAGTGGTGAAGTTTTCTCTATGAAAAAGATTTCTTTTGCAGCAAACTACGCAACAAACTATTGGGAGTTTGGGACTGAGAAGTGAGAACCGAGTATTATGGAGTGTACTAGAGTCATTCCTTAACGTACTGCTAGTCATTTTAATTTTTTTAGATGCTGATTTGATGCACACCATCGAAATGAACATGCCCAAATTAAAATGCTACTGTAATTAGATGTTGATCATTGGGATGAAAATTTTCTCATCTAAAAAAGGGAACAAAATATTTCTACCTCAAGTAAAGCTCTGTTATTTTGGATTGAATTAATGAAAAATTCAGTTTAGTTCAGACAAATTCAGTTCAGTCTAGTTAGTTTCCTCTCACAATTTTCATTCACTTCAGTTTAGTTCAGTTCAGTTCAGACAAATTAAGTTCAGTTCTGTTCAGACAGATTCAGTTCAACTCAGTTCAGCTTAGACAAATTAAGTTCAGTTCTATTCAGACATATTCAGTTCAGTTCAAACAAATTCAGTTCAGTTCAATTCAGTTTAAAAGAACAGAGTCTAAGTGTGGTGTGTTTTCACAAGTCTCTGAATGTGTTTGACACATGCTGATGAGATTACTATAGTGTAGATGAGAAGTAAGATACACTTAATTATATAAACTTAATATTAATATACGAGGGAATAAAATGCAACGGTGCAACTAACCAAGACCTACCATGTATGTCAATGTTATAGGGGTTTTCGTATGAACAATGTGATTCTCCTGTTGACATTTTATTGATTCACTAGCTTTATAAGCAGTTTCCTGTAGGGGTACCCTTAGATACAAAGAACACATATATCATAAATTTAAGCTTCTTGATCATTTTGTACAGTGAATCAATGCACTTCAGAAATACTAGATCACGTAACAAAAAAAATTTACTACTAATATGTTTATAAATATAATTGCTTCATGTTGTACGCTCCTCATCTTTTGGCCTAATCACCCTTATTCAATTATGTCATTCTCCTTAAATTGGATCCAGCCTTGGGTGGTTAGTGGTCTTTCGAGGTGTTATCATCGAGCCAAAGCTTAGAGCTTACTAATCTCTCGCCTTGTTTATTGGTCCTCCCTTTTCTTTTGCATAATATAACCATTATTGTATATTTTTTCCCGTGCCTCAAATTTACTCATTTAAACCAAACATAATCATACATCACATGGATAGATATTTTCTTACATGGTGAAAAAATATACTTCCTCCGTAACGAAATAAGTGCAACAAATGAATATTTTATACCTTGCAAATAATACCCATTTGTTGCAGAGTTATTATGTTATGGAGGAAGTAATCAAAATTGATGAAATTTGAGTGAGAAAACAAATGGCGAATTTATGCGGATAGAGAAAGTAGCTAGTTTGCTAGAAAACCTTTGTTGTATCAAAACAGGAGAGAGCTTAAAAGTCAACTTCAGCTTAGTTCGAATTTTTTGTTTCAGCGTTTTTTTGTCGGTTAAAACTTGTTGATGTTTAACTCCATTCCCATTCATTTCGTTTCCAATGTTTTAATCCATGCTACGACGTGGCATTTTAAAGGAATTTGATTGGTTAATTGCAATTTTGCACCCTCTCTCAATGCTGACTAATGCAACAAAAAATTTACTTCCTCCGTTCTGCTTTAAATGAAATGTTTGCTTTTTCACGCAACCCAACGCGTTTCTTTAATGATTAATATCTTTAGTTGTGCACACGTAAAAAAATATAAAAAAGTTATAATTTGATAGTATGCATCGAGACGAATCTAACAAGATCTCACTTGATTATGTTTTTTTTATATTATGGCGATAATTGGAGTCAAAATTGATCAATGAATAATGTCATTTCACCCAATGTTTCATTTAAAACAGAACGGAGGAAGTATATGGTTTACAAATGATTTCAACTTTTCGGTTAATTTTTTACTCAAAATGCACGAAGGTTCTAGGTACTTGACCAATCACCACTTGACGAAAAAAAAAAAAAAAAGAACTAATAAGAGAATTCCTTTGAAGACATGGAAAATGGTGCATACTAGTATAAGCGACAAAAGGATCGAATATTCATAATGTTCCTAGCTTAAAAGCTTAATTGTCATCATTTTACCTTACAAAGTTGAAGCAAATCATAATTAAGTTGTGTACTAATATACCTCCAAAAAAAAGTTACGCATGAATATAAGCACATTTAAGCTTGAAGACAATAACCAACATATTCAAATCATGAAAATGCACTACTGAGGGCTATCAGGTGGAGGGTCTTCAGGGTCAATCACTCTATAGATGCATCTTGAAGCAGAGGTCACTACCTTCTTACAACCCTCAACAGGGTCAACAAGGAACAAGTTAAGCCCAACCCACAACCCCTTTTTCCCCTTGTATTCCTTCTCCTGAGCCTCAATCGCATTACAGCTCGTCTGCAGAAGGGTGAGGTAAAGCAACAAAAGAGCAACTAACGTCGAGAGACCAACCCACAGGTTAGTAAAGTAATCATGTTTAAGTCTAGTCTTAATCTTAATCAACCAACGAGCGGAGTAAGAATTAAGACATTCTACTACCTCACACAAATAAGATTCTTGACCATCATACTCCACTTCTAGGCAAAGATTGTTAACAAGCTTAGCCACCTGTTTGTTGCTACCTAGTGAGTGTTGCATCACCCCTTCATAGTGAAGAAGTCCTACATCTTCAGTCGAGTTGATGAGCTTGTCTAAGAAAAATAGATATGCTGTCATGTCCGGCTTGCAATCGTGGTGGCATTGCTCGTAGGCCACAATATTCCTGAAGAAGCTACCAGTGTGATTGTCTATAAATAAGCTGGGCATCCTTAACCTGCCTCTCTCGAATCTCAGCTCGAGAGGCTGGGTGTTCATAAGAACTCGTACCTTGATGCCAGCCTCTTTTAGCTCTGTTACGGAGCGGTACATGTGAGGTTCCTTCCTTCGCTCCACTTCCCCAAGGGTGATACTAGAGTGGAAGACATCGAGCAGGTGCTGAAAGTTCTGATGATACCCATTAATGGGTACCCGTAGATTTTTTTCTCTGGGCATCAGAGGGTCAAAGAAGTCAAGAGCAAGTTCTTCTAAGGAGGTATCGGCCCCCCTTGATTTTGTTCTTGTTACATCAAAGATTTTCTTGAGGACTACCATGGGAAGTTGATTTTCAAGAGTTATAAGGTCACGACGAACAACAGGCAACATCCATCTCTTGGAAAGGAGGGATGAAGAAGCGAAGTTGTTTTCTTTAAGCTCTCTAAAGAGCTCAACAATGAAGCACCCATCAAGGAGCATCATTTTTACGAACTCATCTCTGCTCAATTTCACATCTTCCGAGTAACATTGCCGAGCTTCTTGCTCTATATCTTCTAAAACAGCCACCAATTTATCCAGTTCTTC
The DNA here is from genome assembly GCA_947646795.1 of Beta lomatogona. Taxonomy (NCBI): domain Eukaryota; kingdom Viridiplantae; phylum Streptophyta; class Magnoliopsida; order Caryophyllales; family Amaranthaceae; genus Beta; species Beta lomatogona. The sequence goes on along the minus strand of CANSNZ010001059.1, from coordinate 2,693,786 downwards.
AACCCTTGCTCGCTCGCCTAAGCCAACAAGCCGGTTTAGAGAGAGCCACTTGAGCTTCTCTGAAGCCTGCAAGTTAGGTATGCCATGATGATAGGGACCGATGGATATAAAGTGGGGCTCGTAAGCTTTTGGTTCGATCTTGCGCAACTTTGCTGGGACGCGGTATATGCTGATCCTGTTAGTCTGCAGTGAAACTTGCTGCTGTTGCATTGCCTTCATGTTCTCTTCCATGGAGACACTCAAGTTTGTGCTGCTCGTAACATAGTGCTGAGCTTCAGCTAACAGGGCTTGTGAACATAATTGCCTAACATAGGGAATGAATCTTGAGAAATTCTTAAAATGTAGAGATGCAGATTTGTTTCTCATCATCTTTTGATATGATTGGAGAATAGTAGATGTTAGAATGAGCTAAGTATCCTACATAGAGTTCATTATTTAACTAAATAAGCTATCATTGACTCATATTAATCTACTATTTCCCCCTGTCACTCTCATTGTTTGATCCAGTGTAATTTAACTATATGAGGATCATAAATAATGCAAAATCATGTATGAAACTGCAGACTGTCTTAAATGCAGCATATAATAGCTTAATTTAAAAAGCGCAAGTAGATAGGTTTATTTAATACTGCATTTCTATATGTAATTATCTTAGGCAAGTCAATTAGTGATCAAGTCATTGTTTAGTTTTAAGAAGCTGGCTATGATGATCTCGTACAGACTCGTAGTTACTACTATAAGATTAATTTAATAAGCAAGTTGTTGGATGTAGTTGAATAAGAACGGTAAATCCAGAAAAGTAGTTGAATAAGAACAGTAAATCCAGAAAAGTAGTTGAACAATTACAGTTTAAACTTATTGCAATGCAGAAGTCAATATGCGAGTAATGTGACCAAGTCATTGTTTAATACTATCACTCAGAAACTACAAACCTTTTCGTCCTCTTTTATTTACCCCGTCTTTTTCGACTTGCTATATTTTTCATGAGTGGATGTCCCAAATTACTTGCTACATTCGCTTTTATTTGACATGTGTTTTTTGTCATTTCTCATTTGATTCTACCCATTTTACCCTTATTTTGTCATCTACTCGTAATTCGTAAAGTTGTATTCCACAATGCATCTCCAAAAATCTTGTGCTAGAAGAAAGAACGATTAACCGACAAGCAAAAAAAAATTGTGAACTACCACCATAATTTAGCAAGTTAAAAAAATGAAAGAACGACCTCATAATGACCCAGTCATTTACCTGATTGATGAAATCTACATGATTTAAACAGCTACAAGAAAATATTAGCTAGAAAGGAACACGGTCTTTCTTGTATATGGCTTTCTGACCTGCTGAGCAGTAAAAAGCTTCGATCCGTAAGATTCAGCTGCATAACAATCAGACACTAACAAATTATCAAAAAATAAACAATCAGACACTAACACTTCGCCTCACCTATAGCTGATTGGGTTTGAACTTTGAATAAACACACATCATGACAACAATTCCTTAGATATAATGTAACGCCAGCTATATAAGGAACGAGTAAACTTAGTAGCAACATGGCTTTTGAAACTTGGAAGGATACATCACTAATTAACCATCAGAAGCAGTAAAATGTAAACCATAATGTAATATCATTTTGAAACTCTACCAAACTTAGAACACATCTAAGTCAAATCTGTCTCATTGAAAGATACCCCTAACGTAGTAATTACTAATTAGATGTCAACTCCAAAATAGAAAGCGTCGCTTTGGTCTCACTACATGTTATCATATAACTGTCTCATATCATAACTATTAAGAGACTTTGCCATCAATTTGAATACAATCAATTTACATTAAAGTGAACCATGGAGTTGTTTTGGGATGGAGTAAATAAAGATTTAAATCCAGAGGGCAATAAATGAAAAATGAAATACTACAGCATTTAAAACATGCTCAGACCTTTCTTAGATCTGGTTGCTCTAATAGTTGCTGATTCATGATGCCACAACATTGGGGAAAAATGAGTGAAAGACTTTTGTAACTAGTTAATAAATGGATTCCACAATTTGTTTGGCCTAATAAAACAGGAAAGGATTAACATCATGAATCGCAGTTGTATTTAATGACTTGTTCAATTGAATGTAGTATCCATGTCTTCTATATCATATGATACTCTGCAAATCACACTGCAAAAAAAAAAAAAAAAAAAAAAGAGCCTCTCATTTCTTCAAAATCAAAAGAAAACAAGGGAATGGCAACATCAGCTGTCCAGTGGATTGGCTCTTTACTGATGCAAGAAGTAAACATATTATTGGATGCTACACAACAAGTACATGGCCTCCAAGAAGAGGTCGGAATTGATTCAACGGTACCTACAAGATGCTGATGCAAGGCAAGAAGAGGAAAAAGTTGCGACTTTGATACGCCATATAAGGAGGATTCCCTATGACGCTGAGGATGTGATTGACACTTAGATCCTTAAGGTCCTAGACAAGGATGAACAATCTAATGAGAGCCAGCTCAAGAGATACGTCTGTTTCCTGTAAAAAAACCCCCACATCTACGATGTTGGTAAGCAAATATAGCTGATGCAGAGGGGGTGTGAAATGATTTGCTGAAAAGTTGAACAATTATGGAGTGAGAAGAACATCTGAGTTTCCACAAGATTCCAATCAACCTTGTAGTCATCATATAAGATATAGAAGGCCACAAAGATGAAACTACCAACATGAAGACAACAATAGTGAATACGTTGTTGGGTTGGAGAGGGACATTCAAAAGCTCGTACAAGTACTTACAGGAGATCAGAGGGAAACATCCGTGTAAATGTTGTTTAAATTGTGGAAATGGATGGAACTACACTTGTAAGGAAGCTTCACAATCATCCGTCTGTCAAAGTGCACTTCAATAGTATGGCATGGGTTTTCCATACATCAAGAATGGAGCACCCAGCACGTTATATCTTGACATTTTGAGAAAGGTTGGTGGCCATAGGTGGACAGCCGAGTTGTATGCTGGATTGAGTGAGGAAGCATTGGTGGAGAAGCTCCATGACACCCTGAAAAAGAAGTCGTACTTGGTGGTCTTAGATGATTTACGGAGCAGATAAGCTATAGAGAATATACTCCCTCCTCTCCCACAAGAACATACTTCTATAAATAAAGAAAAGATTCTCATCATAACTCGCAACAAAGATATTCAATTCAAAGATTACCTCCAGCAGCACAAGTATGTCCACGAACCGAGGTCTCTAAATGTGGATGAGGGTTGAGAACTGCTCAGTAAGCTTTGCCTTAGTCATCACATAAACTGCAGAGTGGAACATTTCTAAAGCCTTGGCAAGCAATGTTGGATAACTGTGGAGGATTTCCCCTAGCTATTGAAGCATTAGCTGGAATTTTGAACACTATAGAAAGCATCACAAGATGGCAGCTGGTTGATGAAGCTTGAATTTGATTAAACACCATCCTGCCAAGACAAAACCCACTTATCTTTCTCCTTCCATGGCCGGATCCCCATAGCCAGCCATTGACATCTCTACAGTTGTAATCACACACCATCGCACATCTCAAGTACTTTTGAGGATGCCGCCAATACCATGTCAAGCTTTTCAGTTGAGACTTGAGCATATCTATGTAACAGGGACGAGGAATGTACCTATATTAGAGCTTCAAACTCCACTGAATCTCAACAAAGGAAGAATAGGAGAAGCAATCAATAAAAATCTGCAAAAACAAGTTGTATGGTGTTGAATCAGTTTCAATCAACAAAATCAGTTTACTAAATAGGAGAAAGACAATAGAGAATCAACAAAGTCAATTTTGATTAGCAAAAGTAAGTTTTGATCTGTTGAGTTAGTTCTAAAAAAAACTCATGAAGAAAACACAACCTAAATGTATAGCTTACATGTCCAACATCAAGTAATCTTGCAGCAAAAGAAAGACAATGTCGATTGCAATAATCAAGAATACATAATATTAATTCCTGGATTTTCTTTCTTTGTCATTATTGGTGCTGATGATTGATCATGATCTCTGTTTTTTTAACTTTAATCTCTCCAGCATCACTTTCCTTACACAAGTTTCAATTAAGGTGACTTGTACTGTTGACAAGATCTAGCATCTTGCAATCTCCCTACGTTTCCAAGGAAAGTTAGACTTGAGGATTCTGCACGACAATTTCAAGTTGCTTTGGAGTGAGGACTGCCACTGGCTGTTTATCTTCCTAAATTGGGAGATCAATTCATCTAAAGTATCTCAGCATTTGTCTTTCACATATTATGCAACTCCCCAAATCAACTGGATATATGAAGAGCTTATTAACCTTATACTACAGAGACATAGACTCCCCAAAACAAAGGCTTAGACAACCTCATAATATTGAAGCAATCTCAAAGAGTGTCAATCCCCTATTGACAGGTCCTCCCTCAGCAAGCTTTATGAACAGCTCACTATTGGGATTTCTTTAAACTATGACAAACACTAAAGTTCATCGGTCTATAAATCACTCCCTAGTCTCAAATTATTGCTACCGTTTCCTTTTGAGGTTGTTCCAATATATTGGTCTCACACCTTTTGGTAATCATGTTCTTTCTACTTCTTTCTCCATACTTCTTCACTTTCCTAATAATTGAGTAAAAATGTTCATAAAAATGAGATTAGGACTAAGGGAGTAATAGTCCTGCCCACATATTCTTCAAAATTACAAGTTTTCGAAACTTCTTCAATTGCACAATGTCTTGGGTTCCTTTTATAGAATTAACTAATTCCATAATTCACTTAGTGAGATTTGATCAAATGCAGAACTACTGGGTCGTAAGGCAAAACGAGCACTATCAAATCGCTTCATGATGTACATAATGACCTATCTCCCTTGGAATACGACGTACTTGGGAAAATCATCTCACCATTGACTATGAAGGTGATGATACAATATCAAAGAAAGTGGAAGAAAGGTACTCCCTCCTTCCCTAACTCCTACTACTACTTATACCACCAGAACCACCACCTCCATTACATTCTTAACTAAATCCATTCTCAACTCCTTCAACAACTAAAGTATCCTTAGTGACTGCAATTACATCATCTTGATTCTTGCCACATTACTTGATACAAGTACTAAAAAAGCGTAAGTTTTAACAATTCATCTCATATTATAAAACATACATATCGATAATATATCTAGATATTACCATTAAAGGTCTAAAGACCTTATCTAGTTCATCAAACTCAATTCTTCAGCTATATTTTCCAAATTTATAAATCACAAAACTCATATATTCAGGCAAAAAATACCAGGATTTCCAAAAATAAACTTCTGCACTTTTTTTATTTCTTAATACATTTCCCTCAATTGTCAAAATCATCAAAGTTACATTACTACATACAAATCCTCCAATTGTAACCCTAATTTACATAAACGAATAAAACGTAACTTACTTGTTATCATTTGCAAGCCCCAAATTGACAATAATTATGCAATTGTTCATCGCGCCTCTTCATCCGCTTCAATGTCGTGCGAATGAACCAAAACCTAACCATATTGAATCAAGCTTTCCACAAAGTATAAGATTTCGGCATCAGAATAAATTTTTGCTCGATATGTTTGTTTTCCCCTTCTTCTTTTTTGATAATTTTTTTCCCTTGAGCCTAGACAAGCAGTCAAATGTTGAGAAACTATCTAGAGCCTAAATTGCCTTAAATCAGAGGAAAATTGGACTGGAATAATCCCACCTTTGGGCGTTCTTCCAATAATAATCCCACCTTTGGATTATTCTGGAATAATCCCACCTTTGGTTAGTAAATCGGTTTTTTGGTCCTAGGAAATTAATGACTGGTAACAACCAGTTAGGTGAGGTTTTTAGCCGGTTTTCAACATTTATTAATCAAATTTTAAATTTTTACAGTTAGATGTAATAAAAGCTTAAACCAGTTTGTTTCTTAAATACCCATCTCCCCCTCCCCATCCCTGTTCATCTCTTTCATCTTCCTTGTTTCATCTCTCTTTGTCTCCCTGATCAGTTCTTCTTCTTCGTTTTTTTTTTCTTTCACCTTCCTTGTTTCATCTCTTTGTTTCAATGGCGGACTCAACAAGCATTCAATCTCTGGAGAATCTTGTCACGTGCTACCACAACGAAGCTGCGCAATTGAAGATGGTGACAATGGATGTACCAACGAAGGGGAAGAAATTTTTTGTGTGCCAATACCTGAGGGTAAGTGCTTCATTCTTCCTTAGTATTTATGTGCCCTAAATTGCCATCAGTAATTGAAAGTTATGTTCTTTGCATTAGGGTGATTGTGGTTTCCACCAGTGGGAGGATCATGGCAACAAAATTAGAGAATTGCGACGAAGGTGCAAGCAAGGGACACCAAGCATTCGGGAGCTTGAATTGGTGATTGAAGACTTGTGCAAGAAGATTGATTTTCTGGAGGAAATGAATGAGAATATTATCAAATTGCCCAATGAGAAGAAGTTACTGATGGCACTAGCTCTTTCTTGGTGCATTTTTGCAATGGTGTTAGTTAAGGTGTTAGTGTATTAGGGTTAGTTTGGCAGTTGAAGTTGGTTGTTTTTTGGATGCAATGTGGTTGGTAAACGGCTGAAAGTAGGTTTAAGTTGGTAGTCTTTTGGATCTTAGACTATCTTTAGATGTGGTAGGGGGTTTGATTTGTATGTTTTTGGATATATCTTTGTGGAAAATGGTTGATTTAGGGAACTTTTATGACTGTTTTTTGGATGTATTTGGAAGCCACTATTTTGAAGTTATAATATATGCAATTCCATTACTTTGGCACTTAATATTATCTTGTTTATGCATTACATAGACTTAACAAAACTCAAACAACAAAACCATTTGAACAAGGAAAGTTCATAAAAGATTGAACAAGCTCAATAACTTGTGTTTCCATGAACAATAAAAGATTGAACCAAGAACTGAGCTTCATGTTCTAAATAGCTAACCAAAACAAATGCCACAACATGTAATCAAAATAAACATGGTTTCAATACAAACTAACATCTCATCTAAGTTAAATCCGAGAGCTTCATGCTTTGTTGGTTGACTAAGGTTCGATTTTGAGAAGTAGATACAAGAGTTGGTTGCACCATTTGAGGTGTACCATCCGATCCAAAGAGGACTCCTACTCCAGTGGATGTTGGTGCCTTCCTCTCCCACCTCTCGCTACCCCTACCTCTCCCGCCATCTCTTCCACTCCTACCTCCATCACCCCCGCGCCGTCCCTGTTCCACCGGTTGTTCCACCCCTACTTCCTCTTCCACCCCTTATCACTCTTCCTCCTCTCCCAATTCTACTAGGCTCACTGTTACACCATGATGTGAGTCATCGGTACAGGGTGCACTTGTTCCTCGCTTCATTAGGTTGATGTTTCCTTGGCCTTCCTCTAGGTCTTTTGAGGGGAGGTTCTTGTGCAACTGCAATACTCTTATTTGGGCATGACCTTTTATTGTGGCCCTTCTTCTTACATGTAGTACAAGTCATTTCCATCCCATGCTTAGTGAGCTTACCAGGCCTTTTGGGATCCTCAAAAGGGTCCTTCCTCCTATTCTTTCTTGGCCTCCCCGGCTCAATTTTTATAGGTGGAGGGTCAATTTGCTTTGCTCCACTAGGGGCCATTGCCTTTCACCGGTTAGTGGTGGTATTGAGTTAGCATAGGCTTTGAGGTACACTTCCCTATTGTAGGACCGAGCAACGTAGTCTTCGGGAGCTTGGTAGCAAAGAAGATAGCGACCACAAGCATGGCAAAGAAGGTATGCCAAGCATGTCCCATTTTCTGCGGTGCAAGTTCGGCTTCCAAATCAACTATTTGGTTCTCCAAGAAATGATTCACTTGGAATAAAGTCATGCTTGAAGGAAGGACTTCACAATTGGCAATTGCTTCTTTTTCCTTGTCTAACTTCGTTGTATCCTAGGGCATACGGTTGATGTGCACTTCTCCATGGCTTGTTTTTTAAGCACTAATCTTTGCATCAAGGCTCGCCCGATATCCTCCAAAGCATGTAGAGTAAGTGCTTGGCTCTTGCATTGATGATGTATGCATTGAATGTCTCATCCATGTTATCGGTTATAACATCGGCTTTGCATGATGTTGATAGGAAGGCTCTACGAATACCTTAGGGTTATACCCTTCAAAAGAATCTTTGCCGCCGCAGATTCTCCTTTGCAAGATCATCAAGTGCCTCCTTATAGTCAACACTGTTGTATGCCTTTGCAATAGTCCGAATTTGAGCTTCATATCATCTCCTTTGAATGATTTGTGCCAATGGGCAAATATGTGCCTTGCACAGTGCCTATGTTCGGCTTGAGGGAAGACTTCCTTGACACCATTCAATATTGCCTAAGTTCGATTACCAAAAAATAAAAAATTATTAGGCTTTGCATGATGCAACAAAACATAAGTGAATTATAGAAAACGAAAATAGGATGAACATGTAACCTGGTGTTCATCGAAATGAGAACCACATCTTTGACATCATGCAAATCAAGGCGAGGTTTGTATATGCTTAAAGAACCACTCCCATGAGTCATTATTTTCACCCTCCACCACAGCCCAAGCTATAGGATACATTTGATCATTGCCATCCCTCCCAACCGCCGACATAAGTCGTCCACCTAGGAAGGTCTTCGAAAGCATGCATCAACACAAATAATCGACCTACAACCCTCATTCCATCCCTTCTTTACACCATCAAAACACATAAAAAGTCTCCGAAAAATAGGAGGGAGATGATCCTCAACAGTCACCAAATCCATGTATGTATTGGGGCTACACTTCCTTAAAGCTTCTATGTACCTAGGAACCTTGTTGTAGTGTTCCTTCATTGAGCCATGTAGTTTCCTATGTGCTCTGTACTTCACCTTGTAAGCAAAGTCTTTTGTGACAAACACCCTATATGCTCTCCTTCTTGTTTCAACAATTTCCTTGGGCGGCCAAAGTGGTCTCGCTTTTGAACACCTCCAAAAATTGTTCCGCGCCCAAGCCGCTTTAAGCTGTTTGTTTTTCCTCATGTTCCTAGTGCAAGTATGCTCATTCACTACTTGTCTTCACCACAAAAGCAAACCCTCTTAGAGTCCCATGAAGCATATAGCTTGAAAGGGCAAGAATTAATGCAACTCACACCAAGTCTCCGTTGTCTATTCTTATTACTAACGAGTGAAAGTCAAATTCCTTCCTTGCAAGACCCCAAATTTGACAACCGATTCCTTAAACTCTTCCCTGGATCCAAATCTCGCCCAACTTTCCAACCGAACACCGAAAAATCGGTGTTTTTCCCCACTGCTAGACCCCTTTTGCTTCTCCTCTCTTTGCAAAGTATCCTCCTCACCACTTTCTGGTGGTGTGTGCATCTCCTCATCGGATCCCTCATACTCACTAAGGCAAGTCACCTTGGTTAACATTCAATGTTCCACCCTTCTCTTGATCGGATAGCTTCCCCTCTTGTGCATCTCTCTCAAGCTTCTCAACCAATTCAAAGAAGCTTTAAGTTGTAGCCTTTCACCCTCTCCCCTTGCAGTATTAATCTCATCATCACTTATATCTTCAAATTCAATGTTGTCTAAGTTCTCCAAATCTTCAAATATATTCTCTTCCAACTCATGAATTGACTCGATAACTCCTCGGCGGTGATCTCCTCTAACTCAACTTCATCGAATCCGAGAACTCTTCCTCACCATCGGGTTCATACCTTGGGTCACCGCTTTCATCACTTTCACCCGACCCTAACAACTCATTCCAACTTAATGGACTGTCGGCCTATTATCTTCCCACTCATAATTTTCTCGGAACCTCGAAATGCCAAATGTTTGTGGGGTGCTACTGTGCGGTGGTTGAGATGTTAATGGGGGGTGTGAAAAGTCCTCTAAAGTAGGGTTAGATTCTTTATCTTTGCACGGTTGGGGGGTTTTGAACATGTGCGGTTTTGTTAGTGGGGTACAAAGGTTGGGGAATATCTTGGGAACAAAACAAGTCCCGTGGCCTTGTTCCTCCCAATTTCACCGACATGTTGGGCCCTTCTAGGAATCGGTTTTTGGGCCTAATGTGAGGGCTTTTCCGAGATTGTTGCCCACTATCAAAATCATATTCCCCATGTTGAATAAACACCTCAATGCACCTAGCCTTTAGAGCTACCTCACCTATTTTCCTAATGCCATCATCATCATTCAATACCTTTCTAAGCCCATTGTTCAAATTGAGCCCAGTACAAGGTAGTGTAGTGTGTCACCCTCCTTATAACTCCCACATTTTACAAACTAACTCTACCAAGTAAAACCAACAAAGCTCATCGGGGTCAACAACAAATGATCTTCCTTCCGCCCCAACATATATAAGGTTTCCATGCTTATCTCTCCTAAACACCCCACCATGCCAAAATTTGAAGGTACAAGTGCCATCCATAACAACTTACAACAACCTAGCAACTACAATTACCAACAAAAATTTAAGACTAACAACCTAACAATAAGCCTTTTAAGCATATAATTCAACGCTATTTTAACTCAAAACATAATGAATGAACTAAAATTGTGCCAATAACACTAACCTTGAATCAAGAAAACTTCCCCAATTGCGTGCCCTAATGCCTCTCGCAAAATCTCCACTTTGGCCAAATTCGGTTCTTCAATTTTATCGCTCCATTTCCCCAATTGCATTTCATAAGCAAAAAATTAAGGAACAGGAAGAAGGAAGAAGGAAGAAGGAAGAAGGATGAAGGATGAAGGAGGAAGGAGGAAGGAGGAAGGAGGAAGGAAGAAGGAAGAAGGAGCAGTTGGGAGTTAGATGTAATGGGGGTTTAGGGGGTTATTAGAGGTTTAGGAGGGAAAACGAAGTTTGGTTTACCGGTTTCACAAGTAATAGGTTCTTGGGACCAAAAAACCGATTTACTAACTAAAGGTGGGATTATTCCAGAATAATCCAAAGGTGGGATTATTATTGGCAGAAAGCCCAAAGGTGGGATTATTCCAGTCCAATTTTCCTAAATGGGAACCATTCTCTAGATTTTTTAAAATTTGGACATGTTTTAGGCTTTGTTTGGTAGAAAGGATTTGGATGGAAAAGAAAGGAAAGGAAAGGTAAAAACAAACTTTATCATGTTTGGTAAAATAAAATAAGAGGGGTTTGATTGGAAAGGATAGGTAGTGGAAGGAAAAGAAAACTCTTAAATTCTTGCTTTCCTTTCCTCCCAAAATCGGAGAAATTTGACAAGAAAGAAAGCTAACAAACTTTTACCTATGTTTTCTTTATTTCCTTCATTTCCTTCCTTTACTAATAACAACCAAACATATAATTCCTCTCAAATCCACCAATTATACCAAACATTAAAAACTACAACTACCTTCTTTTCTATTCTTTTCCTTTCTTTTCCTTTCTCTTCATTTCTTTTCCCTTCCTTTACTAAAAAAATACCAAACAAAGTTAGGGTGAGGAGTGAGGACGGGGTTCGTATCCTCTAGAGTTCTAAACTTCTAATAAAAATCTATGTTGTATCTGAATCATACATTCTAAAATACTATCCTCGTTTCTAAATAAGTGCAACATTTCCCATTTTGGGAAATATCTCTATTATATATGGGAACTCTTGAGGACTTTGGTGTCCACCTGAGTTCCCTAAAATACCCTTTATGTTTTTATTCTTCCAGGATAACTTATGAGGGCAAAAAAGTCATATAACTTTTTTTTAAAAAAAGCTCTAAACTACCAAATTTCCCCCCAAAAAAAACTACCAAATTTTTTTTAAATAAACATGTTCAATATCACAGCGATGTTCGCGCACGCATCGCGTGCAAAAAATACTAGTCATAATAAGTGCAACCAAGCTCAATATGAAAAGTTTTTTTCTTCTTATTTACAGAAATGCCATTACTCAATTCCCCTAACAACTTAATTAATTTGTCATCTACTATCCTAAACAACAATTAATTGATCAACCTTTGTCCACCCACGAGGCCATAACCCAACCACCCCTCTCTTAAACCATTACCCAGCCACCCCTCTCTTAAACTCAATTCTTTTGGTGAGTCAATCTCTTTCTTGTTCTCCCTTTCTTCATCTTCTCGATTTTGGTTCAATTTCGCTGGCGGTCTTCCTTTCTTCTTCCTCTTCTCGATCTGGTGTTTCTCTTCCTCTTCTCAAATTGGTTTTTCGATCCTTTTCTTCTTCTTGGTCTCCCTTTCTTCTTCTTCTTCTTCTCGATCTGTTGTCTCGATTAATTTTTTTACCGTTAAGTTAACTCAACAAAAATGGAGGTGGAAATACAGTAGAAATTGGTGATGGATAATTATGTTTTTTCTAGGGTTAGGGTTCTTCATTTCGATCCTTACTTTTTTGTTTTTCTATTGCCATGTGTTACTCTTTATGTTATTTCAATTTTTTGATTTATTTGTGAAATACAGCATAAATTGGTGATGAAATTTTCATTGATGAAATTGGCAGCAACGGGGTGGTGTTGGTGGATTTCGTGATAGAATGGCGGCGATGGTGGTGGTGGTTGGAAAAGAATGACGACACTGGTGATGGTCGGGAAAAATTGGAGGCAGATGAGTGGTTGGTGTTGGTCGGCATTGTGAGTGGATGGTGAGTTGGTGGTGAGTTGGTGGATTGGTGGATGAATTAGATAGATTAGTTGTTTAATCTAAGTGTTTGCTTTTAATTAAATTGCCTTTTGTGGGTCCCCAACTTTCTCTCTCTTAAAACATTGGTCTGTGTGCCATTTTTCTATGTTGCACTTATTTAGAAACGGAGGATAGTATAAGCCATTGATTTTTTTTATTTAATGGTTGATATTGCTCAAACTCTACATTGTAGAATTTTTTAGAACTCTAGAGGATCCAAACACGGATTGGGGAGGGTGGTTTTTTTTTTGTTAGAATTTTTTTTTGAAGGCATTTTTAGAATAAGAAAGATATGTTTTTCATATAAATTTACCGATTGTTCAGGTTACGAGTTACAAGAAACTAATATGAGAAATTACCTCTTGAAGGTTGAGTTATTAAATAATAATCGAAAGGTAGAATTAATATCCAAAAACCGATGAAAGGTTGTATTATTCAAGTTAAATTTTCCTATGCTTTTTTTTATTGTTCAATTTAGCTTAAATATATGAAGCAATGTAGCACGTTGCTAAGGGTTGACTCAATTGGCACAAATTTTGTACTTGTATGACATATAAATATATAATGCCGACTGTTAAATTTTATGTGATACACAATTTGACTTTATGTTAAATTTTGTACTTGTATGACATATAACAATTGTTAAATTTTATGTTAAATTTTGTACCTGTATGACATATAAATATATAATGCCGGCTGTTAAAAAGGAATTGTTATATGTCCCACTCCCACTTGAAATGTGAAATGCACAATTTTTTTCTTCTTCTCCTCCTTCATCCAATCATCCTCTCCTTTTGGGTTCCAAATACCTTAAAGTGTATATCTAAAGCAGAGCCGTCTCGGACAAATTTGGGGCCCTGTGCTAGGCATTGAACTTGGGCCCTATGGGATATATAAAAATGATCCACAATCGCATATTTTTAATAACTAAATTAATTTGTTTTTTAAAAAGTTGAAAAAATTATTAACTTATCTTTAAGAAGGAGACACCTTATATTTTACAAAATAGTAAGATATACCAAACATAAAACTAAAATAAGCTATCATATATGAAAACAAAAAGTACATAGAGTAGGGGTAAAATTTTGGAATAACAAATGTAGAAACTTTTTTCCATCTAATAAACTCATAGAAATAAAATATATAGGTGGGGCCCTTAAAAATGGAGGCCCTGAGCGATCGCTCACTTTGCTCATATGTCTGAGACCCCTCTGATCTAAAGGAATTGAATAGTTTTTCAAACGACCAATGTAAGTTTATAACTATTTTTCGTACACCAAATTTTCTCTATGAAAATGTCATCTTCATATAAAAGTTTCTAATTCATAAACATTTTTCTGGAAAATTATATCTGTAATATAAGGTTATACAAAATTAAATTTCGAAGGAAAAGGTAAGATAAAGGGAGTAGTTAGGTAAACCTCTTCATCTTAGTAAGTCTTCAAATTAGTTAACTCAATTTACGTTTTACAAGTTGGAGTTATCTTAAGATGTAGTGCAAATGTGAAGATCATTTACGTTTTTCACCAAAGCAACTAAAGTTTTGTGAAATTTTCTAAACTTATTTTTTGTAATTTCTACTTTTCTTACCGTTTTAGTAACATTTCTTTATCATCTATACTTTTTGATTTTTCTTTAATGATTTTGTAAATTATAAAGAAATATATACTTCCCTCGTTTAAAAGTAAATGAAACACTTACTATTTTAGTTCGTTTCAAAATAAATGAAACGTTTACTTTATTTGGCATTTACTTCTCTCTATCTCTCCTCATCACATGGATCCCTCTTTTTATTTCTCTTTATCACTCTCTTCTCTTTAATCCCTATGTCCATCATTCTATGTTTCAATTATTTTAGAACAGACGAAGTATTTTGTATACTTTGAAAGTTGAGGGGTAAATTAGTGCAAAAGCCCTAAATAAACCAAGTGATCCTATGCGTACTTCTTACTTAATTCTTCCATAATTTTTAGATCACATTGAAAAGGTAGAAGAACTAAAGGCATGTTCTTTTGCACATATATTGTACTTCAATTTCATTTAGTTTAGTTCAAATCAAATCTGTTTAGTTATTTTTCTTTCTAAAAAGGTAAGTTCAGTTTGTCAACTTCATTCAGTGTAATCCAATTTAGTTTAGTTCAGTCAGTTTTCCATCGAAAGTTCAATTTACTTCTATTTAGTTAAGCAATAATTAAAATTCTCTCGCTGCCCCTCTTCTTCTGAAAAGAATCAAAGACTCAATCTTGGATTTTAATCTGTTCTTCCAGTTTCTTGTATTGAATGAGAGAAAATTTACAGGAAGAAATTAGTAATCATTAACATAGAACGTTATCATTTTCACTCCAGCCCGTAAAAACGGTTTTGGTTCGCAAACATTTTCACATATAAGCATATACCGTAACACTTTAGTAATCATTAACATAGAACGTTATCATTAGCCTTGAATAGTCTGCTGGCAAGGACCATTTACGTGACTTTCGTTCATTGGCAAGTACAGGTTTTGGACATATCATAACTTTCGTAATTCGTAACATTAACATCATCATATGACCTTTTTGGTCCGTATCGTTCATCGTAACATAATTCCTCCACCTGTGACTTGCCCATTTACGTGACTTTAGTTCATTGGCAAGTACAGGTTTTGGACATATCATAACTTTCGTAATTCGTAACATTAACATCATCTTATGACCTTTTTGGTCCGTATCGTTCATCGTAACATAATTCCTCCACCTGTGACTTGCCCATTTACCGGATCATTTCATGATTCCAAACCAGCAGAACCATCCACTTTTATTATCATAACTCATCAGACATCATATATTCTTAATTCGGAATCAACCATAAATCGTAAATGGAATCATAACAGGACATTTTATAAGCATCGTCACATCATAACGTATCTTATCATGCCACATAACAGATTATGACACATAATCATATCATCATAATCAACATCATATAATTGTATTCACGCATACACATATAAAACATCACATATAACATATACGGGCAATCACATAGGGTGCTGGACATGAAATGTTACAGATAACATATACGGGCAAGCATAGATTTGCTGGACATGAACATTACCTCATACGCTAACTCCTTTCTTTACTCCTTAAGTATCGCCATAATTTAACCTCCAAGAACCGTCATACGTAATCTCCATAAAGTCATAACTCGGAAATAAATAAAATCCATAATTAGAAACTACCCACTAATAAATATTTATTGCTTAATCGCCCCTAATTTCTATAGGCTTTAGGAATTCAATCAAACGTCTTTTACTATTACTAAATATTCAGATTAGTTTAATCATAACTTTCTTAGTTTAAGTGTCATTACAAGATTAGCCCAACAATTAACCAAGTGACTTTGCTAATACTACAAACAAATCAGCTTAAGGTTCAAGCTTAATTTAACAAAATCACTTTTAACTAACTCTTAAAGAAATCAGATTTAGACCCAATAGTTTAACTAACTAATAATAGACTTGGGCTTAACTTTATAATTGAGCTTAGGTAAAAATTCAGAATTTAAAAGCAACGAGTGTACCTCTGCTCTACTGAGCAGGGACGAACAAAACAGGGGAGGGTGAACCGGACCGACAACAACACTACCAACCACGAACAGCAGCAGCTCGACGAACTTCGTCCACCGGCGAACAATAGCAACAACCGCAGCAGCACCAGCAAAGGGGAGTGAGAGAGATCGGGGCACGAGAGAGAGAGAGTACGAACACCCCACACACACAGCTCGCAGCAGCAGCACCGCACACAACACCACCACGAACTAGAGGAGAGAAGAGACGCGAGCAGAGGAGAGAACTGAGCTCCGGCGAGCTTCGGGTTTCCGGCGAGACAGGGGGGACGAGAGAGAAACTGGGCTGGGGTTTTGGGGTTTCACGGGAAGAGAGGAGAGAGAGAAATGGGTTGTGGGTTTTGGGGTTTTTCCACCAGGAGAGAGAAAGAAATAAAGGGGGTTGGGGGTTTCCTTTTGGTGAGAGAAAATAACAGAGATAGAAAAATAGGGGGGGTTTGGTTATCTTTTTGGTGAGGAAAATCATGAGAGAGAAAGGAGCTTTAGGGTCTTATTTCACCCAAATAAACCGACAAGCAAAAGAAATGGCAAACCGACTTCAACTTCCTAAACGGATAAATACAACTCGACTAATTGTATAGAAAATAACTTAACCATGATCATTTCGGAAAATTTAAAAAGCAATTAAGCTAATAAATATAATTAATAGCTAATAAAACGATATTAAAGTTCGGGGTATTACATCCTACCACCCTTATAAAAAAAGTTTCGTCCTCGAAACTTGCAATAAGTTAATCGAGGAAACAAGAAGCTAAATTCATTTAGACAAAACCAAGATCTCAAGCTTTCATGGCTTGGTTAGGAATTCAGCCTCTATTCCGCCATCATCTTTTGTATCTCTACTTCAACTCGACTCGCGAAATCGAGGAGCAAAGAAAACAAAAGGGGCAAACTTGTTGGCAATGAATTCCAACTAACACATTTGGTGAGATCTCGTTTGAAAACCTTTTGATTACTCAAACCATATGAGTTATAATTAATCGAAAAACTATTAAAATTCACATAACGTCACGTACATAACAACAATCATATAATCATATAACTTAAGACCAACTAGGTCCAGGATAAGCCACTTAAACTCCAAAAGGGCATTCATAATCGTATTCCTCATATCTTAAACTCTATTAACCCAAATAGTCATCAAAATGAACCTCAATTTCCTTATCGTCTAATTTCCCAAAGGATCATACCTAGGCGATGCAAAGTCTAAGACTCCGCACTTTTGGCTAGGTTTCGGCTCTGATACCAACTCTGTAACGCCCCGGAAAATAAATAACCTTAATCGTCAGCGGAAGCACAACTTAAGCCTGTGGGTTAGGGCCCACTAATAATATAAATAGCCTAAAATGGCCTCTTAAACATACAAATGATCGTCTTTAAGCTATAATTATTACCCATAAACACAGAGTATTCTAAATATTCCAAATATATATATACAGAGTCGCTTCAACTTAATCTTTCCGGAACATTACTGACATAACCGATCCTGCGCCTATCTTCAGAATACCTGAATAATTTCATAAAATAGGAAAAGGAAAAACACAGAAAATAACCTAAAATGAGTTGAAAACTCAGCAACTTCACTCCAGCCCGTAAAACGATTTTGGTTCGCAAACATTTTCACATATAAGCATATACCGTAACACTTTAGTAATCATTAACATAGAACGTTATCATTAGCCTTGAATAGTCTGCTGGCAAGGACCATTTACGTGACTTTAGTTCATTGGCAAGTACAGGTTTTGGACATATCATAACTTTCGTAATTCGTAACATTAACATCATCATATGACCTTTTTGGTCCGTATCGTTCATCGTAACATAATTCCTCCACCTGTGACTTGCCCATTTACGTGACTTTAGTTCATTGGCAAGTACAGGTTTTGGACATATCATAACTTTCGTAATTCGTAACATTAACATCATCATATGACCTTTTTGGTTCGTATCGTTCATCGTAACATAATTCCTCCACCTGTGACTTGCCCATTTACCGGATCATTTCATGATTCCAAACCAGCAGAACCATCCACTTTTATTATCATAACTCATCAGACATCATATATTCTTAATTCGGAATCATCCATAAATCGTAAATGGAATCATAACAGGACATTTTATAAGCATCGTCACATCATAACGTATCTTATCATGCCACATAACAGATTATGACACATAATCATATCATCATAATCAACATCATATAATTGTATTCACGCATACACATATAAAACATCACATATAACATATACGGGCAATCACATAGGGTGCTGGACATGAAAGGTTACAGATAACATATACGGGCAAGCATAGATTTGCTGAACATGAACATTACCTCATACGCTAACTCCTTTCTTTACTCCTTAAGTATCGCCATAATTTAACCTCCAAGAACCGTCATACGTAATCTCCATAAAGTCATAACTCGGAAATAAATAAAATCCATAATTAGAAACTACCCACTAATAAATATTTATTGCTTAATCGCCCCTAATTTCTATAGGCTTTAGGAATTCAATCAAACGTCTTTTACTATTACTAAAAATTCAGATTAGTTTAATCATAACTTTCTTAGTTTAAGTGTCATTACAAGATTAGCCCAACAATTAACCAAGTGACTTTGCTAATACTACAAACAAATCAGCTTAAGGTTCAAGCTTAATTTAACAAAATCACTTTTAACTAACTCTTAAAGAAATCAGATTTAGACCCAATAGTTTAACTAACTAATAATAGACTTGGGCTTAACTTTATAATTGAGCTTAGGTAAAAATTCAGAATTTAAAAGCAACGAGTGTACCTCCGCTCTACCGAGCGGGGACGAACAAAACAGGGGGAGGGTGAACCGGACCGACAACAACACTACCAACCACGAACAAGCGGCAGCTCGACGAACTCCGTCCACCGGCGAACAATAGCAACAACCGCAGCAAGAGCACCAAAGAAAGGGGAGTGAGAGAGATCGGGGCACGAGAGAGAGAGTACGAACACCCCACACACACACATCAGAAGCCAAAAGACCGTACACAACACCACCACGAACTAGAGGAGAGAAGAGACGCGAGCAGAGGAGAGAACTGAGCTCCGGCGAGCTTCGGGTTTCCGGCGAGACAGGGGGGACGAGAGAGAAACTGGGCTGGGGTTTTGGGGTTTCACGGGAAGAGAGGAGAGAGAGAAATGGGTTGTGGGTTTTGGGGTTTTTCCACCGGGAGAGAGAAAGAAATAAAGGGGGTTGGGGGTTTCCTTTTGGTGAGAGAAAATAACAGAGAGAGAAAAATAAAGGGGGGGGGGGTTGGTTATCTTTTTGGTGAGGAAAATCATGAGAGAGAAAGGAGCTTTAGGGTCTTATTTCACCCAAATAAACCGACAAGCAAAAGAAATGGCAAACCGACTTCAACTTCCTAAACGGATAAATACAACTCGACTAATTGTATAGAAAATAACTTAACCATGATCATTTTGGAAAATTTAAAAAGCAATTAAGTTAATAAACATAATTAATAGCTAATAAAACGATATTAAAGTTCGGGGTATTACACAGAGTTAGCTGGGTAGAATAATCCTTGATTAATAGTCCCTAATAAGTACTTAATAAAATGGATGTCAGCTTGAAAGTGAGGTTTCCTAGGTTCTGCCATGATTGACTCAGCTGTTGAACAGAATAAGATATGTCTGGTCTGGTCAGATTAAGGTAGAGCAGCTTGCCTATGATGCTTCTATATAGTTCAGGATCATCCAATACTTCTCCTTCATCAAGAGAAAGTTTAATGGGCTTGGGAAATGGACATTTGGCAGGTTTGCGGCCATTTGTGCCTGTGCTCTTGAGAATATCAATGATAAATTTCCTCTGATTGAGCATTATCCCTCTTTCATTTCTGGCAACCTCTATGCCAAGAAAGTACTTCATTTCACCAAGATCTTTGATGGTGAAGGCTTTGTCAAGAGCACATTTAATTCATTGCTTTAATTTCATTCTCATCATTTCTTGTGATAAGCAAGTCATCCACATATACAAGCACAAAGGTAACCTTGTTAATTGTGTGCTCAGTGAGCAGGGAATAATCCTGCTTAGATTGAGTATAGCCATGGCTAATTAGAAACTTGGTCAGCTCAAGATTCCATTGCCTTGATGCCTGTTTTAACCCATATAGACTCCTTTTGAGTTGGAAACCTGATCAGGAGAGCCTTTGTGATAACCTTTGGGTTGCTTCATTTATACTTCTTCATCTAGATATCCTTGTAAGAAGGCATTGTTGATATCTAGATGATGAAGTTTCCAGGCTTTAATGCTAGCTAAGGCAATCAAGGTTCTCACAGAAGTAAATTTGGTTACAGGGGAGAAGGTATGCTTGTAGTTTTTTCCTGCTACTTGTTTATCTCCCCTGGCAACAAGCCTGGCTTTCAGTCTGTCTATCTCACCATTAGGCTTGAACTTCATCTTGTATACCCGTTTGCTGTTAATGGCAACTTTTCCCTCAGGGAGATATGTGAGCTACCATGTATCATTGTTGTCCAAAGCATCAAGTTCACTTTGCATTGCTTGAACCCAACCTTCATCCTTTGCAGCTTCAGTGCAGTGAAGTGGCTCCCTCACCCTCAAAACATTGTTGATGTAGCTGATATAGTTGTCACTTAAACAACATTCCTTTTTGATAGCTTCAACAGCTCCATAAGTTGCATCTGTGTTGCTTGTTGTGTTATTTCTTCCTGGTATCTCACATACATAATCTTGTAACCTTGATGATATTTTCTGGTTCTAGATGATCTTCTAGGTAAAATCTCATTTGCATCTGTCATGTCTTGATGTTCCTGTTCATCATCTTGAATCTCCAACTTTAGTTGTCCTGTGTCATCAGCCTCATGTTCACCTGTTTATTCATCATTCACCTCATTAAGAATGTTAGTAAGTTTGTCATAATCTATTTCATCATTCTCACACTCACTATTGCACTTTGTATTTTGTGAAGGATGTGAGTTGGTACCTGTTTTGTAAAGAAGAAAAGGGAATATTTTCTCTTTAAAAACAACATCTCTACTGACAAAATTTTTTCTAGTAGCTAAATCCATTACCTTGTAACCCTTCTGGCAATAAGGGTAACCCACCAGCACACATCTGATTGCTCTGGCATCAAATTTGTCTCCTATTTTCTGATGTGGACTGGCATAACAGAGACAACCAATCATTTTTAAATGATTGTAATTTGGTTCCTGCTTTGTTAATCTCTTGTAGGGTGTTTCCCACTGTATCACAACACTTGGTAGAAAATTATCAAGTGTGTTGCTGCTAGGATGCACTCACTCCGTAAATATTTTGGCAACCCTGCATGTATTCTCATTGCTCTTGCTGTTTCAAGCAAGAATCTATGTTTCCTTTCTACCCTAGCATTTTGCTGGGGCACACCTGACACACTTCTTTTATGAGTGGTGCCTCTTTCAGCAAACATATGCTTGCATTCTTCTTGAAGAATCTCAGTTCCATTGTCACTTCTAAGAGTTTTAATCTTAGTGTGAAAATGGTTTTCAACATGGATGAAGAAATTGAAAAGTGTTCTTTTCACATGTTCTTTGTTAGAAAGCATTTGAGTCCAAGTGACTCTACTATGATCATCAACAATTGTAAGGAAATATTGTGCGCCTGTCAAAGATTTTGTCCTATAAGGACCCCACAGATCCACATGTATAAGCTCAAAAATATTAGCAGCAATGGATTTAATAGGGCTAAAAGGCAACCTGTGATGTTTACCAAGAGCACAAGTATCACAAAAGAAATCTTTAAGATTCTTACACTTGTAAAAATCTTGATGCTGCATCTTGGAAATAGAAATGTGCCCTAATCTAGCATGGATAAGGTTCAAGTTTACTACATTATTACAATTCTCTACTGTTTCATTTCTTCTTGAGTTCAGCTGAACTTCATCATCTCTTCTTCTAGCCTTACTACTCTTCTCCAGCTTATAAAGATCATTTTCCTTCCTTCCAAAAGAATGTTCTTCTTAATGGAAAGGTCCAGTAACACACATCCATCTTTGTCAAATAAGAGTTGTAGATTCTTTTCTTTTATTAGTTTAGCAACAGACAACAGATTATAGTTAAAATCATCAATGTAAAGAACATTGTTAAGAGTGACATCATGGTTCAAAATCACATCACCTATTTCACTCACATATTTGATATTACCATCAGGTAATTCTACCTTAATTTTACCTTTCAAAACCCTTTTGTTACTGAGTAAATTCCTGTTACCTGTCATGTGGTCACTGGCTCCAGAGTCAATGAGCCAGCAACTTGTTTTCTCACCATTTTTATTCAAAACTGCATTGGAAATACTAATTTTACCTGCAAACTACTAATTTTACCTACAAAGTTTGCTTGTGCATTGCTTGATCTTGCTTGCTTCTCTGTCGTAGCTTTAAGCACCTCTTGAACAATGTTGTTCATGATGTCTTGTCTTGTTCCAGTTCCTTCAATGCCTTGACTTGTGAAATCCAAAGGATTGTCCTTCATCTGTCCCTCATCATCTTTGATTGCATTACCAGCATGTTTGAACTGTTCATTAGACTTCTTGTACCAATATGGATACCCTACTATCTGAAAACATTCTTCCTTAGAATGCCCTTTCTTTCCACAGTGCTGACAAACCCTTGCCATTTTGTCCATCTTCAAACTCTTATAGTAATCCTTCTTCTGAAAGTTCTTCAGTAAGCCTAAACTTCTGCTATGATTCTGTTTGTTCACAGCCAAAGCACTAGCCTCAATTCCAACATTCATTTCACCAGTAATTTGCTTCTGTCTTTCCACTTGGAGAACCAAGTTATATGCCTTGTTGACAGACACTAGAGGATCATCACTAAACAAGTTTGTCTTCATCTGATCATATCCTGTGTTCAGACCCATTATAAACTTAATCAACCTCTCAGTTCCTTGTAATTCTAACACTTTCTTTGCAATGTTACAGCTGCACTTGAGCATTGCTCCACAAGTACACTCTGGCATCCCTTCCAGGTCTGCAATTTGGTTCCAAAGACCTTTCAATTTGCAGTAATAATTACTCACACTCAGATTGTTTTGTTACAACTCCCAAAGATCCTTTTTGAGCTGAAACAATTGTGGAGCATTATTTTGAGCATATCTCTCTAATATCTCCTCCCAAAGTTCCCTTGTTGACTACATGCTCACTAGACTTCCAGCAAGATCAGATTTCATTGTGGCAAGCAACCAAGATCTTACCATGTAATCACATCTCTCCCATTTCTGTATTTCTTCATCATTTTTGGTAGGCTTAGGATGCTTTCCTTCGAGAAAACCAAGTTTATTCTTGGCTCCCAATGCAATCCTAATGCTCTTGCTCCAACTTATAAAGTTTGTTCCATCAAAGATTATGCTTCCAAGAGAGTTTGATCCATTTTCATTCACTGAAATGAACAGAGGATCCATGTATGGATTCAGCGAAGAAGTTTCTCCTTCCTTTCCATCTTTTCCAACAGCACCTCCACCAACCATGAATAAAAAACGAGCCTTTGAAACTTTCTTAAGCCTAGGATCTTAACTCTTATTGCTATGATACCATGAAAAGAATCAAAGACTCAATCTTGGATTTTAATCTGGAAAATATCTTCCAGTTTCTTGTATTGAATGAGAGAAAATTTACAGGAAGAAATTACTTCCTCTATTTATTCTAACGGCTATACAAGCATTACAACCTATATATATATACCAAAGCAATAGGAGAAAACCTAAACCTATATAAGAGAGTTGTACATAGGACTAGAGCCGTCTTGAAGATTTTGGGGCCCCTATTCTAAAATGAAAATTAGGCCCCTAAATTTATAAAAAAAATAAAGATGGAATGTTGGGGTGTTAATTTAAAGATGGAAAGTTGAAAATTTAAAGATTGATCATTGAGAAATTTATTAAGGATGAAAAATAAGGTGATTTCCTCACATATGAAGTAAAGTTTTTTAAAGTAATATATTTTAGGGCCCTTATAATTTTGGGGCCCTGTGGTGTTGGGATCCTTGCAGACCCTCATCTACCCCTCTGCATAGGACACAAAGAATATAGACAAAAAAAACGGCTGTCATACTAGGAACATTATCCTAGGTAGAATCAGCTGTAATGGGAACATGATAGCAATATGTTCCTTAGCCACACAAACAATATAAAACTTGTATATTTCAATATCTTTCCTTCTCCTTTTCTTCAACAATGAGGGGCTGCCATGGTGTTTCCATGGTAAGCCCCTTTTCCTCTCTGTTTTCAGTTTCTAGTTTGTTCTTTTGTTTTGCTGAATGAATTAGTCTCTCTTTATGAGAGTTTCTCGCGCCCTTCTATGAGAAATTTAGGCTCTATTTTTTTGGACTGAATTAATGAAAATTCAGTTCAGTTCAGTTCAGGTTTATTCAATTCAGTTCAGGTTTATTTAGTTCAGTTCAGTTAGTTTCCTATCACATTTTTCATTTTATTCAGTTCAGTTCAAGTTTATTCAGTTCAGTTCAGGTTTATTCGGTCCAAAAGAACAGAGCCTTAGTCTTCTTTGTTGTGGAGGTATCCTTCTGCCTTATGGGAGTTGTGAGTCTAGTTTGTTTATTTGTAGGTATGTGAAATTGTGCTTACTGGTTGAAGTTTAAGACTATCAACATGAAGGTATTAGAAGCTCGTATGCAGTCAACAATGTTAGATCATTGATATTTTTCTCCAAACTATGCCAAAATGGTAGACGATTCCGTTAATAGCTGCAAGATTCAGCAAATACAAGGGGTTTGCGCTACTTTGGTCGATCTGGTTCATTGTAGTTTCATCGAAGACGAAGTTTATTTAATCTTGTTTGATTGTATTTTGTTTTTCTTTAAAACCTATTCTTGGTGCATGCCTTGACCTCCAATTAATGAAATTTCTCTTTGAAATAGAAAAAAAATAATTCACTTTTCGGACATTTGTTTAGAGGGATAAAAGGGGATGGATAAGGATAAGGGGGAAGAGATAAGAGAAATGTTGTGTTTGTTTAGAGGAATAAGGATTAGAGGGGGGAGGGGGGCTAAGGATAAAATACCCCTTATCCCACTGAATCTACACTTAGGAGCGGGGTTGTATAATTAGGAGGGATAAGATTAGGACTAAAAAGTACAATTTTACCCTTAATCAAAAGGAAGAATGAATGATAGTAAGGGAAATTAGTAAAGGTATTTTGGTTAATTTGTCACTTATCCCAAACTTATTCTCTACTCATAAGGTCATACCAATCAAAGGAAAATACTTAATTTTTACTTTATCCTATCTACTTCCTCCGTTATTTTTATATTGCAACGATTACCACTTTGGGTAGTTTTACATCTATTGCAACAATTCCATTTTTGGTAGAAAAACAATTTTAGTTGACAATATTGCCTTTACTTTATCTTACTGAACCATCATTAATTACTCATTTTGCCTCATAAAATTGTTTTCACTTTATTTAGGATTTATTTCTCTCCTATTCTAGTTAATTAAAGATGTACCTTTATGCTAAACTACCCACCCTTTTCACTTTCTTAGGAACCATGCCCAAACCTATTGTTGCAATAAAAAAAGAATGGAGCAGGTATCAATCTCAATCTTTATCGACCACTCTCTTATCCTCATAATGCCTATGCTTTTATCAATTCAACCCTTACGACACGTTTGGTAGTTAGTTATAGATGGTGGAAATGAAAATTAATTTGTATGTAAATTTGTGAAAAAAATCATTGTTCATTCCCATCTAATACCCCTTCGTAGGTGGTAATAAGCTAAGTGGTAATGAAAATTGCTTCCCTTTGGAGAAAAAAATTAGGGGTGAGATTGCTTTCCCATAAAGGAAAAACACAAACTTGAGGTTTGAATTTTCCTCCCCAAGAAAATTTGAGAGGTACTTCCCTTTTTTTTTTGAAATTAAAAATTAATTCATTGATTCAAAGTCATACAACATCTACAATAGAAGTAAAAACTAAACAAATACATTTCAAAATGAAATAAATACAATTCTAATATGACAAAACCACGATCGTTGAGTAGATCTAACACTTCTGAAAACCCTCGTCTTTCACATCGCTGTCTGATGCAGCCTTCTGCAAGGGGGTCTATCGATCTTTTGTAGTTTTGAAGTAGAACTGGATCCAATTCAAGTGATTGTAAACGAAATCTCGACATCCGTTGCAACCCCGCACAAATTTCAATCAACAAATCAACCTCTTGAATTACACAAAAACCCAAAAACAAAGTCTTCAAACTCTCACATGGAGAGAGATAAAACCCAATATATGGGTAGATATAACCCAATAAATGGGTAGAAAAACTCTCCATTAGAGAGAGACCGAAGTTCATTAGAAACATTAACATCAAAAACTAGTAACAAAAGGAGAAAAAGGGGCTTACCACCGCCCAAAAGGGTGGTGGTAGCCCCTAGGAGCCTGTTCTCTTCGGCATAAAACAACTGAACTGAACTGAATTAAATTATAACTAATTAATAGTAATGATTATCATTTAGGAACTGAACTGAACTGAATTGAACTGAATTGAATTGAATTGAATTGAATTGAACTGAACTGAACTGAAAACAAGCTGAGGAGAACAGACACTAGGTTGAAAATTAGGGTTTTGTGGGAGAGGAAAGAGAAGAGAGAAAAATAAGGAGAGGAGGCGTTTGTTGGGAGGTACTTTCCTTGTAACATTACATTAAAATTCATTTTTATTATCACCATTTATTAACGTCTATTAAACTGGCTGTTAGAAAAGTAGCAACATGAACATAGTGGAAGTTATTAGAACTTTTTTTACACGAAAATTATTAGAACTCAGCCACTTTATCTGAACATTATTAAATCGGAAAAAATAGAGAGCGATTTTAAAGTACTTAAGGCTCAACTCCGAAATTGTTGATGGAGGGAAATGGGAAATGTGGAAATGGGAAATGGGAATGGAGAAAACCATAGGAGAGAGAGTGGACTTTTTCTTTAGATAGATCATAGATGATGGGTGGGAAGAAGATTAATCCTACCTAAGAGATAGCGTTGACTGCAGATTATGGAGAAGAATTATGCAAGCAATAAGTTTTTGTCACCAAATTATTTCCCTCACCAAATATCCCACTGCTAGTACTGCCTATTCGGATCACTTGTAAGTCTCCTCTATGATCACTTTTTTCTCTGCTTTCATTGAAACTTGAAAGAAGTGACTTTTTATGTTTTCAATTTTTCTACAATTTATGTTTTCAAGTATTGTAGTTTTGAATCTTATAAATCTAGTGCTAAAAAATGGTTGAGGCCTACAATTACAATGTGTTGATACTTTTGAATTATCCAAATTAGAGATAAGGCGTTTTCTCAAAAGGTCGGAGATGTAATTGATGATTAGCATTTACTAGCATTTAGCAAGGGAATGATTCTAAAACGTTGAATAAAAAAAATTCTGAACAATTAGTTGTATATTCAACCACAAATTTTTGTAGGTAAAAAGAAATCCTCAAGGCATCGCAGAGGGCCCCACCAAGAGGCCTATTACAAGCCATACACGCATCAACTCCCCTCCCCCCTCAAATCCCAAGCAAATGCTTGGAGGTAGAAATTGAACCCTAAACTTTGCTAGGAAAGATGAAAAACTCACCACTTGAACCAACCCTAATTCCTATTCAACCACAAATATTGTCTATTGAGCCACAAGTGTTAATATGTTATACATACAATCAAAAAATATGAAAATCAGGTGTCAATATAATCTATTTAGTTATACAAGATGGCGAATTTTTATATACGACACTTGTTATTTAGAAGTATACGATATTCAAAAATTCTATATACAACGTTTGTACATGTTCTAAACAAAAAGTGTTCAATGTTGGTGAAGGTGAACTTAACTAATACTTATACGTATTAGAAATTAGGTTTTTTATACCCTGTGTTCTAGGTGTTTTTTTCGAATAACCTCTACGCTTTGCACTTTTTACTCAAGGTAAACTCCCAACTAGTAAAATGTAATTAAACTTATAGAAAGTCTCATTTAAGATCGACTTACCATGATTTATGGTAAGATGGGGTACTTTTTCACCTAAAGGGATCACTTCTTCCAAATGTAACCCCTTAGGTAATCCTTATATTAAGGCGATCCCTTTAACTTAAGAGTAAACTCCATAACGCAAAGTCACTTTTTTTTGCCAAAAAAATGAGGTGGTCTTACACTAATAGGCATGTTACGATTAATAAGGATACTAGTGTCAATATACACTTTATTCTTAAGCCAACGGTTGTTTGTTTTGTGTTTCCCTACGTATTGCAGTAATAACAGGTCTAGAGGGTGCATGTCTTCATTATCTTGTACCACAAAGTACACATATGTGAGAATAAAAGAAAAAAGATCAATCAGAAGTCAGTACTGACTAATCCTTTTCTGAAAAAAAAAATATACAGGAAGCTTAAGGTTAACCAAATAAACAACTATGGCAGCATCAATTGTTGCGTCAGCTGTCCAGTGGATTGGCTCTTTACTCATCCAAGAGACCATCATATTATTTGATGTAGACGAACAGGTACGAGGCCTCCAACAAGAACTCGAATTGATGCAGCAGTACGTCCAAGATGCTGATGCAAGACAAGGAGAAGGAGAAGTACGCACTTTGATACGCCAAATTAGGCAGCTTGCTTATGATGCGGAGGATGTCATTGACATATACATCCTTAAAAATGAATGGAGACATGCAGAGCACAGGCTGACAAGATTAGCTGGCTACATCTATAGTGTTCGTAATATCTATAGAGTTGGGAAGCAAATAAACGTGATCCAGAGGGGTGTGAAGCGAATAACTGAAAGATTAAATGATTGTGGAATGAGGAAAACTCGTAAGTTATGGGAGCGCCAAAGACTACCTCATGATGAAGGATATTTTAGGCGGCAACCCCCAAGCTTCTCTCATGATGATAACAATGGTGAACATGTTGTTGGCCTGGAAAAAGACATCAGAAAGCTAGTCGAAGTACTTATGGGTGAGGGTAACACCCAAGTAAATGTTGTATCTATTGTCGGAATGGGTGGTTCTGGGAAAACTACCTTGGCCAGGAAGCTTTACAATCATCCATATGCTAAAGAATGTTTTGATTGTACTGCATGGGTTTTCATATCTCAAGAATGGAGGACAGAACATGTCCTGCTCCAAATATTGAAAAAAGTTGGCTCTGAACTTAATGAGCAGATGATCCAGCCAGATACCAAATTGAGTTTCGAAGAACTGGTGGCAAAGCTCCGCAACATCCTTGAACAAAAGTCGTACTTAGTGGTCTTAGATGATGTGTGGAGGAGAGAGGCTCTAGAGGAAATACTCCCAGCCTTTCCCCGGGAAGATAAAAATAACAGAGGAAGCAAGATTATCATCACCACTCGAAACCGAGAAATCATTCAATTCCAAAACCTCCAGCAAAATTTATATATCCATGAGCCACGGCTATTGAGTGAGGAGGAGGGCTGGGAATTGCTTAATAAGCTAGCCCTTAGTCGTCAAGGAAGTCGCAACATGGAAGATTTTGAGAGACTTGGCAAGGAAATGTTGAAGAAATGTGGTGGACTTCCTTTGGCTATAGCAGCATTAGCTGGGATTCTGAATACCAGAGAAAGCATAGCAGAATGGCAGCAGGTGAATGAAGCTGTACGATCGAGAGTTATGGAGAACACACAAACAAACATGGGGAAAAGCGTACAGGATTTGTTGGCACTAAGCTACGATGATCTACCTTACGATCTGAAGCCTTGCTTTCTTTATCTATGTGTATTTCCGGAGGACTGTCAAATTCCAGTTGGGATGTTGACTCGGATGTGGATAGCTGAAGGTCTTGTCGCTGCACATGAAGAAATGTCTTTGGAAGATGTAGCAATGCAGCTTGTAGAGGAATTGAGCCATCGATTTATGATTAAGATAGTGCGAACTAACTTCAAAGGAGCCATAAAGGCTATTCAATTGCATGATCTATTGCGTGATCTTTGTGTTAGAAAAGCCAAAGAGGAAAATTTTCTTCAAATATATACAGCTACAAGTAGTCAAGCCTCTAGTTGTGCATTTGCACTAGCAACCCAACCACGCAGGGCAGCTCTCCACTCCAGGTAAAATGGTAATATAGTTTGATTTATTAGACATGGTATACTTTCTCTGTTTAATTTAGAAGACACATGATTACTTCTCTGTTTAATTAGTAGACGCATGGTAATTATACTTGGAAAACTACTACAAAATAGTTTAACTTAGAGGTTTCAGGCTCCCTAGGAAATATTGGTCATGCCAAAGGGAAAAGGTTGAAGATCCAATTGAAAAAAAGGCACTATAGTCATAGATATGAATCAGATTAATGAGGTAAAACAGTATAACCTTTTGAGATACTGAATTTTGGATATTAATCTATAGAAAAGTTATTATGTTGGGTACCTCTATGTGGATATACCTGCTTTAGGTATCTGAGAATCATAGTGTGTATTCATTCTTCTTTCAACTACTCAATTACAGTTTCTGTAAGGTTGGGGAAATCAAAATGAACATATACATTATTGAAGGAAATGTGAAATTTGCCAGACCTCCACGTATAGCATATGTAACTATCATCTTAAGTAGCGCAGAACGTTGTCTTTATTGGTCGAATTTATTCATACGCTAAGCTATTTTCCTTCTACTTTTCCAGCATCTTGTTACCTGCACAAGATTCAAATTTAAGGTCTCTAGTGTTACTAACAAGATCTAGCATCGTACACTCTGCATATGTTTCAAAGGAAATTTTAGACTTGGGGATTCTGCACAAGAACTTCAAGCTGCTTAGATTGCTGAATCTTTGGGGTATTAAGACTGCTACAGGCACATTACCTACCGAAATTGGGGACTTAATTCACTTGAGGTACCTTGCAGTTCGAGCTTCAAATATTACAGAGCTCCCTAGGTCAATTGGAAAATTAAGAAACCTGATGACATTAGACTATAGGAATATTGACTCTGATAATAACATACCAGTACAAATCCCTAATGCCTTCATTGACCTAGTGCTACTTAGGGATCTATTTCTGCCCATTGAAAATGCTTGGAGTCTACAAAGCTTACACGTGAGTGGTTTAAAAAACCTCCGAACATTATGGGGCGTAAAAAGTGGAGAAGAATACATTGATTGGTTCTCAAGAGAGATTGTAAAATTAAGTACAACGTTAAAAAAATTGAAGGTCATTGTTTCAACAACAAATGATTTGGAGGCTTCCTTCAATTGCCCCAGCCTTGTCTTGGATCGGCTCAATACATTTCATTGTCAATGGGGAGATGGCATAGTTTTACAGCATGTGAATCAGATTTCTCACAACCAACACCTACATAAATTGGTACTGATCGGTCCTATACATGCGAAATTGAAATTGTCAGTCATGTTGCCATGTAACCTCGTCATGCTAGAATTGAGGGACAGCATTCTACATAGTGAGGACCCTATGGTAGCTATTGGCGCATTGACCCATCTCAAGCTTCTCAGGTTGTATAATACTTATATGGGTAATGAATTCCTCTGCAAAACTGACTCGTTTCCTGTGCTTGAGGAGCTTTACCTAGAGAGTCTTCCAAACTTGAACTTGTGGACGGTGCAAAAAGGTGCCATGGTGAGTCTTAAAAAGATAGAGATTTTATGGTGCAAAAAGCTTCAACAATTTCCTCAAGGTTTGACCTTTATCACCACACTCCAACAATTAGAGTTTTTGGGAATGCACGAACAGTTTGGCCGAGAAGCAAAGGAATCTGGGTGGTCTAGGAAAGGGCTTAAGCTACCACAAAGCATGGAAGCCATCATTGAACAATGTGACGCTCGTGTTGATATTTCCTCCATCAGCAAACTCTATGCCCAGCTTACTGCTGGGGTTTTCTTGAATAATAAAAAGCAGGCGAGTTTACTACCCTATCAATAATCAAACCTGGAGTGGCTTCAAATTCTGAACTCCTGAAAATCTTTCTGTTTGTGAATTTCTTTCGCTTACTTATATAGTTTTCTGATTTGATTGAATGCAGAAATACTGGGCAATAAAGCTAAATGAGCATTATTATAATTGCTTTACGTTATATGCCGCACACTTCTGTCTATACAAGATTGACCCTCTTGGAGATTATTATCCTGGGTATCTTAAGCCCTTGGATAATTGCTGGGAATGGATTGAAGAGGAAGAAAGGTATGGACAAAGACTCATAAAGAAATTTAAGAATTAATATGATTCATTGTATAGCACGTTGGGGGTTGTATACTATGGTACTGATGGTTTGGGGTAAATACTACTCCCTCCGTTTTTTTTTTTTTTTTTTTTTTTGCTAAGTTAGCGTAGTATATATATGCAAACCCACAAAAACAACCTAAGCTTAGCTAGAAGGTGCAAACCAACTAGGTTGGACTCCACCACTCAAGCAAAGCAACAAAAGCTATATATCACAGCCATCACTGACGTATCAAAATCTACAGATCCAGACACCAACTAGAATCAGTCCTAGAAATTTTCTGTGGAAGA
Source organism: Beta lomatogona (assembly GCA_947646795.1). Taxonomy (NCBI): domain Eukaryota; kingdom Viridiplantae; phylum Streptophyta; class Magnoliopsida; order Caryophyllales; family Amaranthaceae; genus Beta; species Beta lomatogona. The sequence goes on along the minus strand of CANSNZ010001059.1, from coordinate 2,661,076 downwards.
GTAACTAAGATTTTACTTTTTACAACTTGTTTCAAATGTTTAATTGTAGAATTAACAGTAGGAACCTGATGATGCCAGTAACTTGTGTTCCTGCATCTCCAGACAAAATAAATGACGGCAGCTATACATGCATACCAGACTTGCTTCTTGAACTTAGTTGCACTGTGTTTCTGAATCCATTGAACCAAGCCATGCACATCAGCACTCTGAGCCTGTATACTTAACCAATTTTTAACCTCCTGGATACACCTCTTATTGAAAGAACATTGAAAAAATAAGTGCTCATGAGGCACAAATCATACATAAATTTGAGCTAGCAACACCAATGCTTGTGAGCCTGTCAGCAGTTCGAAGTCTTGCTTGGACAGCCAACCAAGCAATGAATCTATGCTTGGGAGTGTTCATTCTGTTCCATACCAGATGATCCCAGTGGACATGTTCATAATCCCCTAGCATTTTCTTATATACCAAACTGGCAGAATAAGCTTCCATGCTGTAAAATTCAGTTCTGGTAAAATAATTCTTCAAGATTTCTTTAGTTGCACACACTTTCCTCCAATCCAGCTGCCACTAGCTCTAGGGATATAATCCCACCAATCAGCATCCATCAAGTACACATCGTGTATCCATTTAACCCAAACATTGTCTTGCTTGGTGGCCACAACCCAGACATACTTACCCATGCTAGCCACATTCCATACACTGACATTTCTAAAGCCCAAACCACCATTTGTCTTCCCATAACACACTCTGTCCCAAGCTATGTTACCACATTTACTTGTATAAGCATCACCAGACCATAGAAAAGCTCTGCATACCTTCTCAACAGCATGAAGGACTTGCTTAGGTAAAATGTACACTTGGGCCTAATACATATGTAAGCTCATTAGAACAACATTGATTAATTGGACTCTAGTAGTGTAGGAAAGATTCCTAATGCTCCAAATTCTAATCCTAGCCACCGTCTTCTCAATCAACACTTCACATTGTGCGTTAGTAACTCGCTTGGAGCATATGGGAACACCTAGATACTTAAAAGGAAGGCTACTTCTTTTAAGCCCTGACACAGCTACAACTCTCTGAATTTCACTCTCCTCTATAGCACAGCAGTAGATGTCAGATTTATTCATATTAGCCTTAAGCCCAGAAGTCTCAGGGAACAGTTTAAAAGCTTGCAATAGTAGGTAAATGGAAGGGGATTCACCTTTGCAGTACAGAATCAAGTCATCGGCAAAACACATATGTGTTAACTTTACAGCATGGCAATTTGGATGAAACTTGAAATGCTCCATGTCACCCACCATTTTAAGCACCCTAGAAACGTATTCCATGCATAAAACAAACAATAAGGGAGACATTGGGTCCCCTTGTCTTAACCCTCTAGAAGAGCGGAAGTAACCTTTCATGACACCATTTATCATCAAGGAAAACTTAGGAGTGGTGACACATTCCATAATGATTTCCACAAAATAGTTAGGAAAACCCAGATGCACTAGATGCACTAATCAACTGTGTCATAAGCCTTCTGAAGATCCATCTTGATCAGACAACTTGGTTTTGCAGTTTTCCTACTGTATTGCTTCACCAAGTCTTGTACCACCATAATATTAAGAACAATGTACCTGCCATGCACAAACCCTCCCTGGTTTTCAGCCACAATGTCAGGCAAAATAGTTCTCAACCTCCTACAAATAAGTTTTGTAATGCATTTATATAATGCATTACAACATGAGATTGGCCTGAAATCACTCACACTACTAGGGCATTTACTCTTAGGGATAAGAGTGATAACAGTAGAATTAATCTCCTTCAATAACTTTCTATGAGTAAAAAAGTCCAAAACAGCAGCAATGATGTATGGACCCACCACATCCCAATTGTCTTTATAAAATTGTAATCCGAAAACAAGGCACTTTTAATCTCCTCAGCTGTAAAAGGTGCAGCCAGTATCCTCTTATGAGACTCAGTGATGACCGGCCCACATTGGACTATTTGCTGGATTACAGGCTTCCTGTTTGCATGGATAGTGCCAAGTAGCTGTTGACAATAAGAGAGAAATGCATCTTCAACCCTACTCTGTGTATCTTGCCATCAACCATGACTATCATTGATACCATACACATGATTTTGAACTCGCCTAGCCTTAATGCTTTGGTGAAACAAAGTGGTGTTTTCATCACCATCTTTGATCCAATCAAGCTTAGCTTTTTGCCTCAAGAACTCTATGTAAGTTCTATGCTTCAAACGATACTCTTTAATAGCATCCAGTTCAACATCAGCATAATCCGGCCTGGTTCTGATGCATCATATTCTGAGCTTCAATCATAGCATGATATGCTCTAGTATCAGCAGCTTGCACATCATTGAATCCCTTTTCATTAAGCTCCTTCAACTCCTTCTTTACTCTCTTCAATTTTTGTACCTCACCATACATTTTGGTACCATGAACATCGATTCCAACATGAAGTTATAATAGAATTGTATTGAGGAGAAGATCTCCACATATTATAGTACTTGAACGGTTTCTTACCATTCATCATGTGAGGATAAACAGTTAGCAAGGCAGGGGAGTGATCAAACTCACCTTCTGGCATAAAAAACACCTCAGCAGTAGGATAACAGTCTTGCCAAGCCTCATTTGCAACTACCCTATCAAGCTTAGAGTAGACCCTTGCACACCCTTGTTGCTTGTTGTTCCATGTGTAGAAACACCCAACACTCTTAATATCCTCCATTCTACACTCGGCAAAACAATCATTAATAGGATTCATCTCAGAATTCCTGACAGCAGCGCCTATTCTTTCCTCTGGACTTCGTACACAATTAAAATCTCCAAATATTATCCAAGCTTGATTTGTATTGAGAGCACACAAATCAGCCCATAATTCAGCTCTCTCACTAACTTGATTGAATGCATATACAAATGTGCAGAAAAAACCAGCCACACCACTGAGAGGTTGTATGTAAAAGTGCATCAGTTGGCTTGTTGCTTTAATAATATTCACATGAAACACTCCAACTTTCCATGCTAAAAGAATTCTACCACCAACATGATGACCAATATTCGAAGAGAAATTCCACCCAGCAAACATCCTCTGATATAGATCACCAAGGTTAGAGGATTTAACCTTGGTTTCCAGAAGGCCAACTAATCCCACAGAGTTCTTGAGAATAAAACTTCTCACTTCATTCTGTTTTTTAGGATTATTAGCCCCCCGGACATTCCAACATAGCACCTTATCCATTAGATGTGGAAGGGTCCCCCATCCCCACTTCATTCTCGACTGGCTTACTAGGAGCCACTGCTGGTGCACTTTCATCCAAAGCAAGAAAACCATTGTGAGTGTGGGTAATCTTAGTCTAACTTACTCTCACTTTAATAGGCTTGTGTGCCCTCTGGAAACCCTCCTGATCCATTTCATTCTGGTGCTTGTTCTGTTGGACTTGATCAGCTACTGGTTGCTTAGGGACAACAACCACATCAGCTTGTTGTTTTTGCATCCAGACTTGTCTGGTCTTTCCCTTAGCTTCTTGCATTCACTAGTATCATGACCAATGATCTTACAATTTTTGCATTCAATAGGCTTCCATTCATAATGAATTTCAACCTTTGTTGTGTCTCCATACTCATTTATAAAGTAAACCTGGTCAGGAAACACCTGGTTTAACTTTACATCCACCAAGACTTTCTTGCATACTGCACTTTGTCCCTCTTTGTAGTTGCCTCATCCCTCTGGATTGGTGCACCAATCTGTTCAACAATTTTAAACAATGATCTCTCACCCCAATACTTAATCCCAATCTTCAATTGGATCCATGTTGGCAGCTATTTAACGTCCTCCTTCTCTACATCCATATCAGCAAACCATAGCTTAACTATCAATGGTTTGTTATTTGTTATCAAAAAAGTAATGCCCCTGCATCACCTTATCCCTGCTTTCCATTGCCACAAAACGAACTATATAGATCCCCTTCTTCAACAATGCCACCTTATCAATACTAAATTTCTTCCAAATACGTCGGAAAAAACCTTCCATTATTTGAATAGGAGGATTTGATCCAACAACATAGCAAATTATCGCTGAATTCCAAAAATCTACTTCTTCTTGAATATCATCCACATCAATTTTAACTTCATTATCATTTATAGAATTCGCAAGCAGTTCAATCGGTTCATTCAGATCATTTTGATTAACATCAATGTTCTCCAACGGAACTAAAATAGGAACAGGGGAAATCTGTACCTCTTCTCCTTCATTTCGCCGAGTTCTATGTATTGAATCCAGCCACCCATTGAAGGTGTGCCGAACCTCAGATTGTTGCTGTAGATTCTTCAGCGATGAAGTCGGGGTCAAAATTTCGCCAGTGCCAAATCCGAAATCGATTGTTTCCACTCCCATTACATCATCAATCAATCGAGTTTTCAAAGCTTTCGTGTCCGCTGTTGGACGCTTGGGCTTCTCCGTCTTCTTCCCTGCTCCTCCTGATTTCCTAGCCATGGCAGTGGTGCACGTTAGAAATGTGCACCGAGAAAAACTCGGAGGTTTAGAGAGAGAACCGTGATTTCTATTTTTTAGGGTTTTTAGAACAACACACAAGTCCAAGCTTCATCCGTTTTTTTTATTGCTACATTGTTGTATGCACAACAATTTAGGCAATGTTACTTTGAAGCTTTTTGGAGGTATTTTTTGACCATTTAATGTAAAGTAATGGGGAAAAAGTGAAAATGTAGTACTTTTGGGTGGAAAAAGAGAAATAAAATACTACCTCTGCTTTTTTTTTTTTTTGAAAAATTGACAATATGGGTCTAAACTTTGGGTAAAAATTTTTAAAAGGTTTGAACTATTGATTAACCTGTGTAGGTCCCTACTTTAGAGGGTCTTAAATTTTAGCGGACCTCGATGACTTAAGACTGGTGATTTTTTTGAAAATCTCACCTAGTTCCTACTTTCCTCTCTCAATTAACCCTTCTGGTGTGACCCAAGTTTTACGAGTTATGACCTATTAAGTTAGTTTATAAGTCACTAAGGCCCGTTAAAAGTTAAGACCTCCTAAAGTTGGGACCTACACAGGTTAATCAATAGTTCAGACCTTTTAAAAATTATCACCCAAAGTTGAGACCCCTATTGTCAATTTTTCCTTTTTTTTTAATTGCTACATTTTCCTTAAATGGTTGTTTTTCTTTTACTTGCTACATTGTTACAACTTTCCTTATTAGGAGACTTGGCTCACCAAAAAGTAATACTATTATATTTGTTTCTCTCTTTTTCCACCAAAAAGTACTACTTTTTCACTTTTTCTCACCTCATTTAATGTACACCAAAAAAGATTGAAAGAGACATATCCTAAAAACTAGTGAAAACAACAATGTAGCAACTAAAAAAAGCAGAGTGAGTATAATAGTATTACTTTATGGTGGGCCAAGTACCCCAAATAAGGAAAATTTAAACAATGTAGCAATTACAAAGAAACAACCATTTAAGGAAAATGTAGCAACAAAAAAAACGGAGGGAGTAATGTGTAGACATGGCTATCAGACATGTCGGTGCAAGTCGAGCCAATAGTAGGTCATTTTTTAATAAGTCAAATTGGACCAGTCCATGCAGGTCAACAATGGGTTGTCCAATAGAGGAGCAAAGAAAGAAGAGAAAGGAGAGAGAGAAAATGAGCATATGTGGAAAGTATATTAAACTTATTGTGTTTTTTAGCATACTTTTTTATAAAATGATATGCTATTTTGACCCTATATCAACCTTTTCTAGTGATGGATATGCCCATCAGAAGTCCTGTGCGATATAAGTTATTGAACTCGACTCTACCTTTATACTTAATGGGTTACCATGCCTATTGGCTAGGCCTACTTGAGTTGTGTGTCTATTGCCAACTTAATATTTAACTGAGGCATGCACTAGCGAAGCCATGTTAGGCTACTTGAGACCCTTGACTTTCATGCATGCTCAACGAATATTAACTCCGTTCCTATTTGAACTACACACTTTGATTTTTACCATAATTAGTGAAAGAGTAAGAAGTATGAACATGGAGAGTAAAGTATGAAAGATGAAGATAACAAGTACTCCCTCTTATTTTTTACGGTTTTTTCACCATATACCTCTGACAAATTTTTTTTTGCACCATATACCCTTTCGAGTTTCCAAATGCACCATATACCCTCCACTTTTCAAAAAATACATCAAACTACCCTTTTGACTAACGGTGTTAGACTTCCGTTAGTCATTAGGCCCTAATCCACCCCTAACCCTAATTAACTAACTTAAATCAAACCCCAATCCTAATCCTAACCCTAATACCCTAACCCTAACATTTAACACCCTCTACCCCTCCCCCCCCACCCCCTTACCCCACCCACCCCCCCCCCACCGCACCACCACCCTTCCCCAGCCCCTCCCTCCCCCCGCAAAGACCCCCACCCTCCCCCTCCACCCTCCCCCTCCACCCTCCCCGCCGCCCCTCCTTCCCCCGCAACACCCCCCTCCCTCCCCCTCCACCCTCCCCGCAGCCCCTCCTTCCCCCCAAAGACCCCCCCCCTCCTCCCCCCTCCACTCTCTCCGCAGCCCCTCTTCTCCCGCAAAGACCCCCTCCCCCCCCTCCACCCTCCCCCGCAGCCCCTCCTTCCCCCGCAAAGACACCCCCCCCTCCCCTCCCCTCCCTCCCCGCACCCTCCTTCCCCCGCAAAGACCCCCCCTCCCTCCCCCTCCACTCTCTCCGCACCCTCTTCTCCCGCAAAGACCCTCCTCCTCCTCCCCTCCACCCTCCCCGCAGACCCTTCCTTCCCCGCGAGCGCCCCCTCCTCCCCCTCCACTCTCTCTCCGCAGACCCTCTTCTCCCATGACACCCCCTTCCTCCTCCTTTCCACCCTCCCCCCGCACCTCCCTTCGTTGCGCGAACCCCTCTCCACCCCCCCCCGCACCCTCATTCTCCCCCCTTCCCTTGCTTGAATCGCACGAGCCCCCTCCTCCCTCCCTCCCCTCCTCCGCAACCCCGCAACCCCCTCCTCCTTATTTTTTCGGCTCCAACACCGACGGCACGAAAAATCGAGTTGAATTCGAAATATCTCGAGTTGAATGGGTTTCGAAAAATGCTGGGTTGATGGGTTTCGACGAAGAATCTGGTTGAATGGTTTTTTTCGAAATATCCGGGTTTCGACAAAAAATGCTGGTTGAATGGGTTTCTTCGAAAAAATGGGTTGTTGGGTTTCGAAAAGAATCGATGGAAGGGGAGGGGGATTGCGCGTCGAGGGCGGGGAGGGAGGGAGGGGCGGTCGCGACGGGGGAAGGGGGAGAGGAGTTCGCGACGGGGCGGGGAGAGGGGAGGGGGTTCGCGACCGGGGAAGGGGAGGGGAGGTTGTGGTGACGGGGAAGAGGCGAGGGGAGGGGTCGATGGGGGAAGGGGAGGGGAGGGGCAAGCAGGGGAAGGGGAGGGGGGTGGTGGTGGCGACGGAAATGGGAGGGGGAGGGGGTGGTGGTGGTGACGGGGGTGGTGGTGCGGTGGGGGTAAGGGGTGGTTAGGTGTTAAGGCCCAAGTTAGTGGTTAGGGCCCAAGTTAGTGAATTGGGTTAGAGTTAGGATTAGGGTTTGATTTAAGTTAGTTAATTAGGGTTAGGGGTGAATTAGAGCCTAATGACTAACGGAAGTCTAACACCGTTAGTCAAAAGGGTAGTTTGATGTATTTTTTGAAAAGTGGAGGGTATATGGTGCATTTGGAAACTCGAAAGGGTATATGGTGCAAAAAAATTTTGTCAGGGGTATATGGTGAAAAAACCGTATTTTTTATTAGTTTACCCATTTTTCTTTTGGGTTGCCCATTATTAGTTTTCCAACTTCTTCTTTTTTCCTGTTCTTAGAATGGTTCCATCAATTATTTATTATTATCTTTACCTTTTCACTCTTACTTTTCTTGGCCCACAACATTAAATTCAATATAATATGTCAATAATAATACTTTGGATTTTTTAACTAGAATAATACAAACTTTTGCCCGTTCTCTCGTAATAATACAAACTTTTGATTATTTTTTAATAATACAAACTTTTGCCCAAAATTCCCCTGGTAGGTCAATATCGGTTGTAACTTGTTGTAGCAGGTCACTATGACACGTGTCATTATCTTATTGGTTGTTTTTTAATTTTTTATTTCAATTTGAAAAACAAAAAAAAAAACAACATTTTCCTCCACCCATCTGAACCACTCCAGCCACAACCCTCCCCCCAGCCCCTCCTCCACCACCGAAACCACCCACCAAGCCCACGGCCATCACTGAAACCAACCCCCAGCAGGCAACTGTTCCTCCTTCCTCCTTTCTCTCTATCGGACTGTTCCTCTCTCCTTCCACCCTCAAACCATCACCACCACAGTCTACAGATATGTTGGTGGTGCTCACTCCTACTGAAACCATATCTCTCTCCTCCCCAAACCCACCCCCCAAACTTTCTCTCTCCTACAAATCTACTTCAAGGGCATCAAGCCTTAATTTAGGCATAGAAAAATCAAATTTCCGCAATTCGCAACTTCAATTCAACAAATCATTTCACCAATTCATGTTTAATTTCGCAACTAAATCAAAACATAATGTCGCACAAAAAAAAAGTAGAGCGTAAAACCTTCGTCGTCATCATCAAGAGAAGCTTCATCATCGTCGTTAATTTCGACCGTTGCTACTCCGCCATTATCGTTTCCCAAAGCTTAAAGCCTTGCTAAAGCCGCCTAAAAACAACAAATTTCACTTTTTCAGAAGATTTTTTCCTAGAGAAGAGAGAGAAACAGAGAGAAAGAGAATGACCTGAGTTCGATTATCGGAGCTAGCAAGAGAAGCCACCATTTTTGGGGCCACTTTACGAGTTCTTGTCGACATTCGCCGGAGTGTAACGACGATATCTTCCTCCATTGCCAGAAAAATTAGGGCACCTTTTACACAGTTGATTACTATAATTCGATCGAATTTGTTACACTTGCAAGGTGCAAATTTGCAAATTGTATGAGTTGATTGGAAATTTCTGAGTAGATTTGAGGAACTTTATTTGTCTGTCAAAAAAACCCCAAATTAAGAGGGTTTAATTGATTTTACCGCCCAAATAATGAGGAGTGGTGGGGGTGGCCGATTTTCGGGGGTGGAGGAAGGGAGACGTGGCGTTTTCGGGGGTAGGGGAGGGGAGCAGTGGTTTTTTTGGGGTGGAGGAGGGGAGACGTGGTGTTGCCGGTGGTTGGGAGGGCGGTTTCGTGGTGGGGGAGGGGATGGTGAGGATGGGGTTCAGTTGGTATGGGGAGGGGAGGAGAGAGAAAGAGATTTTGAGGCTTTTAAATAAAATTTACCTGTTTTACAGGTTAAAGGTCACATTGACCTACTGGAAGAATTTTGGGCAAAAGTTTGTATTATTAAAAAATAATCAAAAGTTTGTATTATTGCGAGAGAACGGACAAAAGTTTGTATTATTCTAGTAAAAAAATCCTAATACTTTTTCTTTCTTTCTATGACCTACATACCTATTTTCCTAAAATTTTGTGCTCAAAGAAGTGGGTAAACTAATAAAAACCTAATGGAGTATATGATTGAAGAAAAATTTAACATAAAGTACACTCCATAGGGGGTGATATTGGACAAAAGGCACCGAGTTCATGTCCAAGAAGGTATATAAATTTAAAAATTACCTAAAAAGTACATACATACACAAATTAAAAAGAAACAAAGAAAGGGAGTATAATAATATATACTTCCTCTGTTTCTTTTAAGTTGCAACGATTTGACATAAAGTGTGAGTAGAAAATGTCTAATCGTTGCAACTAAAAAAAAACAGAGGTAGTATAATACTCCATACTCTTTGTGCTCTCAATTAATTGTTCTATAATAATTGACACATTCTTATTAAATTATCATATAAGAACTTTATGTGCTTTTGCCTTTTTGGTAGATAGGGTAAAAATAAGAATAAAGAAAATTAATTGAGAGAGCGTTATATTATGAGTATTGAGTTGGCTCAGTCGGGTTTACTGAAATTCTTATTTAATATAAGAGGACAATCTATACTAATATATTAAAAGCTATTCTTAACCAAGGAACGGCGCCACATGGCGCTCTCCCTTACGTTGTTTTACTACACGTGATCCATATACAACAAAAAAATAGTAAATGCATTGTATAGGATTTGATCCCATGACTACTAAAGTTTTAACGATTAAACCAAATGATATTTGGTGATATCATTTTAAAGTAAAATATTAATTATGAAAACTATAAATATTCTGGGCATAGTCCGAGCCTACAAACTAGTTATATGATGATGAGGAATGTATAATTTCTTTAAATTTCTTGGCAGCAGTGATGGTGAGTTAATAACCGTGGGCACGGTAATATCATCTGGACTTACTCTGCGAGGTGAATTCCACACAAAATATCTCTCTCCGAAAGCCACTTATGAAGTTTACATGGTGATATTGCCATCACAATCTTCATGTGCCATGGAGACGACTCTTTGTTTTCCTGGTCGCCTGAATCTTACTCGGACACACAGGGGAAAGCCAATACATACATGGGTTGAACTTTATGCTGGTACATTTAAGACATATTCTGGTACTCTTGGTAATATGAGCTTCTCCTTGAAGGGTATTAAGGCTGGAGTAAAAATTCGAGGTGTTATTATCAAGCCAAAGCTTAAAGCTGCGCGTGTGGGAAGCCATAAGAACGCATCTCATGATTTCAAAGGTTTTTAGGGTTTTGAAATCCAAAAAAATTGTTGGAGGCTCTCGAAACTCTGGGTTTGCCGGACTTCTTCTCTCTCATCTTCGTTAATTTTGGTAAGGTTGTGTAATTTAAATTTTTTGTAGTACTAATCTTGTTTATAAGTTACTCCCTCCGTCCCAAAATATAGTTCTCATTTCCTTTTTTCACGGTAGTTTATGCAAGTAGAATTTAAGAGGGATAGTAAAGATTTTTTTGTTTATTTAATTAAATGTTGTATGGGAAAAGATGACTTTAGGAGAGATAATGGAGAATAATTGGTGAAAGAGCATTAATTGTAACACTGGGGTTGAATAAACAAAGCAAAAAACAAGATTCAAGAAACAAATAAATGATGGGACACGGTTTTTCTAGACAAATTACGGAAAAATGTGGAACTAAATATGGAAATGGGAACTATATTTTGGGACACCCAAAATGGAAATGGAAACTATATTTTGGGACGGAGGGAGTACTTGATTTGGGAGAACACTAAGATTTAGTATTAAAGAAAAAGCTAATTCTTTTGGTAATTTCTTGAATTTAGTAATTTTGGGGCGAAAAGTTTGAAGCTTTCAAGTTTCATTCTCCTTTTTCTTTTTTTGGTACGTTTATACTTCTCAAGAAAAAACAAACTCACTTTCTTCTTCTTAATTTTTCTTCAAATCTGTTATGATTTTTGCTTGAGTTTCATTTAATTTGCTCTATATATGATTTGATCTGCACATCTCATTTAACTTTTTTGGGTTTTGGGTTTACAGTAGGTTTTTTTTTTTTAAAGATATTAGTTTATGTTTTTTATGATAATTTGGTTGAATTTTTGTGGGTTTGATGGATTATGAATTGTTTTTTTTATGCTTCTTTTTGAAGAAATGCTTAGGTGAAATTTTGCTGTTTGGGTTTTTTCTTAAGGGTGGGTTTATTGCTTGATTTTTAGTGGCAAAATTCAATAAAATTGTTAAATTGTTAAAAATGTTTGACATTTTTATTCATCTATATTCACATTTTATTTTGTCTCTCGCTACCAGAAGTCGGAGCACATGCTTTCAAGAGCAAGGAATTGAGGAAGATGAAGAAAGCATTTACAAATTTGTTTTGTGTCTCATCTGTGTAAATGAAGCCATGTCCTACCAAGAGCTTGCAACTTGTGTTGTAATTGATGTTGTATGAAAAACATTGACATGTTTAGTACTTGTGTGCTTAAGAAATAAGTTGTTGTGTATAATATCACTCTGTTATATTTATGTTATATTTATGCTACTGGGAATACCTCTCTATTTGCTAATGCAGTGACAATAATCTCCTATTCTGAGCACAAGTTCCTTTAGTGACTCAAATGGTGCAGGAATACTGAATATCAACAATAGCTTGAGCAATTGAGTTAGTCGTGTATGAACTAATCTTTTATTGCCATATTTGAACTAATAATTTCTGGTTTGATCTTATTCGAACCATTTCTATCTAATCTAATCTAATACTTCCTCCATTTTTTAATAATTGCAACGTTTTCTATCTAATATTGCTCTATGTTTTCAGATTGTCTTGTTCAGGTTAAGAATATATCATTGTGTATGTGTGGGTACATGCTTACTTTTATGCACACACAACACTTTGTTCATTGAAGCATGGAATTGATGCTTACAATGTTTGAGTGTTTGTTCTTTAAATTGGTGTTTTGTTAATTAGTAGTATCATTTGCATATTATTTAGATTCCGAAATAAGAGAAGTCATGCTTACTGTACCAATTCCATTTTGGTTAATTTGTACCTAATTCTTACTACTTTGGTATCGTCTGATTTTTGATTTGGTACCAATCTCATCACATTTTGATACCAGTTATCAGATTGGTATCAATGTTATATTAGTTTGAGAATGATATTTATGTGTGTTGATGTAAAAACATAGCGAATTATAAATAAATTGTTTTAGGGACCACCAAACGAAAACATGAAGAGGAGGAAGCTAGAGCTTTTAAGAGGGCCAAAAAGGAAACTCAAAAGAAAGTCGTTTTGGACTCGGAGTGATAGAAATATTTGAAATTTAAGTTTTTAAGGGAAAAGAAGAAATATAGTGTTGTTTACTCTATTAGTGCGGTTTTTGGAGATAGAGTGATTTGTGTTAGATTGTGTTGGTCGATGCAATGTAGCAAACATATTGTGTGTAATCTGAAATTTGTGAGAAAATAATCTTTGAATAAAAAAGATGAAACTTTAAAGTTCATAATTGCTGTAAATTAAAGGGTTAAATTTACGGGCTTTTCAAGTTTGGTATGAAAATGTTAATACTTTGGTGCATGTGACTGCTTATTTTGGTACGAATGTTGTTATACTTTGGTACCAGAATTATCTTACTTTAGTACCAATTTTCATTTTGTTTAGTACCTGGTTCTTCATTTATTGATGTATAAACATGGCGAAGAAAAAAGAAATTCCCTTGGAGAAGACAACCAAAAGAAATCGTGGAGAGGATGAAGTTGGAGTGTTGGACCTTCCAAGAGGTCCAAGAAAAAAGAAAATAAAAAGGCTTATTGTTGTTTGGACTCAAAATCCAATGATATTAGCGCAAATAGCTAAATGATGTGCAGTCTATCATGTCGACTATGATGTTAAACTAAGTTTGTAAGATCTTATTGTCTACTTGTACACTTAATAATGAATAAATGTTTGTCTATTTTGTCTAATTCCATTGAAATAGTCATTGAACTTAAAGAGCACGGTTAATATGATATTAGCATCTTCTTAAACTTACTTTAGTACCAATATATAAGATTATTTACTAATATAACATAACTTAGGTGTTTTTCTAATATTTTTTTTGGCACCAATATAAGATCACGTTGGTACCTATATAAGACAACTTTAGTACCAATATAAGATCAATTTGGTACCAATACAAGATATGTAAATTATTACCTAACCCCACATAATGCAACATATACTGAAGATGATTTTTGGTTTCCGTTTTCAATAATATTTAAAAAACGCATATCAATTATGATTTAGTTGCTTGATTAATGGGGTTAAAGTTATCAAAGTTTGGTCATTGAATTATTGTTAAACCAAAATTATATCATCAATTACATAGAGGTGGCAATTGATGCAAGACCCTAACTAGTCCTGCTCAGACCCTACCCTAATTTAAGGGTATGAGTCTTAATTTTTTTGGACCCTATGGGTAAGGGTATGGGTAAGGGTAAGGTATGGGTCTTGATTCTATCGGATAAGGGTCTACTTCTCAAATATTCAGACCCTACCCAAACCGCACCTATAGACCCGATATATTTTTATTTTTTTAATTTAAACTAAATATATATTTATTATATAACATATATATGAAATCCTTCCAGTTAAAAATAAACCCTTTTATGCCTCACCTAACCACACTCTCGGAGTCTCATCTTACCAATATTTCACTCTCTCACTCTAAACTATTTTCTTTATTCATATTTGAAAGTATGAGACTTTTGGGATGTGGAAAAATTATGTATTCTTATGTCATATGATATTTTGTGTGCCAATTAATGACAACTTTGTATGTTAAATTGTACTTAATAATCATATATACACGTGAAGCATGATGTAACAAAGTAACAATTAATCCTTCCATATGAGCTTCAATCTCTCTCAAGGATATCCTTTTGTTGTTCATTGATGATTCCAACCAAAAGATATACACCAAATTATTGCCATGATGTTCGATTAGCCTCTTCCGTAGTTCCATGTATATTATTGGCTCAAACATTTGAAACCCTTGTAAAAAGAGGAGGGTACTAATGTATGAAGCATGATGTACCAAGGTAACACTTGGTCTTCTCAAAAGGGTGCGTAATCCTTTTGCACGTGTACGGCTATGGTTCGCCTGATAGAAGGGAAGATTCCTCTGTTTTGTCTTGTTAGGCGACCGCCAACGTTGTCGGACCACTTTAGTGAACTGACTTGTTAGAGTTGTAGGCGACGTTTACACGTTCGCGTCCTTAATAGTGCTCGCGGACCTCTCCGGGATGTCCGCTAACGTATTTGGTTATACCCATACAATAATTGTTTTACCTTATACGCCACACACCTCTGTTTATGCAAGATTGCCACTCTTGGAGATTATTATCCTGGGTATCTTAAGCCCTTGGATAATTGCTGGGAATGGATTGAAGAGGAAGAAAGGTATGGACTAAGACTTGTAAAGAAATTTAAGAATTAATTATGATTCATTGTATAGCATGTTGGGGGCAGTATAATATGGTACTGATGTATTGGGGTAATACTAATTAGAGGTGGCAATTGGGTCATACGAGTCGGGTTATAATCGGGTAACCTTTGTGTTCGGGTTACATTCGGGTACGGGTCCATCTCGGGTCCATGAAATTTCGGGTGACATCGGGTCGGGTTATATCTGCTTTTTAATCTAGCAAATAAAAAACACATATAAGACTAATAAGAGCAAGTGAAATAATTAATGGGCAGTGGCTAACTCATAATTAATAGTATTTCATGACAATTTTTTCTTTTAATTTGTTTAAAAAGTAATTAATATGACAACTTTTCATGTCGGGCATATTCGGGTTCAGTCATATTCGGGTCTGTTTACTTTCAGGTCAGGTCGGTTTGTTTTGGGTTTCAGCTCTTTTCGGATCATTACTTTCGGATGAAAAAAATGGGCCTCGGGTCGGGTCCACTTGCCGGCTATAATACTAATGGACATGGCTATCAAGTATCAAACATGTCGGTGCAAGTCGAGCCAATAGTAGGTCATTTTGTTAATAAGTCGAATTGGACCAGTCCATATGCATGTCAATATAACTCTTTGTGCTCTCAATTAATTGTCCTATAATAAACACACTCTTATTAAATTTTCAAATAAGAACTTTATGTGCTTTTGTCTTTTTGGTAGATAGGGTAAAAATAAGAATAAAGAAAATTAATTGAGAGAGAGTTAAATTATGAGTATTGAGTTGGCTCAGTCGGGTTTACTGAAATTCTTCTTTAATATAAGAGGACAACTAGTTTTTAGGCCCGGGCTACGGCCCGGGTAATTATATCTTTCATTTATTAATATTTTACTTTGAAATAATAACATCAAATATCGCTTGGTTTAGTGGTTAAGACATTAGTATATATGCTTGTGATCTCGGAATCGAATCTTACATAATGCATTTTCTATTTTTTTAGTGTATGTGGATTACATAGCATAAAATACTCCAAGCGAAGGCGCCACGTGGTATCGTTCCTAAGCAGGAACGCCATTTAATATATTAGTATAGATTATATGATGATGAGGGGTGTATAATTTCTTTAAATTTCTTGGCAGCAGTGATGGTGAGTTAATAACTGTGGGCACGGTAATATCATCATCTCGATTCACTCTACGCGGTGAATTCCACACAATTTATCTCTCTCCGGAAGTCACTTATGAAGTTGCTTACATGGTCATGTTGCCATCAGGATCTTCATGGGTCATGCAGACGACTCTTTGTTTTCCTGGTAAGTCGAATCTAACGCAGAGACACAACGGTTGGGAAAAGCCAATACATACATGGGTTGAACTTTATGCTAGTAAATTTAGGCTCCGTTTGGTTGGATGTAAAACATTTTCAGTGTAAAATGATTTTCATGGAAAACAATTTACAATGGAAAACACAATTCCAAAATTAGTTTTTCGTTGTCTGGTTCCATGTAAGAAAAATGATGAAAAGAAAAGAAAATGAAAGGGAAAGTAAGGAGGTAGTGAGAGGAGTGTACAAGAGAGATAAGAAAAAGGAAGGAAAATGATTTTCCATCCATTTTGAAGGGAAAATGGTTTTCCATCATTGGGAGAGCAATTTTACTCCTAGGAAAAATGGTTTTACATTCCTTTGCACACCAAACAATGTAAAATTGGAAATAGAGGAAAACAGTTTTACAGAAAAATGTTTTACGCCCTACCAAACGGAGCCTTAAGACGTATTCTGGAAAGATTGGTAATATGAGCTTTTCCTTGGAGGGTATTAAGGCTGGAGTAAAAATTCGAGGTGTTATTATCAAGCCAAAGCTTAAAGCTCCGAGTGTGCGCAGTAATATCATCATCTCGACTGACTTGACTCCCTCTACAAGGTGAATCACACAAAATATCTCTCTCCAGAACGAAGCCACTAAAGTTGCTTACATGGTCATGTCGCCATCACAATCTTCATGGGCCGCCATGCAGACTACTCTTTGTTTTCCTGCCTCCTTTTCATCATTATCTGCTGCAGAAATACAAGGGATGGGTGTTGTATTAAAAGGTTTTCAAGGCTAAAATGAAGAACAAGATATGAACAAGAAATTTGAACTTGTTGTGCCGTGGTAAACAAACCACTGCCTTGAAAACGAGATTCGGTGCAACCGGGGTGCACAATTGTACTCACCGATTCGTTCCCTAAGGTTTACACAACTCTCACCACACAATGACACTCTTGGGTGTGAGATGGAGTTACTTGAATTTATACCCAAAAAGATGAAGAAAGGAAGAAGAAAAAGATAAGAAAGATCATCCACAAAATCAGAAAAATGAATTATATTTATAGGAGTGAAGGAGAAGAAGAAATTCCAAAGGAAATCAAAAGACCCCAAGGAATCCAATGATCATAATCAATCCCAATAAACACAAGATAATGGAGAATAAAACTCCCATCATCAATGGGAATAATGGAGAAGAATAAACCATCATAAAAGGATGATCAACACTTTTAAACCACGTAATTAATAGGGGGTTACAAGAGGGATCCAAGGAAATAAAGGAAAAAAACGAAAACCGGAAAAAGGGCCTTCGCCCGATCGGGCCCGAGACCAAAACTCAAAGGCCAACTGAGGTCGCCCGATCGGGCCCGAGACCAAAACTCAAAGGCCAACTGAGGTCGCCCGATCGGGCGCCAACAGCGACTACGAAAAGCCACCCGCCCGATCGGGCGGCCTGCGCCTGACC
The DNA here is from genome assembly GCA_947646795.1 of Beta lomatogona. Classification (NCBI taxonomy): domain Eukaryota; kingdom Viridiplantae; phylum Streptophyta; class Magnoliopsida; order Caryophyllales; family Amaranthaceae; genus Beta; species Beta lomatogona. The sequence continues at coordinate 2,643,411 of CANSNZ010001059.1, read as the reverse complement.
CGATCGGGCACTTCTTTTCTTCCCCTTTTTCCAACTTTAATCCCAACAATCCCCCACTAAAGATGAGAAAAAGATACCAAACGAAAGAAAGGAAATTCCGGGCATAAGAGGAGATCAATACATAACATCCGGTGTTACATTTAAGTAAATTGAAACCAAATGTTTAGTGAAGTGGTATAATGACTTACAAGTCCAAGGGTGGACGAACCTTGAAACCCTCAAACTTTTGATTAAATAGTGGACTAACCTTGAAACTTTAAGATTTAAGTCACGCCCCCACAACACATACATCACTCCAAAAATCTAGTTAACTCCGCAAAGTGAACGCGTTTTTAAGCCATGCGTTTACTTAGTTTTCATGTGGAAGCTCTAGGAAACAAACTCAAATTTCCATATAAGATGGCGAGTCTTCACAACCATATAGGTGAATCCCTTGTGCTTCTCAATAGCACAAAACATCTCTTAGGATTCATTAAGAGTTTAAACAAACTCAACCTCCGCAAAAATTACAATGGTGGATTTCTCAAATGCTTAGCTAGAGCACCTACCACGTGAGTATAAATCCATTAAGAATTCTCAATGAATTCATCCTACTACAATCATTACAACACAAAACGCCATAGGGATGAAATATTAGTAATGCCAATTAGATACACTTCATGGGCTTAAGCCCCAGGCCATCCCCCTCGACGAATCAAGAACTTGGTTCCTTGCCAACCCCTTAGTCAAAGGATCCGCCAAATTTCTTTCGGACCTTACATAGTTCAAAGCAATGACTCCATTCTTGAGTAATTGTCTCACTGAACTATGTCTAAGGCGTATGTGCCTCTTCTTACCATTATAATTGCTATTGTTAGCTACACCAATTGCAGCTTGAGAATCACAATGCAAAGAAACCGGGGAATATCTTTCCACCCACAATGGGATGTCGGCAAGAAGACTCCTTAGCCAATCCGCTTCTTGACCTGCCAACTCAAGAACAATGAATTCAGATTCCATGGTGGAGCGCGCTAAACATGGTTGTTTTGAGGACTTCCATGATATAGCACCTCCACCCAACATAAAAACATAACCACTAGTAGAGACTACTTCATCATTATCGGATACCAAATTAGCATCACAAAAACCCTCCAAGACATTAGGAAATCGATTAAAATGCAACCCAATTTCCATGGTGCCCTTAAGATACCTTAGTAACCGATAAAGTGCATTCCAATGATCACTACTAGGATTATGAGTATAACGACTTAATCTACTTACCGCATAAGCAATGTCGGGACGTGTGCAATTCATCAAAAACATTACACTCCCTATTACCTTAGCGTATTGCTCTTGTGACACATTAGGACCCTTGTTCTTCATAAGCCTTACACTTGCATCATAAGGAGTTTTACAAGGCTCCACATCATAGCAATTTAACTTCTTCAAGATCTTCTCCACATAGTGAGATTGATTCATTGAGAAACCATCCTTTAGCTTGGTCAACCGGATACCAAGGATCACATCGGCTTCACCTAAATCCTTCATTTCAAACTTAGTAGAGAGAAAATCTTTAGTGTAATTTACAACCTCAATGTTAGTACCAATAATAAGCATGTCATCAACGTAAAGACAAATAATAACACAAGAGGAATCCAAAACTTTAGAATATACACAAGAGTCCGAGGAATTAGTCACAAAACCATCACTCCTAAGAGAACTATCAAACTTTTCATACCATTGCTTAGGAGCTTGTTTCAAACCATACAAAGACTTCCTAAGCCTACACACCTTGTGTTCTTGACCCTTAACCACAAAACCTTCCGGTTGAGTCATATAAATCTCTTCATCAAGATCACCATTAAGAAAAGCCGTTTTAACATCCATTTGATGAACCACTAAGTCATGAATCGCCGCTAAAGCAACCAAAGTCCTAATGGTGGCAATCTTAGTCACGGGTGAGTAGGTATCAAATAAGTCTATACCCTCTTTTTGAGTGAAACTTCTAATAACAAGTCTAGCCTTAAACTTATCAATAGAGCCATCGGGATTCTTCTTCTTAGTAAAGATCCATTTACAACTTATGGGTTTAGACCCTTTAGGTAAATCACATAAGTCGCAAGTATGATTAGACATGATTGAATCTAATTCACTTTTAATGGCCTCTTTCCAAAACTAACATCTATGGATTTCATAGCTTCACTATAAGTCTTTGGGTCTTCTTCTAAGAGAAATAAAGAAACAACATTTTCACTCAAACAATTCACATCAAAGTTCTCAACAAGAAAAGTGGTCAAGAAATCTGGTCCAAAGGTAGTCTCTACTCTAACCCTCTTACTCTTCCTAGGTTGTACTCCTTCTACTACCAAAGGAGGAGACGGAAGATTATTAGAACTAGGCATAGAAACATCTAAGGACACATCAAAACTTGACTCATTCATATGTATAGAAGATGATGATGATTTCAAAGGGAAAGAATGCTCAAAGAAAACTGCATCTCTAGATTCACAAATAGAATAATCACTAAAAAGCATGAAACCTATATGCGGCACTATTATAAGCATAAGCAATAAACACACAATCAAAAGTTTTAGACCCAATAGTGGTTTTCTTAAAATCTGAAAAAGCAACTTTAGCTAAACACCCCCACACTTTCAAAGTACTCATGTTCGGTTTATAACCTTTCCAAAGTTCATAAGGTGTTTTATCCAATTTCTTATGGGGCACTCTATTGAGTACATAACACGCGGATAGAACCGCCTCTCCCCACATGTTGTCGGATAATCCGGAACTTAAGAGCATTGCATTCATAGTTTCTTTTAAAGATCTATTTTTCCTTTCGGCAATACCATTTTGTTGTGGAGTGTAAGGGGAACTTAGCTCATGGATGATACCATTGGTTTCACAAAATTCTTTTAAAGTCCATTTTCCATATTCACCACCTCTATCGGTCCTAACCCTTTTAATCTTAAGATCAAGTTGATTTTCAACCTCGGCTTTATACTTTAAAAATGCACTTTCCGCCTCATCCTTAGTTTTCAAAAGATAAACTTTAGTGAACCTTGAAAAATCATCAACAAAAGTTATGTAATAATTTTTCCCTCCTTTACTAGTAGTGCAATTTTTAAAGTCCGCTAAATCCGAGTGAATCAACTCTAGCAATTTAGTACTTCTTGATATAACTTGCTTGAATGGTTTCTTAGTATGTTTGGCCTCAACACAAATAGGACATTTAGAGGCTTTGTCAATTTGATCAAAAGAAATTAAGTCCATATCCTTTAGTTTTTTTCATGTCATAAACATTTAAATGTCCTAAACGATTGTGCCAAACATCCATAGACTCAACAATATAAGCAAAAGAAGTACTTCCATTATTATTCAAGACATTCATCACAAACAATCCTCCACTAAGGTAACATTTCCCAACAAAGTCTCCATTCTTAGTAATAACAATCTTGTCCGCCTCAAAGACAAGCTTTAAACCGGCTTTGTTGAGAAGGGCACCCCAAACAAGATTCCTCCTAAGGGAGGGAACATACAAGACATTACTTAAAAATAAAGTTTTTCCGGAATTGAGTTTAAGGTGGACCTTCCCTTTGCCAAGAACTCCTGCGGTGCTACTATTTCCCATGTAAACATGGTCTCCATCGGTAGCATCTTCAAAGTCCGTCATGAGAGCTTTGTTAGCACAAATATGTCTTGATGCTCCTATGTCCAAGATCCACTCTACCTTGTTTTCCACCAAGTTGGCTTCAACTACCACCGCGGCTATCACATCATCCTTTTCAACAAGATTGGCATGGGAGGCACCATTGGTGTTGTTCTTGCGGTGGACACATTGATAGGCCTTGTGTCCTATCTTTCCACACACATAGCATGCTCCTTTGGTCTTTTGAATCTTGTTGTTAGAAGTGAAGTTCCCTTTGTTCCCATTATTCTTCTTCTTACCTTTTTACCTGTTTCTAGCCATAGGATCACTAGATTCAACCAAGTTAGCTTTAGAATAATTCAAAGAGAGAGAATCAAAATTATCTTTGAGGCGGTTAGCCTCCTCGGTCCTCATGTGACCAATAAGGTCTTGAAGGTTCATGTCCTTCTTCTTGTGCTTCAAAGAGTTTCGGTAGTCATTCCATGAAGGTGAGAATTTCTCCAAAAGCACATTGGCTTGAAGAGTCTCACACATTTTCATCCCTTCACCAAGGATATCGGTGACAATGTTCTCATAGTCATGAACTTGATCCATGATGGATTTGTCATCCGTCATCTTGAAGTTAATCCACTTACCAACCACATATTTCTTCTTACCGGCATCATCGGCACCATACTTCTTTTGCAAAGTGTCCCAAATGGACTTGCTTGATCGATTAGTGATAAGGAGATCAAATAAGATTCCACTTACATGATGAAGGATATGAGCTCGAACAAGCTTGTTGTCTTTCTCCTTCTTGGTCAATGCATCAGCCGCTTTCTTGATATCCTCCGCTGAAAGGGAGGCATCCGGGGCTACCGCCTTGCTTGCTTCAATTGCTTCAATCACATCCTCATAGAGGACATAATCAATTTCAAGTTGCTCAAAAAAGATCAACAATTTTTGTGATCATCTCTTATAGTTCTTGCCATCAAGAGGCTCCAACTTAGAGATGTCGGGAAGAGTCTTGTTCAACATTGGATTAGCCAAAACAATAGACATAGAATCTCGTTTTCAAATTGTTGTATTAAAAGGTTTTCAAGGCTAAAATGAAGAACAAGATATGAACAAGAAATTTGAACTTGTTGTGTCGTGGTAAACAAACCACTACCTTGAAAACGAGATTCGGTGCAACCGGGGTGCACAATTGTACTCACCGATTCGTTCCCTAAGGTTTACACAACTCTGACCACACAATGACACTCTTGGGTGTGAGATAGAGTTACTAGAACTTATGCCCAAAAAGATGAAGAAATGAAGAAGAAAAAGATAAGAAAGATCATCCACAAAATCAGAAAAATGAATTATATCTAAAGGAGTGAAGGAGAAGAAGAAACCTCCAAAGGAAATTAAAGGACCCCAAAGAATCCAATGATCATAATCAATCCCAATAAACACAAGATAATGGAGAATAAAACTCCCATCATCAATGGGAATAATGGAGAAGAATAAACCATCATAAAAGGATGATCAACATTTTTAATCCACGTAATTAAGAGGGGGTTACAAGAGCGATCCAAGGAAATAAAGGAAAAAACCGAAAATAGGCAAAAAGGGCCTTCGCCCGATTGGGTCGGGTGAACCCCACCCGATCGGGCCCGAGACCAAAACTCAAAGGCCAACTGAGGTTGCCCGATCAGGGCCCGAACCAAAACTCAAAGGCCAACTGAGGTCACCCGATCGGGTGAATCCCGCCCGATCGAGCGCCAACAGCGACTACGAAAAGTCGCCCGCCCGATCGGGCGGCCTGCGCCCGACCCAATCGGGCACCTCTTTTCTTCCCCTTTTTCCAACTTTAATCCCAACACTGGGAAAGGCCAGTAAAATATATATGTTGGTAATGAAAGAGATATTTTAGTAATATTGGTAATATGAGATTCTCCTTGGAGGGAATTCAGGATGGAGTAGAAAATTCGAGGTGCCATTAACTTTTTATTAAGAAAAAGCTTAAAGCTCCAACGACTAGGGACTAGTCATGACTTCTTTAAGCTTTCCCTTTTTCTCTCTCTTTGCAGCACTATTAAAAAGAGGAGAAAGTGGACTTGAAAGTTGAAGTTGGGCTTAATTAAGGCATGTAAACTTTCAATTTTGGCACTGACGCATAAAATGTAAGATTCAAAATAGGTACTCCTTCACCTCTCCAGTGTGGAATGGTATATGGAACCTACATAGCCTCCCTAGAGTGAAAATTTTCTGTGGGAAGCATGTCATGAAGCTTTGCCTACAATAGGGGATTGAGCAAAGTTAGCACTGAAATGAGTTAATTTGCGGCGTTTGTCTGTGGGAGGAAAAGCCCTCACTGCACGCCCTGGTTTTCTTTCCGCAGGCTGCATGAATTTGGGAGGCAAGCAGTTGTCAGGTTGGGACTGCTTCAGCCTTCGAGGTGTAGGAGGTTTGGTGGACTGGGTTGACGGGTGGCTGCTAAACCTTCGAGCTGTGTTGGGTGATTTGGGGGTATCGAACAAATGTATTTTTGAAAGAGAGACATGCAAGCCGGTGGCTGAGGTGGCTTACATTGAGAATCTGACTGGGGAGCTGTGGCAGTCAGTGGACAAGAGGTGTGACTTGTGAGTATGCTGCTGTTGTGCCTCGGGCTAGGCGATGCTGCCCACCTTCAGTAAGATTCAAAGTAATACTGATGCCTGCGTGTTTGGGTGATTTGGTAGGCCGTATGGGCTTTGGTGTTCTGGCTCAGGGACAGCAGGGGAGAGTGCTTACGGTTTGCTACAGCCTGTGAGGGAGACGTGGGAGTGATAGAGAATATATATAGAATAATATTTTCTCGTCGGTTTAGGATATACTTGTATTAGTATTATCATTATATAGTTAGGATTCCTAACATGGTTAGGATTATTATTGTGTAAACACTATATATATTGATCAATGGAATTACTCCAAGATTTCGGAGTTTACATTATCTAACAAGGCACTGTTACTCAGTCTCCACTTCAGTAAATATAATTTATGTGCTTTGAAATTCTGAAATGTAAAATTTGCGAGATTGGATTTTAGACGAAATGTGTCACAAGAGTTGTTGCTTCCATAAAGTTTTAGAAGTCAAGTAAAATTCACTCCCCAATGTGAATTTTGGATCGATTTACTCTTTATTTTTTGATTTTTTTTTTTTTTTTTGGAGTAGGAAGATAGGTTTGAACTCTACTTTGCTATAAGACTTAAGGAACTTAAAAAGACTTCATAGGAGATTGTTACTGGTTAGTCTTAAATGGTTCTGGTGAACCTGCTCAAAACCGGAAAGTGGAGAAGTTTTCTTGCTGCAAAATATTATTTTGCAACAAATTATTGGGACTGAGAACCACGTATGGGTGTACCATTACCTAAAGTCGTCCTGCCTTACCTACTACTAGAGTCATTGGATGCTGATTTGATGCACAGCATCAAAATGAACATGCCCAAAAGGAAAATGCTACTTGGATGCTGATCATTGGGAATTTGGGATGAAAGTTTCTAGGGAACTAACCAGTTGACCAAAAAAAGTAAATGTAGTATACTTTGGAGTTTGGAGACATCACATGCTACAACGGAGGAGTATTATTCACAAATGTTTCATAATCTTCATAAGGTAAAAGGTTAATAGGCATCGTTTTAATTACCTTACAGAGTTGAAGTAAATCATAATTTTTACTCCCTCCGTCCCATAATATAGTGCTTGTTTCTCTCTCTTGAGGTCAAACTTTGAATTTTTTGACCATATATTCTCATTTGTATATATAAAAAAACATATTTACGTGGGATCTTGCTAGATTCGCCTCAATGTGTAGTTTCATAATATCAAATTTTTACATTTTTTTATTATTAAGGAATTGAAGATATTGAAGGTCAAATGTTTATCTTGGAGACCGTGTAAAAAAGAAACAAGCACTATATTATGGGACGGAGGGAGTACATGATTTAGCAAGTAAAGAAATGAAAGGACGACCCACTCATTTTGTCTGATTGATAAAAATCTACATGATTACGAGAAAATATTAGCTACTCTCTCCGTCCCAGAAAGATCTGAACACTTGTTGGGACACGTAGTTTAAGGTGATAAGTTGTGATGTGGTTATCAAATGTTATTTTATTTAAAAAGTAGATGTGATAGGAATTGGTGGGGTATTTTTTATTAGAGGAGAAAGAAAGTTGGGTAACTTTTTATTGATAAAAGGTAGAGTGTGGGCCAAAAGATGTGTAAAAGAAATAATATATTAATGGTGGGACCATGCCAAGAATGGAAATGTTCAAACTAATTTGGGACAAACATAAAAGGAAAGTGTTTAGACTATTCTGGGACGGAGGTAGTAGAAGGGAACATGGTCTTTCTTGTATTTTCGACTTCTGACCTTCAAACCCAATCAGTAAGATTGGGCTGAAATATTATGGAAAACAAAATTACAAAAAAAGTTATATTATTTTAATAGAAAATCTTCGATAATCTTCTCAAAATTATATTATACAAACTAATTTTGTTAAAAATTTAAATTAAATATAAAATCTATACTAATATATTAAAAGGCGTTCCTAAACAAGGAACGGTGCCATGTGGGGCTCTCCCTAACTGTAAATTACTCAATGTAAAATGGATTCAATAAAAAAATAGAAATTGCATAGTATAGGATATGATGACCATGTATAAGGCATTTGCTAATTGTCCGTCCTACCCATCTCCGAGTTCACGTCTGCAACTGGATTGCACTTGCTCAGCTTTACCTTTACCTTTACCGTTGTTATGCGGTGCATCAGTAGCAAATTCGAACGCCTTGGAACCTCTCAGACTCTTTTTCAGGTACAAGAAGCAATTTGCATGTATTTTTTACATTTGTATAGCAATTTTTGCTTCCTGACATAATGTTGACAGAAAGAACCAAAGTCCATAACAAGCTCCTACTAAGCTTCAAAAAAGAAGAGCTTCAAACGCATCAATTAATACGTGAATGGACTCAAAGTCTTTGTCAATTACAAATTAAATTCGATCTTGACAAGCCTACGAAAGGCTCGGCCCAAGCTCCAATGATATTGGTTCTTCGAATTTTAGTAAGGACTTAAAAAGATCACACAAAAATTAAGTGATAAAACTTGATATTCGGAAGTATGAGGGTCTCTCATGAATCGCAGTCAATGAATTCAACACCAATCACAATTAATGTTGTGTGGACTGTGGATTAACCAAACCCCATAGCAACAAGCTCAATAATTAATAACACAATCATACACACTATTTTGTTGATGATTTGCGTGGCCAATAGGCATTATAAAAGAATTATCTAAACATTACACAATAAACTGAATTGGAATCCTAATACTAATCCTAATTGTGCTATTCATATAAGTTTTGGTGTACCTAACTTTTATTTTTTTTAAACTTTGGAATTCGGGACTTCTCATCCCATTTATTTCATATTATTTTGTTAGTTACTAATAAGTCTAAAACACGTGTCCCGTCTCCTCTTTCTATATCTACCACATCTTCCTTAGTCGGTCACCTATCAGCTATCACACTCCGAGAGCACATTTTCCGTCCTCGTAAAACTTTGGAAATATGTCTCAGGTTGTGCTCATTTCAGAATGTTTTGTGCGACCCAAATCCGTGATTCATCACTCTGAAAAGGACCATTACCTGAGTCCAATCGCTTTAGAATTGCTGTCACTAGGAAACACACAATATGGTCTCCTTTCCAATACCTCATCATCTCCAAACACCAAGAATATCTTTGATAACCTTCAAAACTCTCTTTCTCATGCCCTTGTCTATTTTTACCCTTTGGCTGGTCGCCTCGTTACCAAAAAATACGAAGATGAACATAGCTGCTCTATATTCGTGGATTGCAGTAAGGGTCCTGGAGCCAGGCTCATCCATGCTTCGGCCTTAGACCTTAGTGTAGCTGATGTTGTCGAAACCAGCACAGATGTACCTCTAGTGATCCAGTCATTCTTTGATCTCGGCGAACGACAAGTTAATCATGACGGCCACAGCAGAGCATTATTATCTGTTCAGATGACAGAGCTTGCTGATGGGTTGTTTATTGGATGCTGCATCAACCATTGTGTTGGTGATGGCACATCTCTGTCTCATTTTCTTAATATCTTCTCCCAGATATTCGTTTCCGGATCGGAAACAACACACATCACACGCCTACCTGTGTTTAAATGGCCCTGTTCAATTTCTGAGAGCTATCCAAACCTGAAATTACCATTCATGGAAGAGAATGAATTTATAACTCGATTCCACGAAGGCCATCTACTAAGAGACAGAATATTTCATTTGTCAGTTGCATCAATGGCGAAACTCAAGGCCAAAGCCAATGCCAATGCCAAAAACATGCTACCAGCACTCTCTTCTTATAAGGCCTTGTGTGGGCTTATCTGGAAGGCAATTACTCGAGCTCGGAAACTATCCTGTGATGAAGACACAGCATTTATACTGACAGTAAATATTAGGCCTCGTTTAAACCCACCTCTGTCCCCTAACCATTTCGCAAACTGCTTTGTAGTAGCAATAGCAACTGCAAAGGTTGGTGAACTGCTAGCGAAGGACTTAGGTTGGGCAACCATGCTGATCCACCAGGAGGTCGAGGCAGTCGATGACCGATCAGCCCGTGAACACTTGGTGTTGCCCCCTGGCAAGTGTCCCAAAGTGATGCCCCCCGGGTATGTATCGCTTGGGGCTAACCCTGTGGTTATGGGTGGTTCACCCAGATTTGATTTTTATGGAGCTGAATTTGGATTTGGTAAACCACTGGCTGCTAGGACTGGGTACACTAACAGAGCTGATGGCAAGCTTACATCTTTTCCAGGGTGTCTTGGTCCGAATAGTGTCGATTTACAAGTTTGCCTTGAGAATATGAATGATCTTTTGTTGGATGAGGAATTCATGAGTTATGTTTCATGATTACTTACCTAACTCAGTTTTCCTTATAATATTGGCGATTACTTATTTCTACAATCAGGCATTACTTCCGCACTTTAATGCTTACAAATATAATACTCTCTCCGTCCCATAATATAGTGCTTGCATTTCTTTTTAGGCGTCCCAAAATGTTGTGCTTATTTTTATTTTTTATCAATTTATTTGGACTAAATTATCCTTTATTTTTACATAAACTTTCCAAAATATCCCTACTTTTCTTTTAAATTATATGCTCCTATTTATTGTTTTACACCATTCCAAGAAACATTTATTGCTTTTTGATTTTATTTTTAAAGGAAAAAGAAAATAAAGAACTAGTTTCAAGACAAAAGTGCTAAAAAGCACTTCCTTTAATATATATTTTTTGAACTTCTTACTACTCTTTCAATTTTCCTTAATTCCCGTGAAAAATGAGAAGTGAGCACTATATTATGGGATGGAGGGAGTAATTTCCACTGGTATTAAGATGAGTAGAATTTTTAATAAATGGTTGTTTTGCATCGGGGTGCTAATAGCAATTGTAGTTAATTAATAAATTAAAAAAGAAGAAGACATAAGTAAAAGCAAAATCATTTCTCACGGTTTAGCTGAGATATTGAAGCATTTTTATGGAAAAAAAAAATGAGAGAGAAAGTTTTAGAAAGAGAAACTCTAGACAAGAAAGAAAACCCAATTCGTGAGTATCATCACCCAAACCCTGAATTTTCCCCAAATTAATTTGGCTTCTCTTCAATGTGATTCCAGCTCTTCTTAGTCTCTATCCTTCCCGAAAACTTGCTGCAAAATCTCTTTTTCTCCTTCCTCTGTATTTTAGCCATTTAATAGGCTTAATTATGAGGTAGGCAATTTTAGCCCAATTCAATTAAAAGGCTATGGCAATAGCTATGGGTTAGTGAAATCATTACAAACTTTCCCTTTTTGCCCCAAGTTATGTTAATTCTTCCGGTTTTGAAATTAATTTTGTCTTTTCAAACTTCCCAAATAAACTTTAATTGGGTTAAAGGTTTTGTGTTTCCTCCTAATAAGTACGAGACAGCTGGGTTAATTAGGGTTTCTCTAGTGAGAGTATTAAATGTGAGTGTGAGTTATCTCTGGTATTTTGGATTGTTGTGCTAGGCTAGAGTGCTATTAGTAGGTGGTGATGTGTCTTTGCCGAATTTTCGAATTAAGGTGCTGGCAAAGCATGCTTGTTTTGGTTATAATTCTCTGAATTTCCATGGTGAAGCATTTAATTTGATGGAATTGCTCATTCAATTGGCTGAGAAGGGTGCTCCTCCCTGTAATTCTCGTATCCAAGGGAAACATCCCTATATAAGGGATGCTCGGGTGATATTAACTCATTCACAAACTCATTCCTCTTATCATTTTTATTCTTGTTTGGTAGCTCTTAAATTTTTTGCAAGCTCATTTTCAGTTAAGATGGTTAGTCCTGTTAATTTCAAAGATGCTTTGCTAGCAAACCCTACCTCTAATTCTGAAAATGGAACTCCTTATCCTAATTCAGTGACTCCTTCTGTTAGTTTTAATCCTCAAAATGACCCCCCATCCACCTTGTTACCCTGAAGCTGTGGTGCTTGATAGTTTGCCTCAAGTCTTGAAGGATATTATTGAGCTTACTAAGTCTTGTTTACTTGGTAAGATGTTTTCTGCTACTGTGGACTTGCGTACTATTATTTCAAGAATAAAGGCAGACTGGAAAATTGTTAAAGGTGATGTAGACTGCCTGGAAATAGGCAATGGGTGGATTTCGTTGCGCTTTGCTAATCCCCATGACCTTTCTCTTGTGTGGAGTGAAAGGCCCTGTCATATCCAAGGTGATCTCTTTGTTTTATCTCCCTGGAAGCCCTCCTTTGATCCATATATGGAGGAAATGAAGTGGGTTGATTTACGGGTAAGGACTCCCAGGCTTCCCACTGAATTATTGAATTTTGATTCAATTGCTAATTTGTTAGCTTCTAATGATATTGGTGCTCTTATTAAGCTTGATCAAAGGTCATTATTACGCAACAAAATTCATTTTGCTAGAGCCTGTGTTAAAGTTGATATTCAAGGTCCATTGTTAGAATTTACACAAGTGAGTAGGGTTGGTGATTTGATTCATGGTTATGTTATATGGGATGAGGATTTTTCCTCTGGCTGCTCTTTTTGTGATGAATCTGAACATGTAATTAAGGCATGTCCTATGCTAAATTCCTCTAAAAAGGAATCAGCTATTCAACTTCTTAAGAATCCTAAACATAAATCTTTGTATGATGCCCTTGCTAAGGTTGTCAGGCAAGCTAGTCATGCAACCACAGCTGAGATAGATAATGTGGTGCATGTGAAGCCTAAGCACCTTAATAAGGCTCCTGTTACTAAGCCCCTTTCAAAGAAATTTCTATCTAAAGTCATTTGTCGCCGGTATTCTTCCTACCCCTACGGGTAAAGGGGTGATTATAAATGATGCTGCTAAGAGTGTCAAAAAAGTTAATGAAATGCCTGTTGTTGTTCAAGGAAAAGGTGAAGGAAAGATGGTTATATCTTACACTTTTTGTTCTGATGATTCCTCTAATGATGAGGCTGAGCTTATAGTGCCTCTAGTCTCTTCCCCTCCTGGCCCAGCTCATGAGAAGATTGTAGGTGCTGTTGGGTTTGCACCTCCTATCATGTCTCCTACTCATATCCAAGTCTTTTGTGCTTCTTATTTAATTGATGAGAACCAATATCTTGCATTGGTTTCTTCTGAAGCCCCTGAAGCTGAGGGTTGTTCTTTAATACTCTTGATAATGATACCTTTTACATTGAAGATCAGGATGATAACACTATTAATGAGATTAATTCTCTTGCTGAGAATTCTTTTCAATCCCTGCACTCTAACAATTCTATTGTCAAGCAGATAGAAAGGATGGGAGTTGATGCTTCTAACCCAGTGGAGCTCTCTTCTCAATCTGGGTCAGCCAAGAGGAGAACTGAAGACAAGGAGGATGAAGATGATGCTTCATCTTCCCTAAAGAGGAAAAGAAACTAATATAAATCTGCTATAATGTTGGTAGCCATCTTACCACCCTTGTGTGATTATAATAATGTCTATTGCATGTTGGAATATCCGTGGATGCACTAGGAAGAATGCTTTGGTAGAAACCCGGGATTTTTGTTTGCATAATAATGTTAAAATTCTTATGCTATGTGAAGTAAAATCACAATCTCTCCCTTCCCAAGCTATGATTAGTCAATGTGGATTCCACTCTTTTGATGTAGTTCCAACTTTAGGTTATTCTGGTGGTTTATAGATAATGTGGAAAAGTTGTAATATCCAACCTTTTAATCTTTTTATAATTTTTAAAGCTTCTCGGTTAATATGTTGTTAGTACATCTTGTTAGTTCTAATATTAGCTATGTCATCTTATTCATCTACACCCCTCCTAAGAAAGAATTCAAGGAAGAGTTTTGGATGAACTTATTACTTATGTTCTGTCATTGTCCATCCCTTATATTATCCTTGGGGATTTCAATGAACCTCAAATGTTAATGATAAAAAGGGGGTGCTCCTGTTTCCGCTGCTAGATTTGTAACTATGAATAATATTTTGAATCATCTTCCTTGTTTTGAAATCCCATTTACAGGCCAACGTTTTACTTGGAGAAAAAAAAGAGCGAGTGATAACAATATTCCTGAACATTTAGATAGAGGTTTAGCTACCACTTCTTGGATTTCTTTGTTTCCTCAAGCTAAACTAGTTCATAATGTTTTCACTTCGTCAGTTCATTGCCAAATTATGCTTAATTATCTCCCTAATAGTACTTCCAAAGCCCCTCCTTTCCGGTTTGAAAAAATGTGGTGTCTTAGGAAGGATTATGACACTCTTGTTAAGAAAATGTGGTGTACCCAATTTGTTGGATCTCACATGTTTAGACTAGTTAAAGAATGTAGATTATCAAAGGAAAAGTCTAAAAATTTGGAATAAATTTCAAATTGGTAATATTTTTCATCAATTGAGGAAAGCTGATGATCGTTTAAAGGAAATTCAAGATAGTATTCTTGATAATCCTTCTGATCGAAAGTTGGTTAGAGCTTTCCTCTCGGTTCCAGGTGATACTGGGATCGATTCTCATCCCCACCCTTGTGGCTTATTCGCACACAAAAAAATCCTTCTGATTCTTCTTATCATGTTAAACAAGATATTTTTCTTAAAAAACGTTCGAGCTTGTTATCATTTAGTGACGAATATTGGAATCAAAAAAGTAAGACTAATTATCTTCTTCTTGGAGAAACTAATTCTTCTTATTATCATACCAATGCGTCGATTAGGAGAATCAAATTAATGAAATAATTTCTTCTAATGGAGAAGTTGTAAGCAATCTGTAGCTATTCCTCTATTTTGGAAATGCAAAACTGAAGATCTGGGAGACTATTTCAGTTGTCCTATTATTAATTCTAAGGTTACTAAAGAGACTTTTAGCTCTGTCGTTAGTAAAACTTCTAGTCAACTTCCCAAATGGAAAGCCAATGCACTCTCCCAAGCGGGTCGTTCTATTCTCCTCCAGTCTAACCTCTCTGCTAATTAAGTCTAGCTCCAAATGCAAAGTGTTCTTCTTCCTAAGTCTATTGTGTTTGAATCTTGACAAAACATATAGAAATTTCTTTTGTAATAAAGATAATTCTAGTACTTCTCCTAATCTTATTGGTTGGGATCGAATTTGTAAGCTAAAGTCTGCTGTTAGGTTAGGCTTTTGTAAGGCTGAAGCCAATAACCAAGCTCTCCAAATGAAGCTGCTTTGGAGGATTATTAAGGATGATGATAATACGTGGGTAAAGTTGGTTCGAAAAAGATATGTTAAGAACAATAATATTTTTTTTTATCAAAGCTTCTAAGTTGGCGTCTTGGCAGTGGCGAGTTTACGTGATATTTTTAAAAAGGGTATGCGTTGGCAAATTGGTGATGGTAAGAGTATTAATTTTTGGTCGGATAATTGGATATTCCAGTATCCTTTTAGGTTTATTATTACTCCTACCCCTGGTACTGAGAATTTTTCTATTAGTAATCGTATTAGGTCTTTGCGTCATTGAGACTCTCAAATTTGGGTGTCTCTGGTTCCCCCTCATATTGTTTCTCAAATTTGTTCTATTTTGATCCTGTCTGAGGTCCAATCGGATAATCTTATTTGGGGTCTTATGACAGACGGTGAATACTCTGTTAAGTGTGGGGCTTTTCTACCCAAGGGCTTCTTCCCTCCTCTTTAGAGAAGGTGGAGTATAATTGGATTTGGAATCTTAAGATCCCTCCGAAGATTAAAAATTTTCTTTGGGAAGCTTGTAATGATGGTCTTCCGACTAAAAAGTTTCATTCCGTCACACGATTTTTCCATTTTTGCATATTAATCATACAATTTCGGCTTAGAAGTATAATTTTCGTGAGTCGTAGTCAATACTACCACCACCGTTTTAATAAAATGATTCATATTATAATCATACTCGTCTTTATTAATTTGACGAGTTTTCATTAATTGTCGTAAGTTAGTCTTTCGGAAAAATAAAAACGAGTCGCGATTCGGCGTCGGGATTTTAGTCGTATCCCAAAATCGGCATTAATCAGTTTACTTGATGGTCAAGTCATTGTTCATTGGATAAAGAATAAGAATATATTCTTTATTCACTAAACACATCCTTTATCCATTAGTTATAGAATAAGAA
Organism: Beta lomatogona; assembly: GCA_947646795.1. Lineage (NCBI taxonomy): Eukaryota > Viridiplantae > Streptophyta > Magnoliopsida > Caryophyllales > Amaranthaceae > Beta > Beta lomatogona. The sequence continues at coordinate 2,627,170 of CANSNZ010001059.1, read as the reverse complement.
TCATGAAAAGATGTGAGAATAAGAATCAAATCCCATGTGTAAGAGGGGAAATCCGGATTTTTTCCGGAAAGGTCAGGTGTGCGCCAAGCACACAATCATGTGCCAGACGCATGATTAGTGCACAAGCTAGCACTGCGCCAGACGCAGAGCCTTGCACCTGGCGCAAGGTGCTGTGCCTAGCGCAACCAGCATTCTGGTCAGTTTCGTTTGCACGATTTTCAATGCAATTTTTTTTTTTACATATTAGGATGTTTTAGGAAGAATATTTTCTGAAAATCTGACCTTGCCTCATTAATGAGAATATTTAAAAAAGAATAAGAATATTTATGTTTCTAAAGAGATTTGATGATGCCATTAGGTGAGGTCATTAGAGTGATGTCATTAGGGTGATTAAGGATGAAGTAAATCATTTTTTTTTTTTTTTTTTTGTGAAAAATCTGAATTTCTACCTCTTTGAAACCCTAGTTCACTTCTTTCATTTCTCTATAAATACCCTCCAAAATTCACTTCAAAACCAAGTTGAAAAGAGTTCAACTTAAATTCAACTTCACTCTCTACTACTCTTCTCCTCCTTAGTCTTTTCATCTAAGTAAAAGTCTTAATTAGTAAGTAAGCAAGTTGAAAAGAATTCAACTTCACACTCATCTTCTGTACTCCTCTCCTCTAAAGAAATCATACTTAAGAAAAGAAAGAAAAGTTAGAAGATAATTAGTAAGTAAAAGAAGTTCATCAAAAGGAAAAAAACACAAAAAAGAGTTTAAGTTTGCAATTAAGAAGATTTAGAAACTCACTTAGAAATTAAGAAAAATCACAAAAAAGGTAGAAAAATTTGCAAAAACGAAGTGCATCATTGAGCTAGCAAGGTAAAGTTGAAGTTCTTGTTATTTTGATTATCTTGTTAATTATCTACTAGCTCTTTCCTTGTTTTCTTCTTATCATTTTTTAATCTTTGGAGTGATTTGGGTATGTGGAAGTCCTAATAGATTCCCAACCTTAAATCACCCCACCTAGAATAGTCACCTCTAATGGGGTGACTCTTAGGAAACAATGTGATTATGTGATTTTCCTTAATCAAGTTGTTACTCATCACCAAAAATGATTTCATAAAAAAATTCAAGAAAAATTGTGTAAAAACATCTCCATATAAAAAATGTGATGCTGTAGTTATAGTCAATTTTACTTTCCTATCTTATTTCATTTTTTTTCGTCTGCATTAACTAATTAGTTCGTAGGATTTAATATTTTTTCTATGAAATGCAAGATGTTCCAGCAACTGGGCTTTGGAATTTCTAAAAAACAAATTTTGTGTAAATAATGAAAAATCATACAAATTTGTTGTGCAAAACTGATTTTGTCCAGTACCACCTAAGCTTGTTCTGTCAATAAAGTTGACAATAAAATCATTTAGATAAAACTAAAAACATCAAGTTTGAAGAAAACATCAGTAGCTTTTCAGAAATATAAAAATCATGTTCATATGAATTTTATACAATTTTACATCATTTTTACAAAAATGTTCATGTAAATCACTAAATTCCTGAAAATCGATTTTCCCTTTAGTTAAGATAATTAATAAAATGGTCTTAAAAGTGTCCAATTCAAATGAAAATTTCCAGCCTAGTTCTTCAAAGTATCTAGAATGTTCATACCAAATTTCACTTCAAAATAAGTTCAATAAGTTGGATCTCAAAGAACAAGTTGAATAAAGGTCCTGTTTTGACCAGTTTGAGTATAAAATTCACTATAATTCAAGTGGTCACTGATCTATCCATGGACGTATCATATGTTCATTTTAACATTTTGTACACAAAGTTATGATTTTTGTAAGTCAGTACAAGAATAAAAAGACAATCTGGAAAATGAAATGAAGTAATTAATTCAACTTTCATTAAAAAAAAAATTTTCTTTTCATACGAAAATGTGAATAAGAAATCATGAATTTCTTAAGTTTCTCTTAAAATGACTCATTTTATCATGTAACTAAAAATCAATAAAAATTGTCATAAAAAAAAATCAAAATCAAAGAAGTTAATTAACCTTTAACTTTCACAAATTCACAAATTCACAAATAAACATGAATTCCAAAGCCCATTCAAGGAAATGAAGATCAATGAGCATCATGGTGAAGGGCAAGATTGAAGATTTGTCTAGATCATAGGTTTTGTACATTTTGTTGTAATAATGATTCTTGTAATTAGTTATTGCATCACTCAATTAATAAAAAAAAACATGGAGATGTTTATGCATAATTTTCATAAATAATTCCACAACTCTTTTTAATAAAATGAGCAACCAATGTTGCAAATATTGCATGTTGGGCCAATATATCATAGTATATGAATCAAATGACCCAATCTCAATTAAGAGGAAAAATTGCAAATCTAACTAAGTTAAATTGTATGATGATTCATCTTACATTTTAAAAATGTGTTTCCCATATTCAAATGGATTAATCATATAATTTGACATAATTAGATTGGTAATTATGACCTCCGAATTGATTTTAGGCCATTTCACGTGTCTCACTTTAAATGGCCAAATTCCAATTAGCCAAACACAAATCTCCAAATTCAATCTCAAATTGATCATTTCTCTCCAAATGACTTAATAATCTTCAATTAAGATTATTTCTCAAAGGCCTTCGAAAATCATAAACGCGATCACTATTAAGGTGGTTATTTGAATCCCCGATTAATCGCTAATTAGAGCGGTTGACACAAACTTCTTTTAATCACTAATCGGAGTGATTACCTTAAAACCCTAATAATTGTTAATTAAGACGATTATTCTTCTCATTTTTAATCACTAATTAGAGTTATTATTTCAAACTCTAATAATCGTTAATTAGGACGATTATTTTCCTCATTTAATCACTAATTAAGGTGATTATCTTAAACTTGGTTAACCACCAATTAGGGTGATTAGCTTAACCTTTCATCATATTTAATCACTAACTAGAGTGATTATCTTAAACCTTAATAATCATCAATTAGGGTGAGTATTTCCTAACCTTCATTGTTAATCACTAATCAAGGTGATTATCTTTCCTTGAATAATCACTTATTAGGGTGATTGCTTATTTCCTTCCTTATTAATCACTAATTAAGGTGTTTATCTTAACCCTTCATATTTAATCACTAATTAAGGTGATTATTTTGATCTCATTTCAATCACTTATTGGAGTGATTACCTCATTTTAAACAGATTTGTTTAATCCTAAAAATGAATTATTCATAATCTATTCCCCTCTCTTCTTTCCCCAGTGGAATTGGCCATTTAGGGTGAGACATATACTCGAACTACGACGGTTTAGATCCATGAGTGGATTCCAATCCCGCAATGATTGGTACGTAGTGCAACTTTAGTGCTCAAACCTACCATGTACAAATGATATATTGGTCCTAAATAAAAATGGTTAATGTGTATATGTGCAAATTATGTGATTTTCTTTCTTTTTAATAGCCATGATTATTTTAAAATGGAAAATAACGCATTTAGTAACAGCCCGTTCTTTAGAACGGAAGAGGAGACGAGTTCCAGACGTTCGCACCTCTTAACTTAAAACCCGAACCCTATCTCATGGTATGAAAGACCAATTTTCAAAAAAGCCTTATCCATATGAAGTCATCATCGTTTTAAATGATTTTTCTTGAAATTGATTTTAAAACGATTTATTAAATAAATCTGTTCCGATTCAGATATTAATAGGGTGGCGACTTCCAAGTTTTCTAAAACTCAAAGTCAAATGAGAGACTTTCGTGGGATTCATACTGTTAATTAAGACAGTCGAAAATCGGATACCACAGGCTGGTGACTTCACTGGGAATTCTATACTTCCACTAGAAGTATATGAGGTTTAAACCTGAACAATGCGTTATTTTCCATATGTACATATAATAAAAAAGCTAATCATGGATATTCACAATTTAATTTTTGTATATAGCATGCTTATGTGAAAATTACGTGTGCTTGGTAGTTTATCGATCCGTACACGTGTACTCTTTTTAACCATTTTCTTATTAGGTCTGATACCTCTGTCTATTGGCAAGGGTCATAATTTTAGAATGACAAATTAATGAATTAAGGGCGTAAAACCTGCATCCGCGAGCTACTGCGACCGGCTCTGTCAGGAGCGTCCACCCTCGATGGACACAATGGAAGTGGCTCGAGGCCACTTTAACATAATCTCTCCCTAAATGAATCATCTTTTAGTTGACTTTTAGGACACAAGGATCAATGCACAAATGTCCTTTATTTATATCAGTTATTGAATAATGTGAAAAAACCTTCAAAATTTCCTCAGTCCGTTTTCAGTCGATCGATATTGCAGTAATCATTAAGTGTAGCTGAATTGCTGCCAAAATGATTATTAAAATATTAAGAGTATTTTTGTTTATTTATCACAAGAGTCATAAAAAAATGTGTTCTTTTCCATTTAAATTGGTAATTATTTTCCAAAAAAAAAAAAAACTCAATTAATTCAAATTGGTTTTTTTCAAAAAAAAAAATTATTTCTAAAAATGAAAACAAAACAAAAAAAAATGAATGAAAAATGACAAGTCATAATCACGAGATCAAAACATGTCATGTTTAGGAATCAGAATGTAATTAAAACATGGTCTAAAAACACGAAGTGTCTAGTCTAAAGAAAATTGACTAAAAAATGTGTTTAATCAAAAAGGATAATCACATTTCAAAAAAAAAAGGAGATTCTTCCATTTCCTGCTAATTTTTTTTTTTCATTAGTCATTTACTAACGTTGTTAGTATGTACATTTCAGGTACTTCACATTCATAAAAAAAACAAAAGGAGAAAACGGAGACCTACATCACTTCACAATGTTTGATTCTAGAAAGCAAATTCAAACTAAAGCTTCAGCAAAGGGCAAAGGCTGTTGGAGGTCTATTAACCAGATCTATGCAGACACGGAAGAATCTTTGGGAACCATGTATAGTCGTCTAAAAAGACAAGGTCTTCTAGAAGCGAAGCATCACTGTTACACTTTGCCACCACCAGGGGTGAACATGGGATTATACTGTAATTTCTGCCATCAGTATGGGCACGAAACAGACCAGTGTGTTGATCTTCGGCATGCCATACACCAGCTAATAGAAGATGTAAAGATTCCTATTCCCCTGTCATGGGTACCCCCCAATTGTGTTCTTCACTAACGCTGATCTTTCTAAGGAACTAGATCCTCATCAAGCCTTGTACATCACTTTGGAATGCAATGGGCGAGAATTGACTAATGTGTTAATAGATGATGGATCGACACTCAATATTTTGCCCCAAAGGAACACTTTATGAGTTAGGGTATAACAGCACGTTGTTAAGTCCTACAGTTACAATATTGGGAGCATACGACAATTCTTCAGGAAGGACTATAGGAACAATCAATCTTCAACTGGGGTATAAAGACTGGATTTGTGATGCAGATTTCATAGTGGTCGAAGCTTTAACCTCATTTTCTCTGTTGTTGGGGAGACCATGGCTCCATGCGAACAAAGCCGTTGTCTCTCCTGCACACCAGAAACTCAAACGCCCAACAGCATCGGGAATAATAACCATCCATGGGAATCCTACGCGACCAAGAAATTTCACCCCCTGCACCGCCAACGGTAGAGGATGAAACAGGTCCAAAGGATGTTCCCCTCAACCCCTGCATGCTAGGAAGTAACGTTCCGTCAATACCCCAAGGATCCAATTCTGAAGCTATTTACACAATCCCAATGACAATTGATCAACTCATAGCATATGCCGACATTTGTTGTACTCAGAATATGCCAAAAGGATGACTCTTATATATTGCCTTAGAGTTGGAAACTTGGAATAATTATGTGGACTTTCTTCTTGACATTTTTCATATTCATAGCTATTACAAAGTTCGACCCAATGCTTTATTTCCGTCCTAGTTGATCTTGATTCGACATTAGAAGTATATTGATTTTTCCCCAATAACCGAATACTTTTGTCTGTAAATACTGCATATTTGATTCCATCCACAAATCGATTTTCTTCCCTATGAGTTCGAGTTTCAATAAGAATGCTAGTTCTTACTGTTCATATGTTATGATATGAATATACCACACCAATTCCTTATATATGGATGATGAGATTCCATTGATACAGAGTCAATTCCAATAGACTTATTGGAGGGTCCCATTGGCGTGCATCCAGTAACCTACGAATTCGCCAATTATGAGTTGGGCGCTTTAACCATTCAGCCATGGATGCTTAGCGGGGATCCTCGTACATGGTAAATAACCAAATTCCCACGTGCTTTCTTTCATAACGGTGTTCCCAGTTTTAAGTGGCTTGTCAGGGAATAGTTGTCGCAGACACTGGTTTATGCTTTTTTCTTAGAACTTCTTGTTATGAGTTATATTAATTATATAGTCATAGAACTTGCTTTTTCTGTACCTGTTGTAGCAGTATAATCTACAGAAACACACACATAATGAAAGGATCAAGCTACAGAATCAAGAAAATGAAAAGTCGGCTCTAGTGCAGCAAATAGCCAAATAGGGCACTGCTGCTGAGTTTGTTAGGAAATAGACATTGATTCGGATAATATTTATGTTTCGGAGTAGGATTAGGACTTTGTCCTTCAGGTGTATAAATTGATTTCGATGAATAATGAGAGAAGGGGGGCTTCTTGGCTTTTTGACCAAACCTTAACATGGTATCAAGAGCCATCTAAAACAAACCAAAAATTTTTCTCTGAACAATCACTGCTCAACCATTGCCTCGCCCATCAAAACCTACAGCAGAGGCTCCCGACGAGTCGTGATGACAGGAGGAGGTGAACCTAGCCAACCTCCACCTGCTAAACCCGATTTGGTGTATTTTCTCGGTTCTAATGACATTCCGGGGAATTTAATTACACCCATTCAACTTAAAGGCGACAACTTTGATGAGTGGTCGCGTGCTATTCTCACTTCTTTGACTGCCAAACGCAAGATAGGCTTCATTGATGGCAGTCTTATCAAACCTACGGATCAAGAAAAACTCGTGGATTGGACAACGGTTCACTGTATGCTTGTTTCCTGGTTACTCAATACAATCTCTCCGAATATTCGATCTACTTTACCTTTTTTTGATGATGCTTATCTTCTGTGGACACATCTCAAAGAACGATTTTGTGTCTCTAATGACACCAAAATCTGTCAACTAAAATCTGAAATTAGTGAATGCAAGCAAGGCAGTGGAGAACCCTTACTTGATTACTTTGGACGATTGACCAGATTGTGGGACGAATTGTCCTCGCAAGAACTCATCCCTTGTTGCTCAACCGGTGCTCACAAGTGTGAAGTTTTGCAGTTTGTAAGCCAAGCCTGCGAACACGATCGTCTTCACCGTTTTCTCATTGGCTTAGATGCCCCATATGCATCAATTCGCTCCACCCTCCTCAATCTGGATCCTCTCCCGTCGCTGACTCGCGCCTACCAACAGATCGCTCAAGAGGAGGCACTTCGGGGCCTTCCGCCGTCGTCCATTGCTGCCGTGCCTGACGCGGTGGCTTTCAAAGTCGAGTCGCGTGACAGGGATCGTGGCCCAGGTGACCTCTCGGTCTGCACTCACTGTAATCGGGCCGACCACGACTCCACCGGCTGCTTTCAAATTACTGGTTACCCCGATTGGTGGGGCGACCGGCCTCGAGGGGGGCGGGGCTCTGCGAGTGCGCGCGGCGGCCGAGGAGGTCGCGGGGGGCGCACCAACACCAACCGAACTTCGGTGCGAGCCAACAAGGCCACCGCAGGGGGTGGAGCCACAGATCGAAATGGAGGACAGAACTCTGCTACCCAGCCACGTGATGTGGAGTCTTCGGGGTTAACAGGCTTGACAGCAGACCAATGGCAAACACTATTGGATTTAATAAATACTCCTAAACCTAAAGACCGTCTCCATGGTAAGCCTATGTGGATTATGGATACCGGCGCGACCCATCATGTTACCGGTAGTTTTGAACATTTACAGGACGTGCAGAAAATTAAAGGGTGTCCCGTCGGGCTTCCTGATGGCACTACTATAGATGCTACGTATGAAGGAACTGTAGTGCTTCCAGGAAATTTAAAACTTTATCATGTTTTATATGTTCCGACACTTGATTGTAATTTAGTTTCAGTACCTCAACTTCTTGAATCAGAAAATTGCATTATTCAATTCACTAATGCACCATGTGTGATACAGGACCGCAGGACGAGGACCCTGATTGGAGTGGGTGAGCGCAAGGATGGACTTTTCTTTTTCCTTGGTGTCCCAAAAGTGAAGGTTATGGTGATTGATGGTGAATCTTCCATTGATTTATGGCATAAACGAATGGGTCATCCTTCGGAAAAGGTTTTACGCGCTTTGCCCTGTGTTAGTGGTAGTAGTCATAATTGCAATAACGATGGTTGTGATATTTGCCTTCGCGCACATCAACCACGCTCTAGTTTACATAGTACTAGTCGGGCTAGTAGAATATTTGAACTTGTGCACTTAGATTTATGGGGTCCATATCGGACTCGCTCCACTTGTGGTGCATCTTATTTTTTTACTATAGTAGATGCTTATTCTAGAGTTGTCTGGGTTTATTTATTATCCAATAAAATTGAAGTTCAATCTATGTTTTTGCATTTTGTGGCAATGGTGGATCGTCAATTTAGCCAAACTATTAAAGGTGTTCGGAGTGACAATGGCACAGAATTTACTGGTTTACGCCCTTACTTTGCGAAACATGGTATGCTCTTTGAAACTTCATGTGTTAAAACCCCACAACAAAATGGTCGTGTTGAACGCAAACACCGTCATATTCTTAATGTTGCTCGAGCTTTGAGATTCCAAGCAAACTTACCCTTACAATTTTGGGGTGATTGTGTTTTGGCCGCCTGTCACCTAATCAATAGAACCCCTTCTGTCGTGTTGCAATATAAAACTCCATTTGAATGTCTCTATCACAAACCCCCTCCTTTAACTCATATTCGTGTCTTTGGGTGTTTGGCCTATGCTCATAATATTAAACATGGTGGTGATAAGTTTGCTAGTCGGAGTCGCAAGTGTGTGTTTATAGGATATCCTTTCACTCAGAAAGGTTGGAAACTTTATGATTTAGAGACTCATGAATTTTTCGTTTCCCGGGATGTAAAGTTTTTTGAGCATCTTTTTCCCTTTAATATGTCACTTGTGTCCGATGTTCCCGTGATGGTTGAAGGGGGACATATGGTCCAGCTTGAGGACTTTGTGGATGAAAATGCCGAGAGCCCTGGCTTTGTCGAGCCTTGTGCGCCTCGTATCGTTGCCCCCGTAGGCGGGGATCCTGAGCTACCAGCCGAGGACACCATGCAGGGTCGGCCTAGAGAGGCTCCTGGACGTGTGGATGAAAGCCCTGCGGGGCGTGAGGAGGATGTAGGTGGTGAGGTTGAGTTGGGTCGCGGGAAACGTGTGAAAGTTCCGAATACTAAAATTGAAGGATTATATTACTCATACTGTTGTGAAAAAGAAAAGTATATCTGCGCGACCATCAACTTCATCAGCGTCCTCAGGTACTCCTTATCCTATTACACATTATGTTAATTGTGCAAAATTTTCTGATAAACATCGCAGATTTCTAGCAGCGATTTCTGCAGGTAATCCCCCTAAAAATTTTAAGGAGGCTATGAAATATGATGGATGGCGAAAGGCCATGAGTGATGAAATTAAAGCTCTCGAAGATCAAGGGACATGGGAACTTCAACCTCTTCCTCCGGGCAAGAAGGCCTTAGGTAGTAAGTGGGTTTATACTGAAAAATATGATGAGAATGGTAATCTCCAGCGCTTGAAGGCTCGGTTGGTTATTTTTGGACATCATCAGGTGGAAGGTATTGACTATAATGAAACTTTTACCCCGGTTGCCAAAATGACTACTATTCGTACTTTCCTTGCTATTGCTGCTGTGAAAAAATGGGAGATTCATCAGATGGATGTCCATAATGCTTTTCTTCATGGTGATTTGCAGGAAGAAGTTTATATGAAAATTCCTCCTGGATTTCACAAACAAAATAAAAATTTGGTGTGCAGGATGAAAAAATCATTGTATGGTTTGAAACAGGCTCCTAGGTGTTGGTTTGCAAAATTAGCTGCTGCTCTTCGCTCCTATGGCTTCACGCAGTCCTATTCTGATTATTCATTGTTTACATTCACTAAAAAGGATGTTCAGCTTAATGTTCTTATTTATGTGGATGACATGATTATTGCAGGCAATGATCAGAGAGCTTTACTGAACTTCAAGTCCTATTTAGGCACGTGTTTTAAAATGAAAGATTTGGGGCTTCTGAAATATTTTCTTGGTCTGGAGGTTGCTCGTAGTTCCCAAGGAATATTTATGAGTCAACGAAAATATGCTTTAGATATTATTTCAGAGACCGGATTATTGGGTGCTAAACCTGCAGATTTTCCTATAGAGCAGAACCATCAGCTTGCCATTGCTGATGGCCCTTTATTTGATGACCCTGAGCGCTATCGCCGTCTCATGGGACGACTGATCTATTTGGCGGTGACTCGCCCAGACTTAGCATATGCTGTGCATATTTTATCTCAGTTTATGCAGGCACCAAAGGTGGTGCATTGGGATGCTGCACTTCGTGTGGTTAGATATTTGAAGAAAACTCCGGGACAAGGTATTTTGTTTCGTTCTGATAGTGATCTTCGCCTTGAGGAGTGGTGTGATTCTGATTGGGCTAGTTGTCCTATTACTCGACGCTCTTTGAGTGGTTGGTTTGTTCTGCTTGGTTATTCTCCGATTTCGTGGAAGACTAAAAAGCAGTCTACCGTTTCTCGTTCATCTGCAGAGGCAGAGTATCGTTCTATGGCTGCTATAGTGTGTGAATTGAAATGGCTTAAGCAGTTACTTGGTGATCTTGGTGTTCAGCATCCTGCGGGGATGCGATTATATTGTGATAGTCAATCTGCGTTGTATATTGCGAAGAATCCTGTCTTCCATGAGCACACTAAACACATTGAGGCAGATTGTCATTTTGTTCGAGATGCTGTGACTGATGGTCTTATTTCTCCTTCGTATTTTCCCACTAAGTATCAGTTGGCAGATATCTTCACCAAGGCTCTAGGCAGAACTCAATTTGATTTTTTGTTACGCAAGTTAGGCGTCCGTGATTTGCACGCTCCCGCTTGAGGGGGGGTGTTAGGAAATAGACATTGATTCGGATAATATTTATGTTTTGGAGTAGGATTAGGACTTTGTCCTTTAGGTGTATAAATTGATTTCGATGAATAATTAGGACCAAACCTTAACAGAGTTCAAGCCTTAGCCTGAATTCTTTGGTGCACGGCTGCACGCTAATCTGGAAACTTTCATGGTGCGTTGTTAGCACGTTCTTTCAGTCTTTGGTTTGTTGTTTGGAGGATTGAGGTGCATCAACCTTAAATCACAAGATGTGAATCTACAACTTGCCTTCTTTCTTTCTTTTTGTGTTATTTCTTTCTTTTTTTCTTCTTATATAACCACTGAATCTTTCATCAAGATTTTGCACAAGCTGCCCAGAAAACAAAAAGCTTATATCAGTTAGAACAAACCCGGTTTTCAACGGAATGACACTGTTTTCTGTTGCCAGAGTGTTATGCCGGCAATGCTCTTATTTGGTCAAATCTGAAGGAAGTTTAGGCTCAATAATTACAGCTTTGATAGCGAACCCTATCTTTAAAAGTGTATTGCCACTGGCAACACAAGGAAAATTCAAACCTCTTCAACAATGCCTTTGGAGTGTGTCCTAATTTCACCAATAGGGAGTTTTAGTCACTCATTCCTTTAGTTTGTCAGACAAGTTGTGCCTGTGCTCCTGAAATCTGCAACCAGGAAGGAGAAGTAGAGAACGGACCTACATCTCCTTACCAATTCCGAGTCGCCTACCGTGATCACATAAGCAAATGTATGTGAATGCGGAGAGGTCTTTGGTGTTGAATTTTCGACTCACATGCAGCAAGCTTACTAGAGATTTTGGTTTCACCACTTCACCATCTCTGCCACAAAAGAACAGAAGATATATGAGGCTTTTCTTGTAGAGCAATGCAACAGCCGCAAACAGTAAAATTGAACAAAGATGGAAGTATATCTTGAGAAGACAAATATCATGCTAATAGAAAAAATATCAACTCTTTCTTACTCACAAATTACCTTTCTTCTGTTACAGTCTATCCGATCATACATGTGGGTATTCCACGCAGGTAGATGATCAACATCAACTTATGTTGCCAGCGAGAGTCAGTCACATATAGCATGAAGCACTAGGTAGCACCGATACCGGTACGGGTACGAGTACGGGTATGAAGATGGAAAACGGCATAATTAAAATTTCGGAAAACAGGTACGGTTGGATTCGGCAAAAGAAAAATAATAAAAAATTATAATACATTTAATGAATAATATTATCTTAAATTTTTAATACATTGTACTTTTTAGTATTTTGAACTCGTGCTTCATAGATGAAGCATGTATATTGGCGGTCCTCCTGCTCTATGACTTAGAACTTCTTCATTTTATTAGTTTTTGGTTACCATACACACAAATAGACTAAACACGATTGCACGAGGTTACCGGTGAGAATTTTCCGTTTTCATTTGTTCGTTATGCGGGTGTTGATTAGAATAGAGTATTTTCAAAAATAGTTTATTTTGTAGATATATCTTATATAGTGTTGACCCGCATAGACTAAAAGGCAAACTATTTATTGAAAAACAATGAAGAGAGGATATATAGATAATTTCAATTGCGGTAGGCGCCAACCCATCTTTTGTTTCTTGTTTCATAACAAAGTGTATGTTCTTTAGCCACAATAATAATAGACAAGTGGATGTCTCATGTCTCTAGCTTTGGTAAGATTTTGTGGAAGTATGCTTAGTCATTCTCTACCACGAAAAAGATATACATAATAATACATCAGAAATAAGAAATGTGGAGAGATTGGTCAGCATTATTACCACTTTGCTGACTATGCTGAGTAGGGTATAGTAGGGTTGGCAATCAGGTCGGGTCGGGTCAAATTCAGTTTGCCTGTTTACATTAATGGGTCAGCACCCCCAAACCCGAACCCGACCCATTTACCTAAACAGGTCAGAAATTCCAACATGAACCTGACCTGTTTATAAACGGGTTGACCTGAACCCGATCCGTGTAACGTGATTTATGAAAATTTCTTCCAAGGTCCAAGAAAAGGTGGGCAAGTTCTCTATGGTGAGAATTATGCAAGAAAAAAGAGTATAATTAATTTGGGGCATTAAGCTCCAATAACTTTTATCAATAATTTATTGAGTCTTTTTATATAGCCTCCATATCTCTTGTTCTATTTCTTTACTACTTGAAGCTGCAATAATGGCTTCCATTTTCAATTACTAGTTGTTGGCCGACGCGCGTATCGCGCGCCGACCCCCAAGTTTGCATAAACGAATTAGTGAATTGATTGTCTAATTATCTCGATCACAATTTTTTGGGATAAACTCGATACAGTTGGATGCAATACAAGTTATTGGCCAACCCTTCAAGTTAGGGAAAATGATTGTGAATAACTAAATGATTGCACCGTCCCCCAAGGTAGCAAAATCTGATTAGTGACTCGATTGCCTAATTATCTTAATCATAGATTTTTTGGATTAACTCAATACAATTTGATGCATAATAAGTTACTGTCAAGAACCTAAACATTCAAAGCTTATATTTTAATAAATGATGTTGTTTCAATTTAGCCAACTTTCTTAGCTATTGCCAAGGACGCTTATGACATGATGTATACATATTAATACAATGTTAACGCTACATATGTACACGTCTTAATCCTCCAAAAAATATGCATCAAACTACAAATCTTAGCGTAGATCATCTCTAATCCTGCTGCAAATGGTGCTCTTTACATCAACTGGCCTTAAAGATGCTTCAGCTACAAGCCTTGACAAGATTAAACATATTATATTCTCAGCGGAAGCTTATCCATTGAGCTAGATGCACTCTCAAAGGCATGAACATAATACAAATGTCAGTCATCCAGTATAAAGAGTGGAAATGTCTCTCCAACTCCATAGTGAGGTATGCGGGCCTAATCGATTTGAATTGTCTCCTACCTAAAGCTGCAGTGATGACCATAAAACTAATTATTAGATAACGAGGAAGAAACCAATTATAAACCAAATAGCATCAAGTAAATAACACAACATCCTTGTAAAAGCTCGAACATAATAGAAAAGATTGCCCTCCAATATGTTTAGTGATGGCAGGTAAGGTATCTAATTGTGCCAATAAGAGGTAGTAGTTGAGAACTATTGGATATAGTTTGACGTAAAGGAAGCACCATACGAATCCTAAGTAACAGCTAGGTCTTTTCACTACAAAAACTCGAGAAGTGATGCTCAACACTCATATATACATGGAGTCCTTGCAGTGCAATCCTCATTTGTCAATTATGACATTACCTCACCACCAGTGGCGGATCCAGGAATTTTCAAATGGTTGGTCACCCCAACCCCCACCAAATACATAAAAACCAATAACCAATCTTTAACCATCTCCAAATAATCTTATTAAGCTACCAACTTAATATTCTTAGTACGTGGCTAATCTTCTAATCTCACAAAAGTTGGAAGTCACCCGACAATCTCTCTTTAAATAACCCATACTTTGTAATAACCCAATTTATTAATTTATCTCTTTTACCCCGGACCCAAAACCAATCCTTATGACACAGAAGTTTTAAACTTTTATTTTTGACCATTTAGAAAACCATTTTTTTTTTTTTGTTTTCTATAATGGTGGAAAACAAAAAAGGTTCTACCAAAATGGCCAACACACCTTTAACTTTATTGAGACTTCAATATATTTATATTCTTTTAAAAAAAAGGTTATAAGAGTACTGAGTATATCTTAAAGTGAAGCAGTAAAGAGATAGTGCCTGATAGCAAGCACCACAGTCCACAACCTTCACCCTTCTTATAAAGTGGAAGAAGAGCAGCAGCAACATTTTCACCATATAAATTCAGAGCTAAAGGGCCATACCTACAAGCTCCATCTGCATATATCAAAATGCTAATAATTCCACAAATTGAGGGTTACCCACTTCATTTTTTGAGAAATTATCATCTGGGTTTTCGTCAATTTAGGCAAAACTAAATTAAAAATCATCTGGGTCTTTAATAAAATCGATTCAAGAAAGATAAAGCCCTAAGAAAATGGGGAGAGAAACTTACTTGAAAGACCTTTAGAGCTAGCAAAGAAAGCAGCTTTTGCTAAGACACATTGGTTACAAGCAGCACAAGTAGATGAGAAGAGCATGAAGATGAAGCAGAGAAAAAAAAAAAAAAAAAAGGCATTTTTTTTTTTAGTATTTTGTTTGAGATATTGATTATCAGACGGTGTTGCTTGCTATTTATAGAAAGGAAAACAAGGAGTGAGACCAAAGTTGAGTAGATCGAAGAATGGGGGATGAAATTAAATGAAACCAAAGAAGAAAAACTTAAATTGGGGAAATTAATTAGATCTCTCTTACCTTTCTTCACCTTCTTCTCCTCTTTATCCTCTTCGTTCACCCCTTATCTCTCCTCCGCTTTTTCTTCCTCTCCAGGTTCTCTTTATTCTACTTCATCCTCTTTTTTGAAATTTCGACACCATGGATCAATTGTTCGAGCTTTGCGAAGATGGAGCAGAAATCCGAAGAGTTTTAGTAAAACCCTAGCAGAATTTGGAGAGAGTGAAGCTCCGAAAGTCAAGAGAGAGAAACTTGAATTGGGTTTGGCTTGTGGAAAGTAGCGTGCAAGGCTGCAAGCAACCAACACAGTAACACGCGAGGAAAGACGAAACTTTCAATTTTTTTTTTATTTTTATAATGGTTGGTCACAGACCAACCAGGACCACTAATAGCTCCGCCACTACTCACCACATTCTTTCAACATCCCATACATTGTATTATCATGATTCTAATCTCCAATTCTTAAGTTGCACCTTTTATGTTTTATTTATCATAGCATCAACAGTAATCAACTAATTTATATGTTAGAACTAAATATTATCTCAGCCAAACTTTAAATTGGTGTTATAAGCCTAGAATGATGGATAATCCAATTCCCTTTCCCCACCTATCTCACCTTCAGCTTCACCTCCCCCCACCCCACTCTCTCTTCCCCTCTTACTCATATCAATTTCGCACATTTAGATCGTCCCTTACTACTCTCTCTCTGTCTCTTTGCTCGCTCTGAAGCTCCCTTTTCTCTCTTCACTCACTCAACTTGTCTAATTTTGCAAATTTTAGAAAGTTTTTCCTATTTCCCCCCTCTTATGTCTGTTTCACTCATTTACTATGGTTGAGTTTATCCAATAAAGTCTTCCTATTTTGTTTTTGTTTTTCCGTCAAATAAATCCTACTCTAAAGGTTATCTTGTAAAAGATAAATTTTCATCACTTTCTGAACTACACTCGAAATTTGGTTTCTTGAAAGGCTTCATCTCTCCCTCACTTTCCCTTTTACTATGTTAAGAGAAAATTTTATGAAGTGCACTAAAAATGGTATCAACAAACTGTTATTTTCTCGATGATACTCTTAGATGGTTGCTTAAAAGTGTTCTCTATCTCTTCCTCCACCTCTCTTCCCCATAAAAGTGAAAATAATGCGAGGGCTTAATTTGCACGATAAAGCCTTCAATTAGGAGCTTTTGTTAAACGGTATAGTTTGTAAATATACAGAAAGGTATCAGCAAGAATACATACATGTATATCTGGATACCTTAGAACCATACAAGTGAAAGAAAAAAAAAACTGAGCTTCCAGACAATCCAGCAAGATTATTATCTTTTGGATAAATAAATTAACTTAAGCCAAGTCCATGCTATACTATCCTTGACTGTGAATCAATTTTTTGGGGAATTGTCTAGGTTAGGGAGGACTGAGGAGGATGAAGATGGAGGGTTAAGAGGAAAATCGGGAGGAAAGAGAAAGCTCAGATGGCGTCATTAGGGACTTGGGTCACTTAAGGGTAGAACTGCAATAGTTGGGCAGTGGAGGGGCAGAATGGACAAAGCACTATTCATAAGAGCTACAGTAAAGGGGGAGTTCTCTGCACGGCAAACTCAGAGCTATTGAAGCTTCACCATTCAAGAAACAAAGTAAGCATATCAGAAAAATCACTAAAGCAACACAGCCCAAATACTCACAATGGAAAAGATGTTTAGCAAGGGTACTGTTAGGCATGTACTCCGCCACAAGCAGCCTCTCATCATTTTCACAACAATAACAACGCAGATTCGTCAACTTCAGGTTTCTAAGCCGACCAACTGACCGCGCTTCATCCTGCATATGCGAAACGAGGACCTGGAAACAATAATTTAGCAAAGAAACATATGATCATAAGTTAGAAAACACTATCGTATGAATTATGAAGCATAATAATCAATATGTACAGAAATCTGGTCACCAAAGTAACTTAACATTTAGAAACAATATGAGAGTACCAACATTGGTGGGAATCTAGGTTCCCCATTGGAGTAAAAATGAGAAAAATAACCTTCCCACCAATGTCAATGCTGCCTATTAAATGGGGAGCACCAACCAAACCGAAACCTCCCAATAACTCCAAGCAATCACAGCGCGCCAAGTTGAAGGAGAAAGTGGGGCAAAATCCCTGAAAAACTAACGCTTTCTCTCTCTCTCCAGCAGATTCCACTCTTTTTTTGAAAACAAAACTGACGCACGCTTTCTCTCTCTCTCTCCAGCAGATTCCACTCTTTTTAAAAACAAAACTGACGCGGGCCCAATAACAGCACGACACGTGGCAGGAGACGGGAGCTGCAGCACCCGCCAGCTGCCCTGCCAATTGTGTCATGCCATTTGTCAATTGTTTAACTTTTTCAACGGTAATATTACCGTTTACAAAATTTAGCATAACTTTTTAAATATAATGAATGGAAAAAAGATCCAACGACCATATTTTTTTATCCTCTATAAATTGAGACCAATCTTGACAAATTTCAACACTTCAAAAATGCCATAATTTCTTATTTATATCTCTTACTAAGTATTTCATAAATCTTCATTGATTATTATGGATTTCAATCATCCTAAATTCCTAATTATGGAAATAGATTTCAAAGAAACACAAAAGAAGAGGGGAACATTGAACCTTGATCAAAATGACCAAACAATTGTCACTTTTTTAGCAAGATGCCTTGGGGAATAAACTTCAAGGGAAGTTAGAGAAAGGAGTGTTTTGATAAAGGGGAGGACTATTTATTACGTCCTAACAATTCTCCAAATATATAACCATATCAAAATTTAGATTCTTAGGTGGGGGAGGGGAGTCAGACTCTTAACAAAGTGAAGCTGTACGCATGGAAACTTAAATCACCAAGTCTTTAGTCTAGTTACCTGTACACCAACCTATCACTAATCATCACTCGTTATGAGACCAGCGTCAGGTTTCATGCACAAAGATGGATAACTATCTAAACTTCTTCGTGGTCCTCAGAAACAAAGTACGCTGATCAAACAAACAACGAATGGCACAACAGAAAAAACCTAACACAAAGAGGAAACTAAATTAAATAAACAGACCTATACAACCCACATCAAACACCCACATATAATATCATATCCGATTTATTACGCTACCTTCCTCCCTACCCCTCTCTCGCTCTTTCTCCCTCCCTTTATCTCAACTTAACAACCTAATTTCAGAATATATCCTTAAATATACACATAGTTTAAATTAGTTATCTTACCCATTTTATGTTTGACATGCTCTTTTGAAGTAAAGGCTCAATATTCCATTTTCGCAAAGAATATAGAGAAACAAAAAGGTGGAAAAAGATAAAAATTTCAGACTTACCAGTGCACACTTATCTGAAATTTTCTACACAAAACACAAGAAAAGACCAAGTAAATAACGTTTTGTGATCATGAACCAATTACAATGAAAAAAAATTATTGAAAGGTGGTTGAGAATCCTACCACAAGGATGACAAATTGCAAACCTCAAGTTCCATCCAAAACATGTTAGTTGTTTGGGAAGCAGATTGGAAAGTAGAGTAAGATCACAATAAATTTGGTAGGTTGTCTTGCTATGTTAAACATGGGGGTGTGTGTGTGTGTGTGTGTGTGTATATATAGCCTGAATTACATAACCACCACTAACAATGAATAAATAAAACTACAATCACCCAAACATCTTCTGTAAAATATGATGGACAAGTACAAATATTAGCCATTATTCAACAAGAAGATATGCTTCAAAGCTAAATTCCGATCTGATGCAAGTAACGATTAACGTTGTTTAAATAGATAAGAGTAAATGCACGATATCAGGATTCGGCGAATTTATCTGTCATAAATTCAATTTCCACATTTATAAAGTTTTACAATGCATAAATCATACTCATCAATACGTCATTGGGAAAAAGGAAAAAAAACGTATTGCACATATGCACTGAAAAAGGAAAAGACAAAATCGTCAGGGTTATAAGCTAAAAAAGATTCTATACTTTGAAGTGAATTGCCTAATAGTTTGTTAGTCATGCATATCCTTCAAAGAGTAGTGACTGAACTAATGAAAATTGAACTAATAATGACGTAAGGTAAACTGTTCTCTTTCTCTGACAAAAAGATACATATATGACTATCAATCCCCTGATATAAAATTTATTCCGTACTTAATTGCCCCTTAAATACTTGATACTTTTTTGTCACAACTTTTATTCATTTACATTATTTAACACAAGAAAAAATGATATTGTTTCCAAACAAGTTCAAGTACTTGCATTTTATGTCAGTGTCAATGAAAATGGAGAAGAAAGTATGAGCAAAACACATGCTCGTGATAGAGAATTGTTTACCTCTCTTAGATCCTGATGTCATGCTTAACGATGTTGGGGTCCACAAGGCTAAGACCTCTAAACAAGAATGCAGTTGTGATCATGTACCACACGACATACAATCCCCTTTTCAATTTTTCCTTTGATGCCATGCATACACAAGACGATGACACATTTGACATTACAGTATATAAGCCTATGAGAGGCAGCCACAATATCCTGCAGGCATGTCTCCTACTTGATATTAATCAGTCATGATCAATAACAAATTAACAAAACCTAGTAACAAAAAGGCAGATATCAGTTATCATAGTGCATTATGCAGCAGTAAAGATAATACGATGTAGAATTAGCAGCAAATCACAGTCATGTCTAAAATCACAAATGTAGTATCAAATCACAGTCAGGACTCGTAAAAGCAGGTTGATTTAGTTTGCAATCTATCGTCAATTAAAACAATTTAGAGCAAATTATTTATTGTCACAAATCCATAGGGAAGTTCAAGGCTGCAAAAGTCTGCAATCAATGAAGAAGGCCGATTCAGTCTGCAATCACTCTATATAATGAAATCAACCTGATTCAGTCAGCAATCAGTCTATACACAATAAAATTCATAATAATTAGAGCAAAAATCCCACATTGCAATCTGTCTTCAATCACTCTACATAATTTGAAAAGTCTGTTTTAGAGTGAGATCTTTGCCAGTCTCAGTTATTTTAGTTTATATCAACTTTCCTCAGCCTTCTCCATCCTTTCATCTCCTTTCTCTTGCAAACCTCCTTTGTGAACTTTCTCCTCATCATATTCACCACCATATTTTTCTACAGAAAACAGGCATTATATAGGAGTATGAATGAGAACAAAGATCTAGGCTTAAAAAAATCAGCCTGGCTGCCAGATTCAGGCTTTTCCCATTAAGCTAAATTGAAAGCATACCTTAATAAAACATTTCAGACAAGAATGGGTCGCACATATCCTCCAAGGGAACATGAACATAGTCTATGAGCCTCATTTCTACCTAGCTTCCACTTGAAATTCTCATTTCAAACACCAACCTCAAACTATTGGGTTCTCGTTGATCTTTACCCCAACCTCAAATACTCTTTTAATTTCTCGCTTTATATGGATCAAATACATCAACATTTTCAGATTGCCAAAGTTCTAAAGCAATTAAGGGAGTAAAAAGGAAATAAAACAAACCGCTTTCATTTCTCACTTTATAAGGATCATATACATCAACATTTTTAGACTGTCAAAGTCTTAAAGCAATCATGGACGTAAAAATAAATAAACAAAGTTGGCAAAATTTGTAAGAACAAAACTCAATTGTTTAAATTTTACTCATCTCAAGTTTGCATTTCCTTCAAAAAAAAAGCTAGAAAAAAAATAACGTGAGAAAATCTAGAACAAAAGAAATGTACTCAGAAACAGAGATATGTAGATAAAAGGAGGTTCTAGATAATAAACCAAAAAAAAATCATGAAAATCATAATTTAAAAAATAGCAATCAACTCCATTTTCACATTGAGACCAGAAATTCGGCATAAATAAAATCTAAAAGTAGGTAAAAACAACAGATTCACCCGCTACAATCTCAAATGAAAGATCAGTAGATCGAAAGCACAAGCTCTAAATTAGTAAAATTATAAGAAAACTACCTCAATTTCACCAGAAAAATACAGCGACACCATACAAAGAAGATTTGACGATAACATAAATTATAATCGATAATCAAAGGTTTAATGAACCCATAATCATACAGGTAATAAATCACAAAGATCTGTGTTTTAGTTTGCAGTGGTGAATGTAGGTTTAATTCAACCCCTAAACTTGGAATAACTTTTGAGTAAGACTTAAAATTAAAGCAAAAATTCTCACAATTCAGAAATCAAAATTTCAAATCAGAATCTAAACAATTAGAGAACAAAAACAGACCTAGAAATCGTTTCTTCCTTCTTCGTCAGGCCATCTTGTTCAGCTTGCTTTCTGACTGCTGCAGCGCGGAGAAAATAACTTTGATCTCGCTATAATTAAGCCGAATTTCAGCAAAAACCAAAAAAGGTAACAATTCAACAAATCAACCATCAAATTTGAAACAGAGCAGCGACAAAAAAAAGAAAATTCTTCATAATAATGTTAAAGAATCATTTTTGTTGATAAGCCTTGTTGTAAGGAACTTGAGTGTTTAAATGGTAAGTGTAATGTGTTCTCAAGAAGGAGATCCCAGCTATTAGCTAGTTACGATCTATTGTACTATATGATACCATACCACCATGCATTATTAAAAAAATAAACTTGTTATATATATGTATGTCGTCTTATATCTATTTTTCATTCCCCTTGTTGGTGCAAAATCAGTTTGTTGACCTTGCAAACAAGTCAATGCACATCCAATAGTTTGATACTGAATGTCACAGGAGGCTTAATCCCTAGAGGTTACTGGTTCTAATTGGATAAAACATTGCTAACGTACTTCGTTGCAATTTAATTAATAATTAAACTACAACGCCTGTTAAATTCAGGCGAAATGCAATAAATAGAGCAAGCAATAAATAATCATTTAATTAAAGCAAAACATTCTCATACATACCACAAACTTTAAGAAAGATTTTACAACACATAAAAGGATAAGCGAGGATGGCCTGGTCAACTAAAGGGAAAGCACGAAGGTTGTTACCTCCATGGTTCCTTGCTTCAATCTGAGAACTACATAACTTGGCGCCATGAAATGTTCTAAGTCTAAGGAACTACACTAACTATAACCCAAGAAGGGGATTGGGTAGGCTATGACTAGGCTACGCTAAGAGAGTAAATGCAAGTTGTTGTGTGTTTGTTCGTTGTTGTTTGCTTGATGATCGTTTCTCTATTACGGGTTGTGTAACTTCCGTGCTTACTTGGAGGGAAAACATTTGAATCATCTTTGATTCAAATCTCAACCGTCTTCTGGCACTAAATAACCGCAACCTTGCACGTTCTTCCTTATGTGGATCCGTCTAATGATTGCTCTTTAACCACCTGTACGTTTATTATTCTTGACTTTCATCTCCTGATGGTCTCTCCTATTGACTTTGACTTATGTTGACTTTGTCCAATGGGCTTTATACTCTAGTTGGGCCTTCATGTTAAGGCGAAATTAAACCTTTTGAGGTCTAATACAATGTACCATAATAAATGCTACTATACACCTAAAAATGGTGGTAACACCCCTTGATTTATACATGTTGTCTTATTATTGTCGGGAAAAATTCCTATCACAGATTTAATATACTACTTCTATTTCTCTTTAATCAATACAAATTGATTTTCATGTTTGTCAACAAAGAGTTTTGACCATTAATATCTTTAATCACGAACAAGTAAAAGTTACAAAAAAGTTGATATTTGAAAACTTTTTATATTGAATGGAATCTAACAACATTCACATGACTATGTTTTTCCTTAGGTATAAATCACAATAATAGTCAAAGTGAATTATGTGTAGTGCCAAAGTATTAAATAAGAAAAGGAGACAATACTTGTTTAGTTGTTTTTGTCATCTATCTCATTATACTAGAACAAAAATCAAAGGGACATGTATCACACTCTCATGAAAAAATTTCCGCCTAGCTAAATTTTTTTGCAATATAGTTTGGAAATCAAATAATCTATTACAAAAATCTATCTTCTTTTTATGAAAAATGTTCGATAACCTTCTGAAAATTTATATTATACAAACTCACTTGTTAAGATTTTAAATTATATATGAAGTTTATAAATTATATCGTTCAAAACAATCCAAAAAAAAGTATGTATTTAAATATGATACATGCCGAACTTACCTCGAATTATAAACTAGTGCTAATTTATGTATTAATTAGGAATTCCGTCGAGCGGAGGGTCGCTTAATGCTTTTTTTTCTTACTATATTTAAAAAAAAACTAGTGCTGATCTAAATTACTTGCGGGAAAGGGTGATAGGGAAAAAGAAAATAGACTTAACTCGTTGACTAGTTAGCTGTGTCATCACTCATCACTGTCATGTGTGAATGAGTGGTTCTTATATTGATCCTATATCCACCATTCCACCCTTATCTCTACAAATAAGACTACAGCCGACACCAACGATCAAGTAAGAAACTCGAAAGCTTTTAGAAAATGGGGGATTACGCAAAAGAAGCATTAATTCGAGCTCTTTAAAATAAAAAGTTGATGAATATACTTTTTGAAATTTCTCTTAAAGTGCAATTTATGCGAGACTCGTGTTCATCTCACGACTCACGTTCTTTTTTTTTGGGTCTACCGCAACTTCGTACGTAGTCCATCACCAAGCTTTTCTAGTGGGCGATAACTCGTAAGTTTTCTTTGCCCTCGTGTTGATAATTGGAGATATGTCATGTTTATATCGGATATTAACAATATTTGTTCATATTAGTTTTCAATTGTGTATTCAACAAAAATGAAAAAGTATATTGGATCATAAATAATGTATAGTGAGTTAAAAAGTAGATTTCGTATACTTCACAAAAAGCAAGATATATAATCATTATTATTCACTTATGTTTGGATTGATAAGATGAATTGCCCTACGCCCCTACCAGACCGAAACCTCGCTATAATAAGGCAATAGTATATTTGGTATTTGGTAATGCTTAGAGCAGTTCCCAACATCATATCATTGTTTATTTGTCTATGCATAGTTTAGACTTCGTATTATTTATATCCAAATTTTTATACATGAAGATGTTAAGAGTGTACCTAGGATCTAAACTAGATTGGCTAGATGCAACCCATTTTATAGGATCTAAGTCTGATATCTTCCATATCGATCTAGATCGACGTGTTTTAAAATAGGATTTGGGCCCAACTTTACTATGTTGAGACTCAGGCTATGCTTAGTTCACCTGAAATTTACTGATCTGAACTTATCTGATCTGAACTTATTTTTTCTGATCTGATCTGAACTTATCTTTTACAAAACATATTATTACAAAACATATTATTACTTTGAATTTCATTACTAGTATTACTGTTACTATCATTTTATTACTATGCACAACTTTTAATAATAATAATAATAATAATAATAATAATAATAATAATAATAATAATATAAATAATAATATAATAATAATATAGATAACGTAGATAACATAATAATAATAATAATAATAATAATAATAATAATAATAGAATAATTAGTTTTTTTTTTAAAAGAACACATTAGTATATGAACATACAATTAAAAATAAAAGACTAAGGACTCTTGGGTCCAATGGTATGGCTTCTTACCTCCCACATGGGAGACCAAGGTTCAAATCTTGGTGGAAGCATATATTTCAATATTATTGTAGGTGGGGGAGGGAGGTTGGGGCTTGTTAGGTCTCTAGGTGAGTGACCCTGTGCGAGGGCAGCCCAGAGGAAATTCATCTTACCACGGGGTTCCCGAAAGGGGCCCAAAAAAAAATTTAAAATAAAAGAACACACATTATAGGTAAAAAAAAAACATATTGTTCATGGTAAAGAAAACATATTGTTCATGTTCAATGTTCAAGGTCCGTTAATAATAAGAATTTAGGTAGCAATGAAAAGAACATATACTGAAAGAGCATACAAGATCTATTTAAAGAACACATTTTAAAAATAAAAGATAGATGTTATTTTTATATTGATGACATGTTTGGATTTAACTAACAACATGTTCTTTGTTATATCAATAAATTGTTCTTTTTTATTATAAATAAACCTATAAATATATATAATCATATGATCTTGAATAAAATGGTTAAATATTCTTCTTACATTGTTGTCTTGTTTTATATAAACTTTGTTTTTAAAGATAAGTTGAAATCCTTTGTAAGGAAATTTTTGAACATGATGACAACACCATTAGGTTATCCCATGCTACTCATGTTATATAAACTAGTAATATATAATTTATATTATTCTACCAAAATTGTTTTAAAAAATAGACATTATATACTATTGTCATGTTCGTTACATATACAACATCAGAAAGAACATCACATATCAAAATTATTAATTAGAACAAATATAAAAAAGAACACGTATAAATGCCAAAAGAACATTCTTCTTCTTGAACACAAATAGCTTCAAATAGTGATATCAATGACATTTATAATAATAGCAACTAAATTAATAATAATTACCAATATTAATAATTAATAAGTACAACAACGACAATAATAATAATCTTTTTGAACAAATGTACTAGTAAATAGTAATATTAATAGTAATAGTAATCGTGTAAAATAATAATAATAATATTATTATTATTATTATTATTATTACAATAACAATAATAGCATTAGTAATACTAATAATCATAATAATCATGATAATAATAACAATAATAATAAGTTTTTGAATATAAGCATAATCTGAACTGATCTGATCTGATCTGATCTGAAATAAGCAAAAATAAGGTGAACTGAACATAGCCTCGGAATCGATCCAGATACTCAAAGTTTTCTTTTACGGATAATATATGCGACAAAGGTTATTGGATTGAGAACTAAAGGGCCTAAGAAGCAATTATTACGTCAAAAAAAATATCCCATTGCAATATTAGTTAAAAATTGTGCATTGGTTAGCACTAGTACTAGAAGATATACGCAATCGCGTGGCCAAAAAATTTCATGCGGCCAATTCCTAGTTGAAGTCTCAATCTCTACTTCTATAGCATGGTCCAATTGGGTTCATAGTCAATCTACAATTGGAGATTAGCCTAAGTAAAAAAAAAAAAAAATCTCCTTTTTAAAATAAATGAAACACTTATCATTATAAGTCGTTTTAAAATAAATGAAATGTTGTTTTATTTGGCATTTAGTTTACTCTATCTATATCTCTCTTTATAACATGAGTCTCTCTTTTCAATTTTCTCTATCTCTATCATCTCCTTAATCCCCGTGCGTCCCCGGCTTCCCCTTCGTTTCATATATTTTAGAATGAAGGAAGTACAAAATTTTACTCCGTTCGTTCCTTATTTGATGTTCTTACTTGAATTCTTGACACTAATTTAAATTACAACGCTAGAATCTTCTAAATTCTCTCAATATATAAGAAAAAACATTGTCATGTAAAATTTTATTTGATTCATTTCAATGAGTACTTTAATAATATAAAACTTGCATAATTCTTTTCTAATATGTAATTCCATGGACGTGGACATATCTATCTATACAAATATATTAAACGGTGTTCTTAAGCAAGAAACTACGCCACGTGGCACTATCCCTTAGAGTGTTTACTTTATGTAAACACGCATACAATAAAAAAGAAATAGAAAATGCATTTTATAAGATTTGATCCCATGACCTCAAGTTTAAAGTCTTAACCACTAAACCAAGTAATGCTTAGTGTTATATTTATAAAGTAAAATGTTAATAAATGAATATTATAATTACCCGGGGTATAGCCTAGGCTTAAAACCTAGTTAATAATCAAATATGAGTATCGACAAATGTACAAATCAAGTTAGAAATATGAGTGAATAACGGAACAGAGGGGGTAATAAGTTTTAAAACCTTTTTTAGGACCCCAGATTTACTAGGACAGTAGTCCTATTAGATCCAGATATGAGTCTGAACTCTGAAGCTAGTTTAGGCCTATTACTTGTGAGTTGTGTGATACAGTAAAAATTTCATTCACCCCATCTTTCCACGTTCCTCCACGAAAATCACCAGACCGCAACCATGGCTGCTACTGTAACACCCGCTAATGGCCTTTTGCTGGTCGAATTCAAACATCAGCATGTCAATAATCATGATAACTCGTTCATTCGTATGAAATTTAATTCTTGTACGGTAAATTTTTTTTTAACCTCGATTCATTCTTTCTAATTTAATTTGATGATTATCTTTTTCAAGCTGTGGCTGACTGTCGGTGCAATCTGACAACCAACAATTAATTTAGGGTAAGTGTAGTTGATTCGTTTGGTAGTTTATTATTCTGTGTTTTTTTGGAATATTTGAGGCTTAATTGGCAGTACTTAGTGGTCATTTGGCTGCTAATTGAAATCATGAGAATTTTAAATTCCTAGGAATTGTGAAATGGGCTAGTTGTTTGGTTGACAAAATTTTAAAAATGGGGGAAGTAGAAATTCCCATGAATTTCTATTGCCTACAGAATTGGGGAATTAACTAATCTACTCCCCCTAGGTAAGTAGAAATTCCTATGAATTTCCACTTCCCTTACACACTACCAAACAAAAATTTTAAATTCCCATGAATTTAATGAAGGAATTTATATCACGTGTATTGAAAATTCATGGGAATTTTCAATTTCTATGATCAACCAAACGACCACTTAAAATATAACTATTTTGTGGCTAATTAAAGTATCTAAGCAAGTTTAATTTGTGGTTTTATTTTTTATGTATTGTTGAATTCTAAGCATTATAAACCTTTGTTGGTTGATTTTTCTTTTTCTTCTAATTGAGATTAATTGGGTTTTGGTGTGTTTAAAATTTCTTACTTGCATAGGTTCAAATTGTTTATGGAGTTGGGAAAATTCAAATTCATCTCCAAATTATACTCTATCAAGTGTTATTTTTGTGATTAGAATGATATTTGTATACAGTCGTGGGCCTGAAATGCACCGTCGTTATTTTCCTTAAAAAGAAAATCATGACGATGACGATACGTCTAACCTTTACGACTGTATATAGATAGCATTTTATTTCGATTTTGCGACTTGAAATGCAAATTTTGTATATCACGAAGAAGTACGGGACGAGTGTGGGTTGGCCTTTTGTGTTTACATGGTGTAAACTTGGAGCTTATGGGATTTGGGTAATGGAAGATTGAGGGGCTAAAATTTAACCATGATATGTATACAAGGGTAACTAAACATGAGTTCTAGACTCTTAAAGCACGTTTGGTTCGTGATTTTTGGGTTTCAAGAAACGGAATCAATTACCGATTTTCTTTCTTTTTGTTTGGTTCAACCCTTCATTAATCTGTTACCATTACTTTGCGGCAATTGACTCCCCCAATTTGTTACCCTTCCCTCCCCCTCAAGTAACAAAATACATTATTTGGTAGTAACAGTTACCATTTCATGGCTTGAACCAAACACCTAATAAAGCTAACCATTTTTGTTATTATTCATCTCTTTTATTTATTTCCATACCATTTCCATTCCATACCTTGAACCAAACGACTCCTTAAAGTATCCATGCATAACTGTTATGAGTAAACAGTTGCCCATAACCAGGGTATTTTTGTTATTGTGTGAAAGTATAATTTAATTGGATTAAAAAAACCAGAAATGCAAACCCCCTCTCTCTGGGTCCCTTCTCTCTCTCCTGGGTCCCTTACTCCCTTCTCTCTCTCTCTTGGGTCCCTTCTCTCTATCTCTCTTGCTAATATAATATACGCCATTTTTTAGAATAAAAACTAGCGAATTTTGTTGAACCTATTTTATTGAATTTATTTTTTAATAGTATAACATTTTATAACATTCACTTGATATGATAAGATGCAGCTAAGATTTGATATAATAGTCAATTGATATGATAAGATGGTGTGTTCAAGATATTGTATACTAGTCATCTAATACTTCCTCCGTATCAAATTAAATGCAACAGTTTCTAAAAACGGCAATTTCAAATTAAATGCAACAATTTCCTTCTTTCCATTTTTGGTATGATTTTTATCCCTAAAATTACCAAAATATCCTTGTTTAAAAACTAAGACACATATTATACTATCCAAATTAAATTAATTGCAAACATAATCAAAATTAATCAACCTAAACATAACCCCCCTCTCTCTTCAATACCACCCTCACTCCACCACCATTTCTCTCTCCTCCATGCTCCCATCTCCATGACTCCATCGTCCTGCCGTCTTTCTCTCAACCACCACCACCACCACCACCATCACCACCACCACCACCATCACCACCGCCACCACCACCATCATCACCATTTTTCTCTCAACCACCACCACCACCACCACCACCATCATCATCACCAATCTCGCCGGCGTCCCCCACCACCCCAAAACCACCATCATCATCATCTCTCTTCGATATCCTCCCCCACCGGCCCAAATCCACCTTTCTCCACCGCCGACATTTGGATCTCCTTTCTCTCACCTCCATCTTCCTTCGTTCTCTCCCCGCATCTCTCTCTTTGTCTTCGATCTCTTTCTTCGATCTCTCTCTTGGATCTCTTTCTTTCTTCGATCTCTCTCTTGGATCTCTTTCTTTCTTCGATCTCTTTCTCGCCAAAGAAGGTGGTTTTGACGGTGGGTGGTGGGGGGGCGTAGAAAGGTGGTCGTGGTTGATTTGGGTTTCGAATTTCGCGACCAAGCAAGTTGGTGGTTTTTGGTTGATTTTGGATTCAAATTTCGTGGGAGCAGGGAAGGTGTTTTGATGGTTGTGGTGTTTCGGTGGTGTTGGTGGTAGTGGCGTCGTTTCGCCGGTGTTGGTGGTGGCGGCGTCGTGTCACCGGTGTTGGTGGTGGCGTTTCGTCGGTGGTGGTGGTGGTGGCGGCAGTATGTGGTGGTGGTGGCAGTATGTGGTGGTGGTGGTAATTGGTGGTGGTTAATTACACTAAATACTTGCCCTCACTTTTGTTAATCTCACCTTAAGAAATTTTGCCTAGGAGTCCGTGTCAAAGGGATTGTTGCATTTAATTTGATACGGAGGAAGTATATCAACTAGATTTCAAATAAAAATATATAAAAAAAATAATTTGCTTATAATTTATAATTTTTTAATACTCTAGAATTTCAATAAAAATAAATTTAGTAAAATAAGTTGAATAAAATTAGCTTATAGCAGCAAGAGAGAGAGAGAGAGAGAGAGAAAAGAGAGAGAAGGGACCTAGAGAGAGAAGGGACCCAAAGAGAGAGAGAGAAAGGGGGACTGGTTATGGGCATCCGTTATGTGTATATCAAGACTCCTAGATTCTTATGGGGGTAGCCGATAGGGGCCCATATGAGCGTTTTATTTTGGGTTGCTTTTGGATGTTTGGCACTTATGACCTTGTAGGTACTTTACAGGTAGGTAGGTAGATAGACATTACCATTGTCAATCTCAATTTTCTAGAGTATTCAACTTTTACCTAATGGATAATTTACCCATATTTTTTTTACGGGGAAAAGGAAATTAGATTAGCTACTCTCTAATGGAAGACCGACCTAAAGCATCCTTGCGGACTGTTGGAGTAGAGTTCCCATGATCTGCCATGAACTCCTCTGCCAATAAGTGAATGTCTTGAGCTCCGATTGTGCATCACAAGTATTATTGTTAATATCTCCGAGAATTTTCCAATACTGAGATAAGCTATTAAGCTACTTACATGTAATAGACATTGATGGGTTATTAAAACTCAAAAGAAAAATATAATTTTCAATCTCTAAGTAGAGTAACATTTTTGTTATATTCCTAAATGCTTGATGTTCATTCGTATTTGGATATTGTTCTTTTGTTGTTCTCTAATGTTCTTTTCGTGAGTTAAGTGTTTTTTGTTTGACAAAAAAATTTGAGGATAGAGGAAAAAATTGGAAAATATATCTTTTAAAGTAATGTAATAAAAAATAATCTATTTGGTGTGTCATCATTGTATTTTGAGAAGGAAACTTTTTTTAGAAGTGAATAAAAAATTTATGAACGACTAAATCCCGCCCTATATATTTGCTTATTAATGCCCTAAATAGTACTACATCTGTTCCTTTTAATCTATACACTTTTCTTTTCGGGTCGTTCCTTTTTTACGGTTACACTATTACTTTATTATCTATATAAGGTAAAATGCCAAATCATTATTTCCCACTTTTGTCACTCAGATAGTCCTTCATCAAATAACTTAACGCACTTAAAACCCCCCACCTACCGTCCTACCCTGTTTTCCCTCTCCTCTATTTTTTTTATTTACTTTTTGTACTTCTTACTCATCACTTTTCATAATTATAAATTTTCATTAATATTAATAATGCAATAATGTGGCCGGAAAATTGCCCGGAAAAGTTGCCGGAGTTCTTGTCGTCGGAAAATTGGACGGAAAAGTTGTCGGAGTTCTTGATGGGAGATCCTTGTTGATGAAAGAGATGTAGTGAGAGAGTGATGGAGAGTGGAGAGAGTGAGGGAGAGTGAAAGAGAGTGGGAGAGTGAGTGTTAGAGTATAAATACATATAGGGCGTTAGTAGGAAAATTTTGGACGGCATTTAGCAAAACCCTTAAAAATTTGAAGGTTTGTTTAGGACTAATTTACTATTCTTAGTTTTAAGATTTTGATTTTGTAGTTTACCATTAGATATTTGAGTAAGAATTCAAATAAGAAATCATTAACTAGTCTGCTAAAAAAATCCAGATTTTTGTATGTTGTTATTATATTCTTTTTGGGTTTTCAAGGCTATTTTGTAATAATAATAAAGATAATATCTTTGAGTTTAGATTGTATGATAATTAGCTCATTGATACTTAAGCTGTTCAACTGCAATGTGTTTTTCATCTATGCTGAATATTTGTGTAATGGGTGATGATTAGAGTTCACGACGCCGCATGCCGGAGACTCCGTCGACCACCGCACACGTCCAGTTCTCTGCTTCTCCTCCGACCTCCGCGGCAGCCATCGCCCATCAGGTATTGAAAGAGTTTAAATTTTAATTTTTTTACATTATTAATTTCCTAATTCCTACTTCCTCCGTTCCAAAATAAGTGAAACACTTCTCTCATTTATGTGAGAGCTTTTTGAGACAAGTGTTTCACTTATTTTGGAACGGAGGAAGTATATTGTTTATTATATATATTTAAAATCTTATTTGGTTGATATTAATTGTAATATTTGCATACATGTGTGAATTTTCGAATTTGTGAATTGTGAATTTGTGATTGATGCACTTTGTTGTTAAGTTTTTTGTGAATGTGTGAATTTGTATAAATTAGGTGGTGTTAATTAATTTATAATTTTCTATGATGATTTAGTTTCTTTATGATCAAAAAAATCAAAGGCAATGGGAAAACAACCCAATCTTCGACATTTTTTGTGACCCCCCGATTTTGAAATCCTGGCTCCGCACTGGTCTGGTGCAGTACGCCTGATTCAAATTCCTAAATCTGTTAGTGATCACACCCACATTCTGTCTCGTACTTGAAAGGAAACATGAACTTAGTTTATACTCTCTTCTTCTTGCCTTGGGTAATTGTTGGCTGTTGCTAGTTGCTAGTTGCTACAATTAATAGGAATAGAGATATACAAAATATAGGTTAGAATACTTAGTATAACATTTATCGAAAAAGTATAGTTTCTATGGTTTTTGTTATCTCTAATTACAACAATATACCTATTAATTAAATTATCTTAGATTTGCATTAGAGTAAGGGTATGCTTGACAGCCTTGACTGAGCAAGTGCATTAAGGGGGTAATAAAAGTCAAACTAAGGAAAATTAAGGTGGTTAGAGGTGATTATGAAGGGAAAAAAGTGGTGATAAAGAGGATAAGTTAGTGTTGGTAAGAGGAAAAGGGAATGAATCGGGGAATTGGTATCCTCATTATGGGGTTCATAGTTACCCACCACCCTCCTATTGGAGGTTAACAGCTTCTTCTTCCCTCCCTTCTCATCACAACATTACTAAATCACCCCCCTTGCAACCATCTTAACTCACTTTCATTTTCCCTTTATTAAGGTGGTTCGACTTTTATTACTCCCCTAATCTATTACCCCGATTCAAGCATGCCCTAAGAGAGAGTTTAGTTAAGGGTATTTCTGAGAATCGAAATTGGCACTTCAAGGTGTATTGTTATATGGGGGCAGTTGTGAGAATAAGTGTCCTACTCAAGAGTGTTTTACAGAAAATAATCATATTTGGAGCCTTGTTTTAGTATCGCTATATAATCCAAATATAACAGTTGCTATTTTTTTCTTAAGAAGCCACACTGATCTATTTGAAATCATCAGGAGAACTAAGAAGTGTAAACACCAAGCACAAAATTATGGGAGAACACATAGTTGAATCAGTAGTTACGTGGATTGGGTCATTACTGCTACGAGAGGCCAACATATTATTCAATGTAGCAGATCAAGTGCAAGGCCTCCAGCAAGAGCTGATATTAATGCAACAGTACCTTAAAGATGCTGATGCAAAACAAGAAGCTGGAGAAGTTCGTATTTTGATAGACCAAATAAGGCAGATTGCCTACGAAGCTGAGGATGTTATTGATACTTACATTCTGAAAATTCCCGCACCAGATAAGCACAGGCTCGTGAGATTTGGGCAATACATACATAATGCTCCCCATTTCTATAAAGTTGGGAAGGAAATAGAGGCAGTCCAGAGCAAAGTGCAGCAAAGCATTCGAAGATTAAATGATTGTGGGGTGAGAAAGATTGTGCCTGAGTTGCGAGAAGGTTTTAGAAAACTTCACAAGGAAGAATGTTGGAGGGTACAACCACGAAGCTACCCTTATGAAGATGATAATAACTCTGATTATGTTGTTGGGTTGAAAAAAGATATTTCAAAGGTGTTAGATGTTGTTATGGGTGAGGGAAACACCCACCTAAATGTAATTTCAATCGTCGGAATGGGTGGTTGTGGGAAAACTACCTTAGCAAGAAAGCTTTTCAATCATCCATATGTTAAGGAGTGCTTCATGAATTGCATGGCGTGGGTGTTCATATCTCAAGAATGGAACACCCGACACATAATCTCAGAAATCTTAAGGAAGGTTGGTGGACCTCAGGAGACATCTCAGTTGCATGCTGGATTGAATGTGCAAGAGCTGGTGGATAAGCTCCGCAACATCCTTAAAGAGAAGTTGTACTTAATTGTCCTGGATGATGTGTGGCAGAAAGAGGCTTTAAAGGAAATTCTACCTGCCTTTCCATGCGGAATGTCAAACCGAGGAAGCATGATCATCATCACAACACGCAAAAGGGAGATCATTCAATACCAAAATCTACAGAGAAATCTGTATATCCATGAACCACAACCTCTAAGTGAGGTGAAAAGTTGGCAATTGTTCAGTAAGATTTCACTGAGCCATCGTACAGATTGTGACTTGGAAGGCTTTGAGAGTCTAGGCAAGGAAATGCTGAAGAAATGTGGTGGACTTCCTCTAGCTATAGTAGCATTAGCTGGGATTTTGAACCCAAGAGGAAGCATCGCGCAATGGCACCAGGTAAATGAAGCGGTACGCTCAAGAATTATGGAAGATAAGGGCACCAATGTACAAGATTTGCTAACGTTGAGCTATGATGATCTGCCTAATTATCTCAAGCCTTGCTTTCTGTTACTTGGTTTGTTTCCGGAAGACTGTCAAATTCCAGCTGGAATGCTGATTCGGATGTGGATAGCCGAAGGTTTTGTGGCTACACGTGAACACATGTCCCCGGAAGATGTAGCAATGCAGTTTCTGGAGGAGTTGAGCCAACGATTCATGATTCAGGTTGTGAGAACCAACTTTAAGGAAGCTATTAAGGCTATTCAATTACATGATCTATTACGTGATCTTTGTATCAGAAAAGCCAAAGAACAGAGTTTTCTTCAAATTTGTACTGCTCTTGATGATCAAGCCACTGCTTCTGGATTTACAACAATCGTCCAACCACGCAGAGCTGCTCTGCATTCCAGGTAACCACAAATATAGACCTCATCTATATTTCTACTTAACTAATCTGATTTGAAGTTATGTTTTAAATGTGATCTTAATTAGAATTTATTTGATCTGAATCCGAACTTATCTTTTCCTATTTGATCTAAACTTTTCAAAAGTAAGAATAATCAGAGTAATCATAATTATTACGATCTTTTGTAAGGTTGCACTTCTAAGGCTGTTTTGTCTTTAAAAAAGCACATTTTGGCCGATTCCAACCAAATTGTCAAACTTCCAGTGTTTGACATTAAATTTTCTCCCCCCTTTTGGAATGTGTGCAGTACGCTTTTTTGCTTTTTACCTCCCAAACCAAATATAGTTTTTAGGAGGTGGAAGAGAAAGCTGGGTGGTAGGCTGGTAGCTCCTGTGGTTGTTTGAGAAATGAAGGGATACATTGTATTATAGTTAATTTGTCTGATTACTCTTACTTTTTCAGCATCTGATTTCCTACACAAATTTCAAATTTGAGGTCGCTTGTACTGATGACCAGATCGAGCATCTTGCCCTCTGCATATGTGTCCAAAGAGATGTTGGACTTGGGGATGGTGCACCGTCATTTCAAACTGCTTAGATTGTTAAACCTTTGGGGCATTAAGACTTCCACTGGCGTCCTACCTACCCAAATTGGGAGCTTAATACATTTGAGATATCTAGGAATTCGTGCTTCAAATATTACTCAACTGCCCACCTCGATTGGGAATCTGAGGAACTTATTGACCTTAGACTACAGGAACATTGAAACTATTAATACTATACCTGTGAAATTTCCTAGCGGCTTGTGGAAGCTTGCATTACTGAGGCATCTATTTTTGCCAATTGAACACTGTTGGAGTCAAGAGAAGTTACAGCTCAGTGCGATGAAAAACTTACAAATATTGTGGGGTATAAGATGTGATGGAGGAGGTGATTGGTTTTCAACAGAGATGTCAGAAGTAAGCGCAACTCTTAAAAAGCTCAAGGTGGTTGTATCAACAGAAAGGGATCTCAAAGCTGCATTTAATCACTCGAGCCTCATGCTCAATCGGCTCCATACATTCCATTGTGAGTGGAGTGCTGGTGTAGCTCTACAGCTTGTGAATCCTATCCCTCACAACCATTGCCTACATAAGCTAGTATTGGTTGGACTCATAAAAGTTAAATTGTTCGTCATCTTACCATCTAATCTTGTCAAACTGGAACTAAAGGATAGCATGCTGGAGAATGAGGACCCTATGGTTACTATTGGGGCTCTATCCCACTTGAAGTTCCTCAAACTATTGAATTCCTACTTGGGAATTGTATTTAACTGTAAGATGAGCTCGTTTCCTATGCTCAAGGAGCTTTACCTTGAGAATCTTCCTAACTTGAACACTTGGATCATAGAAAAGGGAGCGATGCCGTGCCTTAACAAGTTAGTGATTGTAAAGTGCGGAATGCTACAGAAGTTTCCCCAAGAATTACCATTTATGGCGACCCTTCAGCAGCTAGAAATTTTTGGAGTGCCACAGGAGTTTCGCCAAAAAGCTAAGGAAAATGGGTGGTCAGACCGAAGGCTTAAACTGCCTCATAATGTTGAGGCCATCATTGAAGAGTGTGACTCTCCGATTGACATCTCTTCTGTCCGCAAGCTTGTTGAGCAGCTTAGTGCTGGGGTTTTCCTAAATAACAAAATGAAGGTAAGTATGTTTATGAGTGATCTAATTTAGGAGGCTTAGAAATTATGAGTTTCTGGAAATTTTCTTCATCTGCACAATTTTCTGGTTTAAGTCATGTAGTTGATACAATTGATTATTGTGAAACTGGTATGCAGAAATACTGGGTCATGAAGCAAAATGAGCGCTACTATAACTGCTTCATGTTGTACGCCGCATACCTCTCTGTCTATATGTCTTCTACGGTAACGGACACAGACGAGGATTATGACGAGGATTATCAGTTGGAGTGTCCAGGGTTTTATCCGGTGGATGTTTGTTTTCCAGGGTATTATCAGGTGGATGATTGCTGGGAATGGAGCCAACTGAGAGAAGGGTACGTGCTATAATATTTCTTTTTGATTGTCAAGAATAAGAAGCTAATATATCAATATTATGGATCACTATTTCTATGTTAGTACTAAATAGCGACTAGCACAGAGTACCCAGAAAAAGGGGAGACATGTATGAAGTGGTGTGACTTAATTAGAAAGTTTTGTGTGTATATTGGAAGTTTCACCCACAACAATAATATAAAGGGATTTTATACCATATAATAGTGTTTTAGGTGTCTCCTCATATGACCTCCATGTTTACACCCATTCCAAATGTATCTCTCAACAGTGGCAGATTCAATGTGGGTTCAACTGAATCTACAAGGATCCGGGGAAAAAACTGCAAAACTAGAAAATAAATGCAAATAAACAATATATGTTTCGCGCGGAACACACCACTGATATGGCAAATAGCTCACTGGTAAAGTGCTTGCCATAGACTAATACCTCCGACTATGGTCACGCCCTTTATTTTCTTAGCTCTCTTTTTATTTATAAATCTCTCCCTCCCACCGAGTACTAATACAGTAACAGGTAGCAGTTAGTATTTGTATATCAAGCGTATAATAAATTTATCGTAAAACTATTTTACTTTTGAGACAAAATAAGTCACTTTCAAAGTCAAAATGAATCACTTCAAATTTCATATTTGTATTAGTTGTATTTTTTTCATCACTTCACATTGTAGTCGTAGATAGTTTTTTAAGTCAAACTGGGTCACTTTTAAAGTCAAAATGAGTCCCTTTGGATTTCATATTTGTGTAAGTTGCTAATATTTCACTTTTTCATCGTAGATAACTTTATCCTCTCAACACTTAATTGATAGGTTGATTCAATGAAAAATATCTTGATAATTTATACTCCTAGCTAGTTTGTTAGTCTTTTGTTAGTATAAGAATACAATTAGTTAGTTTTTCAATGATGTAATAAGAATGAAAGCTCCGATAAGTACAATTGCTGAAAGTTTTGTTTTTCTCTAAAAAAGTAACTCAAGATAGTAAAATATAATTTGGAACTTATGTTTGAACAACTCCAAACCCACGTGACTCAATTCCTAGATACACCACTGACTCTCAACTTATAAAACGTCATTGAACGTATGATTTTGAGGACAATATAATTAAGGGAAAGAGCCATATTTGAAAACCTTGTGTAGCCCACATTTTTCTTTCAAAATTTTCATCTATACATTACACCCTTCATCTATACATTACAACCTTATCTTAGACTTCCTCCTTTCCATTGCATCATTTCCCATTTTGAGAAGTTCATATCTAGTGCAACAATATACCTTGTATGGTAATGGGTTATTTGTATCTCTCTTCTATTACACGGGTCTCTTGTTCTATCTCATCACGTAGGTTCCTCTCTCTATCTCTTTTTATCACATGGGCTCCTTGTGCTTCACTCACATATGATGCAATTATAATGGAATGGAGGAGGTATGGTATAGATTTTTTGAAATAAGGTGAAAGAAAAGAATCTATGATATGTAGATGAAATTTTCGAAAGGTAGTGTGGGATCAGGGAGTGTTTAGATAGGAATATAGGATAATTTGCATTAGTAATATTGTCTCCAAATTTGTTTAGTTTAATGACATTTTACAAGTTGGGGTTATCTCATGAGGGGTGCAAAAGTGGGGGTTATTTGAGAAAAACATCTAAAACACTTGGTGATACT
Source organism: Beta lomatogona (assembly GCA_947646795.1). Classification (NCBI taxonomy): domain Eukaryota; kingdom Viridiplantae; phylum Streptophyta; class Magnoliopsida; order Caryophyllales; family Amaranthaceae; genus Beta; species Beta lomatogona. The sequence continues at coordinate 2,588,071 of CANSNZ010001059.1, read as the reverse complement.
TGCTTTTTTTTTTAAATTGTTATGCTTTCCTTTTTTGACCGTTTTTATTTAATTGTTACACTTTCACTTTTTCCTTATATTGTAACCTATCACATCAACTTTCTTACAATTTTCTATCTCATATACCCCACAACTTATTTAAATAATCCACCCAAAACCTTCCCACCTATTCTATTTTTTCTCTCCCCTACGATATTTGAATGCTTCTTTTACATTTCCCGAAATTAAACATTCTTCTTTTGTACTTCTTGTTCTTTTGCAAAAATCTCTTTGGTTTTCCCCAAGAGTGAAGTGTAACAATAAAAAAAAAACAGAGTATGATATAAAAACCTGATATAAAAAACCTGATATAAATATATCAGACCCCATCAATGAATAAATAAAATAAATTAGAGACACGCGACTGACGTGATTCGACCTTTTGAAGTTCTATATTGACTATAAACTCACTAGGAATAGAAGTTAAAATTCAACATCTCAATAATTCTTAACACTTAGTTAATTCTAGACTTAAAATTCCCATCTGTGCTTGTAAGTCCATGTGTAGTTTACTTTTCAAATGTTTATTCTTGTGTTACAGTGTGATTTTTTTTAATACATTTTGCATCTAAACTCATCTAAACTTTAACTAACTCTAACAATTACACACATTATGATGTTTCTGCTTATTTATTAGTGGGAGTTCTGTTCAAAGTTCATAGAAATTTTGACTTTGAAAGGTCAAGTGGAGCAAAAAATCGGGGTTGGATGGTGTAATATTATAGTTATACTTCTTTTTTTAGTGCAACACTTTGACTTTTGCACTATTCACACACCTCACTTTGATCGTATTTCTTTTATTAATATATAAAAAGAAAAATGATCGTATAAAATATTGTTGGATTTATTTCAATGAATAATTTCATAATATCAACTTTTTATAACTTTTACAAATACGTCCTTTTTTTTTTTTTTTTTTTTTACATGTTACACTTTCACTTTTCACGCATGCCAGTGCAAAACTTTGAGGACATATATCTCTAATTTTGTACTCCCTCTGTATTTTTTTTATCTTTCCTACTTTGATTTTGCACATTTGCCAATGCACTTATTTTATCTTAAATATCTTTCATTACATATTAGTAAAAATTATAATAATTGAATATTAATAAAATACTCATTGAGACGAATCAAACAAGACCCCACATGACTATATTTTTTCTTATATATTGAGAAAAATTTAGAAGATTCTTTGTAATTGTGAATAGTGTCAAGATTCCAAGTGAGAAAGATAAAATACAGAGGGAGTATTTGTAAAAATTATAAAAAGTATATATTAAAAAAATACATATTAAGACGAATCTAACAAGATCCCACATGACTATATTTTTAATTTTTTATTCACGTATAAATCACAAACGATGGTCAAAGTGAAATTTGTGAATAATGTAAAATGTCAAAGTGTAACATGTAAAAAAAAAGGAGGAAGTACATAATTAGAGATATTAATGGTCAAAGTTGTGCGTTGGTAAGCGTAAAAGTTAAACTATTGCACTTATTTAGAAATGGAGGTTAGTATAAAACACCACATCTTTGTTAGTATTAGGAAACGGATGGTGTAACGTTTCATTAATGCGGAACAAGTCAACAAAATAATAAGAATGAGAAAAACGATAAAGAAAATAAACAAGAACACAAGGATTTATGTGGTTCGGTCAAATTAGACCTACGTCCACAGGTGAGGGATTCGAGAGCTTCTTCACTATAATGGAGAAAACAAAGAGAATATACAAGGAGTCCTAAAATTCTTAACGCCTAAAAGTGTATGTCTAACAATTGATCACTGTAAAAAAAAAAAAAACAATTGATCACCAAAAGGGTCCTTTTATAACATATGGAAACCCTAATAAACCCTAGAATAATCTCCTAGTATAACTCTAATGACGGCTTAAAAACCTAGGGTTAAAAATATCAAATAACCCGTTTAAGAGATGCGTCGCCCAGTCGCCAGGTCAGACAGCTCGGTCGGGCCAAAATCCGCGTGGTCGGGCGCGAGAGCCGAACACGCCAAGAAAGAAGACATAGCTCGCCCGGTCACCGCCCGATTTGGCGCCCTCGCCCGGTCGAACAGGAAAGCAAGAAACTTCGCGTTATTCTTCTCCCTTAGCCCAGTTTCAAGGCAAGTTTGAGCATAAAACATAGATTTATTTAGCATGAAAACTATTAAATTATGATATATTAGGAATAATGTGGAATAATAACTTTTTAAGAAACTGATTTTGTGAACTAATACATTTTATGTTTTATTTTGTCAACTAGTACCTTAAAGTACTTTAATGTTTTATTTTCAGTACGTTTTCTCAAAATTCCGGCCAAATTGATCAAGTTTCCGACATTGACATTGTTATTCCCTCCAATTCTTGTGATTTTGCAACAAGGTCAATGCGCAAGAATTGAAGGGAATAACAAGGTCAATGCCGAAAACTTGACCAATTTGGCCGGAATTTTGAGAAAAGGTATTGAAAATAAAACATTAAAGTACTTTGAGGTACTAGTTAACAAAATAAAACATAAAAGGTAGTTTAGAAAATCAATGTAAGAAAAGGTACTATTTCACCATCCCTAAATATTAGGATAAAATTCCCTCCAGTAACCTTATTTTTGAGCCGTCTACACAATTGGCATAATTTGATGCTATGACAGCAATTACGCAAAGTTGCTTACTTTCTAATCCCAGCAGGAAGCAGTACAAAGTTTTAAGTTTCCCTTTTCTACTCCCAATATCACGACTATTTTCTGAGGTATATCCACCAAAGTATTGTTGCTGAGTGTAAAAAAGAGACACTCTGAATTGTTGTTGTATGGGTATGAACCCAACTGATCTCCTTGCGGCCAGTATCATGACGGACATGGATATGATGATGGATGCGACGAGAAGTTGTAAGGGTATGAACCCCACCTTGTTCGCGGCCACTACCACGGCAGACATGGATATAATGATGGATGCGATGACAACTCTGTTCGCGGCCACTACTATGGCGGACCTGGATATAATGATGGATGCGATGAGAAGTTATATGGGTATGAACCCAACCTTGTTCGCGGCCACTACCATGGCGGACATGGATATAATGATGGATGCGATGAGAAGTTAACAGCAATAACTCAAGGTTAGTCGGTGCAAGATAGAGGCCGTTAGGCCCAAAGCGGCCATGGTCATGTCCAAGAATACGTGCGTCGATCATTACGCTACATTTGGCTACATGAAGATCGTACACGTGGACATAGGGTACAAGGCACCCAAGAGTGAACAGTAGTACTATAAATACCCCATTTGTACTTACATTTAGGGGATTCAGAGCACTCTCTCTCTCTCTCTCTAAATCTTTCGCGGACATATCTCTGACTTGACCGTCGGAGAGGGTTTCCTCGACACTCCTCGAGGGTAGTTCACGTTCGCTGCCTTGCAGGGTTTTCATGACAGCCACGCCACACTATTTGTCGCGGCCGCGGCTTCCAACACAAGGCGGTCATCTGTTTCACTACCGAAACAGTTGTATGTTTGGAAAGTGGGAAATCTTGTCTTGTATTTGTCATAGTGCCAAGCTCGTATCGATGGTTATAGACGGCCCAAAGTTAGATTCATTTGAGGTAATTTGCCGTAAAAAAATTGGGTATGAAGACATCACTATGAAAAGAGAAACAATTTTATTTCTTTCTGAAAAATGATAGTATTGAACTTCAAAGTAGCAAGTAAATGGATATAGCGTGTCATTAGCAATTTAGCATGTGGTTTATGCTTTCTGTGGAGTATATTATTAGTGGGCTTTAATGTTTGTGTGTCAGTGTTGTACTGTCATGTCATTTGATCATTGGGGTTCTCCAGTTCATTAAATTTCGTGGCTTCATTTGGGATTCCTCCTTCCTCTTCGTGGCTTTCACCACATATTTTAAATGTCTCTGTTGTTGCATATACATACAACTTTGGTTACTCTACTGGAAAAGGAAAAGGAAAAAGAAAGAAGAGAAGAGATGGACTGGAAAAAGAATTAAATGGATAAGCTTATCCTGCTGGCTGCAAAGAACCTTTACTTCCATGCATGCTCATTCTTTCTTTCATTTTTTTTGTAGCAGTGATGGTACACTAATTACTGTGGGTAAATTAGTGGCATCTTACGACAGAGTGGACGACAACGTTTTCAGTGTGCGAGGGCAATTCCACACAGAATATCTCAATTCGGGAATCACTTATGAACTTGTTTATGTGGTGATGTTACCACAAGCAGAGGATTTTCAGCGGCATGCCAGTTGTGAACTATATCTTCCTCATTTTCCGCGGGGGCGAACCAGACTACACTCGAGCAAACAACACAACTTGGGTGACAAGCCAAGAGATGAATGGATAAGACTTTCTGTTGGTGAATTTAGGCCATCCTTTCAGAATGATGGAAAAATGACCTTCTTCCTGAAAGTGAGGGAGCCTGGGATGATAATTCAAGGGGTTGTTATCGAACCTAAATTTGCTTGAATCTCTGGACTGCTGTTGGAGGCATGGAGCCTGATCTTCCTTCCAATTTTACTGCTCTGCCACGCTGTCACCTTTCTTCTGGGCCATTTTTTTAGATTGTAATTATGTCAATGACTCACCAGTCACCACCCCTCTCTTCGAGCCTTCCTCCACCACACAATTCTCCTCATTCCATGCTTTCTCCATAAACAGACATCTATCGCTGAAACCCCAGATAGATGAAAACACTAATCCTCACTTCGGAGGAAATACTCCCATGATTTGACCTCCACCTCACAGCTTTGCTCAATTGTAGATATAATTACTTTTGAGTACTTGATGTACGTCCACCGACAATCTTGATGCACTCTTACTCTGTATGTTGGCAACCCATGTATAAGGCATTTGCTAATTGTCCGTCCTACCCATCTCCGAGTTCACGTCTGCATCTGGATTGCACTTGTTCAGCTTTACTTTTACCGTTGTTATGCGGTGCATCAGTAGCAAATTCTAACGCCTTGGAACCTCTCAGACTCTTTTTCAGGTACAAGAAGCAATTTGCATGTATTTTTTACATTTGTATAGCAATTTTTGCTTCCTGACATATTGACAGAAAGAACCAAAGTCCATGACAAGCTCCTACTAAGCTTCAAAAGCGTCTCCCCTCAAAAAAGGAGAGCTTCAAACGCATCTATTGTAATAAAGGCTTTGACTGTTATATATTGCCTTAGAGTTGGAATAATTATGTGGACTTTCTTCTTGACATTTTTCACGTGCTTTCTCTCATAACGGTGTTCCCAGTTTCAAGTGGCTTGTCAGGGAATAGTTGTCGCAGACACTGGTTTATGCTTTTTTCGTATAACTTCTTGTTATGAGTTATATTACTTATATAGTCATAGAACTTGCTTTTTCTGTACCTGTTGTAGCAGTATAATATACAGAAACACACACACAATGAAAGGATCAAGCTACAGAATCAAGAAAATGAAAAGTCGGCTCTAGTGCAGCAATTAGGGCACTGCTGCTGAGTTCGAGCCTTAGCCTGAATTCTTTGGTGCACAGCTGCACGCTATTCTGGAAACTTTCATGGTGCGTTGTTAGCATTTTCTTTCGGTCTTTGAAATGGTTGGACCGTTGGAGTCCCAGAAATAGTTTTATACTCTATCACTTTGGTTTGTTGTTTGGAGGATTGAGGTGCATCAACCTTAAATCACAAGATATGAATCTACAACTTGCCTTCTTTCTGTGTTATTTCTTTCTTTTTTTTCTTCTTATATAACCACTGAATCTATCATCAAGATTTTGCACAAGCTGCCCAGAAAACAAAAACCTTATATCAGTTAGAACAAACCCGGTTTTCAACGGAATGACACTGTTTTCTGTTGCCACAGTGTTATGCCGGCAATGCTATTATTTGGTCAAATCTGAAGGAAGTTTAGGCTCAATAATTACAGCTTTGATAGCGAACCCTATCTTTTAAAAGTGTATTGCCACTGGCAACGCAAGGAAAATTCAAACCTCTTCAACAATGCCTTTTGGAGTGTGTCTTAATTCTACCAATAGGGAGTTTTAGTCACTAATTTCTTTAGTTTGTCAGTCAAGTTGTGCCTGTGCTCCTGAAATCTGCAACCAGGAAGAACGGCCCTACATCTCCTTACCAATTCCGAGTCGCCTACCGTGATCACATAAGCGAATGTATGTGAATGCGGAGAGATCTTTGGTGTTGAATTTTCTGGCATGCAGCAAGCTTATTAGACTACTAGAGATTTTGGTTTCACCACTTCAAACTATGCACCATCTCTGCCACAAAAGAAAAAATGAAATACTCCATCTGTTCTTTAATAATTGCAACATGTAGGGGTTTCACATTTTTTAAGGAGGAGGGAGAGATAGAGAGAGATGAAAAAAGGAACCCATGTGATAAGGAGAGAGATAGATAGAAAACATAGTCAAAAATTTAGTAATGCTGCAATTAATATGAAACTTTCAAATAAGGGAAATGTTGTAATAATAAAAGATAAAAAAACTAATATGGACCCGGTGCACACTAACTTAGTGTGCACCTTATCCATCTCACGTGAGTTTTAATGATTACAACTTTCCGTTTTTGCCGCGTTCAGTCTTCCCCTCTTTTCTCTCTCCTGATAACTTCTCTCTCCTCTGATAACTTTACTCTCCTGATAGTGTATTTTTGAAACAATATAGTGTATTTTGAAATGATATAGTGTACTTTAAAATGATATAGTGTATTTTAAAATGATAGTGTTTTGCTGAGTTTTTTGGCATGATAGTGTTGCATGTTATAGTGTATATTGACATGATATAGTGTATTTTGAAATGATATAGTGTATTTTGACATGATAGTGTTTTGCTGTGTTTTTTGACATGATAGTGTTGCATGATATAGTGTGTTTTGACATGATATAGTGTATTTTAAAATGTTATAGTGTAGTTTATTTGTATATTACACAAAATTATCATAATCGATTGTTATAGTGTTTGATATGATAGTGTATTTTGACATGATATAGTGTGTTTTAAAATGATATAGTGTATGTTTGTTTTGAACAACTGTTTTTCTTAAAATTTTAGAGCGAGAGAATCTTATTGAAGAGAGAGAAAATCGAGCGGATTTTGGAAAGCGGGAGTGACTAGTTTGTAGTGGGGCACGTGACTAGGCCTGGTCCACACTATTTTTAATGTGAACCGGGTCCACGCAAGACGGATTGAATAAAAGAACGGAGGAAGTATGAGGCTTTTTTTGTAGAGCAATACAACAGCAACAAACAGTAAAATTGAACAAAGATGAAAGTATTTTCAGAGAAGACAAATATCATGCTAACAGAAAATAATATGAACTCTTTCTTACTCACAAAGTACCTTTCTTCTGTTACAGTCTGTCCGATCATATATGTGGGTATTCCACGCAGTGGCGGAGCCACAGTGTAACAAGGGGTAGCAAGTGCTACCCCCTGTTTTTTTTCAAAAAAAATGATTGAAAGAGAATAACAGTGAGAGAGAAATACTTTCCGCCTCTCCTCTTTTCCTCCTCTCTTTCTCCTCCTTCCACAATTCTAGAGGAAATAGAGAACAGAGCAACGAAATTAATACCCGCGGGTCAAAAACCAGAACTTTGGTGGGTTTTCGCAAGAGAGAGAACGAGTGAGTTGGAGGGTTTTGGGGGTATCGGTATTCACAAAATTGGCTCCTGAATTAGAAAGGCACTAAGAGTTTCTATTTCAAGCTTACAATTCATGAAGCTTTGCTAATACTGAAGGAAATAGTGATACCTCATTGAGATGGGAATGATATGCTTGGCTTGATCTTTCAATGACACGAAGACAAAGTGATGGGGAATAGAGCTCTAGATATTTGACAACTCATAAGAAATAAATATGTTGCTTTTTCATGGTTAACATATTTGATTGATTGCGTTAGTGGGTATGATGCTATATTTTGGTTTCTTTCTATTTGATTAGTTTTTTTCTCTTAAAATTATAGTAGTTCATAAATCTAATCTTGGGTTTACTTGATAACTGGTAAATTGGTGAATAGAATTTATGGATTTATAGTTGGTGAAGTGTTAGTATATTGTTAATTGTATAAGTTGTTAGTGAATTTTAATTGGTATTCGAAATTGTTAGTGAATTACAATTTGTGTGAATTGCCATTCGTTACTTGTTAGTGAGCTATAGTTTATGTGAATTGTCATTTATTACTTGTTAGCGAACTATAATTTTTGCAAATTATTAGTGACTTGTCTTGAGAAATATTTGTTTTCGGATGTAAAAGTTTATCCGATTGTAAATCGGTCCAAATTTTCCAAAAAAAATTGGTATTATATATTTTTGTGAAATTACGCTACCCCTCAGCCGAACTCCTCGATCCGCCCCTGATTCTCCACGCAGGTAAAAGATTAACATCAACTTCTGTTGCCAGCGAGAGATCAGTGACATATGGCATGAAGCATATATATTGGGGGTCCTCCTGCTCTATGACCAAGAACTTCTGCATTTAATTATTGTTTGGTTACCATACACACAAATAGACGAAACACGATTGGACGAGGTTATCGATGAGAATTTTCCGTTTTCATTTGTTAGTTATGCGGGTGTTGATTAGAATAAAGTATTCAAAACAGGTGCTTTTTCGTAAAAATCCAAAGGAGAAAAAACCACTACAACTTGAAATTTTCAAAATAGTATATTTTGTAGATGTATATTATATATTGTTTACCCGCATAGACTAAAAGGCAAACTATTTATTGAAAAAACAAGGAAGAGAGGATATTTAGATAATTTTAGTTGCGGTAAACGCTAATCCATCTTTTGTTTCTTGTTTCATAACAAAGTGTTGTTTTTTAGCCACAATAATAATAGACCAGTGGAGGTCTCATGTCTCTAGCTTAGTTGGTAAAATTTTGTAGAAGTATGCTTAGTCATTCTCTAACACCAAAAAGATATATAATAATACAACAGACATCAGAATGCGGAGAGATTGGTCAGCATTATTAGTTATTAGTTACGAAAAATTGACAATAGAGGTCTCAACTTTGGGTGATAATTTTTAAAAGGTCTGAACTATTGATTAACCTGTGTAGGTCCCAACTTTAGAGGGTCTTAACTTTTAGCAGGCCTTAGTGACTTAAAACTGACTTAATAGGTCATTACTTGTAAAACTTGAGACACACCAGAAGGGTTAATTGAGGGAGGGATGTAGGAACTAGGTGAGATTTTAAAAAAAATCGTCAATTTTAAGTCACCGAAACCCGCTAAAAGTTAAGACCCCCTTAAGTTGGGACCTATACAGATTAATCAATAGTTCAAACCTTTTAAAAATTATCACCCAAAGTTGAGATCTCTGTTGTCAATTTTTCCTATTAGTTATTAGTTATTACTTTGCTGAGTAGGGTATAGTAGTAGGTGCAAAATCAACTGAAATTTGTAAGAAATTTCCACAAATGTAGACTGCTCAAAATTCCAACGTGGGCCCCAGGAAAAAAAAAATTAAAAAGTCCAACGAGTCTTTCAGTCAACTAGTGATAAGTTGAAGTGTATACATCTCATCTCGCCAACTCCTCTAGCATCCATTACCAAGCCTCTTCTGGTGAGTGGTAAGATTCTTCTTTTAGTCTGCCTTTTATTTCATCAATCACTTCATGTTATATGATCATGTATAGAAGTAATTTTTTATGATTTTCATGCGCTTCAAATTTCTTGTATATCTTTGCTTTTGATTGATACTAGTTTCAAATTGGGTGTTGTTTGGCTGAATCCTGAAGATGGGCATAGTTTTTAGCTTGGTTGGTTGGCTGCAAATAGGGTGAACAAGGAAGTTCAAGCTTTCTTCATTAATTAAAAAATTATCACCAACTAAAGTGGTTAAATTAAGTCCTCTTTGTTTTATCTAGCATGCTTCAAATTGTTAAACCATAAATCTACTACCCACACATCAATTAACTTCGTTGATGTTGTAAGTTGTTAAGTATGAATATATTTTTGTTGGATTGGTAAGATGAATTGCCCTACCAAATTGGAACCACACGCAAGTGAACCCGACCCGGGTTAGCAGGCTAGACACTCTGAGAGTAGGGAGGATGGTAGGGGAAATCCCTATGCTCAAAGTGCCCCTAGTGGTAGTTGATTACCCAACCTCAAGGTTGGAAGGTACAATCTCAACCACTAGGCCAAGCTTAGCTTGGTTTAAAGTATGAATACTTGTCAAGCACAATATTACAATTTTCTACCTTTTATGGGATTCTTTAATATAAAATCTTGGGTTTTAGATGTTATACTTCAATAACCCCTACGGGCCTGTTCTCCCCAGCTTATTTTCAGTTTAGTTCAATTCAGTTCAGTTTCTCAATGATAATCATTACTATTAATTAGTTATAATTTAATTCAATTCAGTTCAGTTTAGTTGTTTTATGCCGAAGAGAACAGCCCTACGTTTGCACCCCTTCACATGACAACATTTACTGTAGTTTGACTTACACGTTGGGGCAAACTTAAGATCACAACAATGGGTAGTTAGGGTTTAATAAATGCGGGAAAAATAAAAATTGTGGTTCATTGATTTTGGGAATGGAATGCGTATGACTTGAGAGAGACGGATATAGCAATTTCAGGGCTCTAAGTGGGCTTCTAAGTTGGTGTGGCCGTGTGAGAGTGATTCTTGAACCTTTATCGTTTATGAGTGAGTTGTCGTGGGTTTTTGTCCCAAAATCGTTAAGTACATGACATTTTACAAGTTGGAGGTTCACAAGATGGGGTGCAAACGGTTGGGTATTTAGGAAGAACACCCAAAATACTGGGTTATATGGTATTGTATCCTTTTCATGTATAATATAAGCACACTCCCAAGTATTGGTTGTAATTTGCAATTTGGGACCAAGTTATTGAACTTAACTATATGTAATACGTTTAATTGTCTTAGATCTAAACCCAATTGCTAAATTTTAGATACATCATTTCCTAATAGATATTATGAATGATGGAGCAATATGCTAATTTAACATCGATTTTGACAAGTGTAGTAGGGACTAGCTGAAAAATGGCGGCATCTCTTGTAGCATCTGCTATTCAATGGATTGGGTCATTGCTCATCCAAGAGGCAAACATGTTATTGGAAGTGGCAGACCAGGTAATAAACCTCCAAGAAGAGCTTGAACTTATGCAGCAGTATCTCCAAGATGCTGATGCAAAGCAAGAGATGAATAAGGAAATTTGCACTTTGATCAGGCAAATTAGAAAACTTGCTTATGATGCTGAGGATGTCATAGATACTTACATACTTGAAGTTGAAGCGGAGGCTCATATTGTTGGAAGTAAAGGATCATTCATGAGATTTTTGTGCTTCCTGCATACTGCACCTCAGGCCTACATGATAGGGAAGCAGATACAATTGATGCAGAGTAATGTAAAGCGAATCACTGACAGGTTAATTGGTTATGGAGTAACAAGAATCACTAAGGTCAGCGAAGATTTTCGATCATCAAGTGACTATCAAAGAAATTCAAGGCAAAAGCCACGAAGCTATCCCTATGATGATGATGGTGAGTTTATTGTTGGTTTGGAAAAAGATATCAAACTTTTAGTAGAAGTATTGATGGGAGAAGCTAACATTCAAAAGAATATTGTTACCATTGTGGGAATGGGTGGCTCGGGGAAAACCACCCTTGCTAGGAAGCTCTACAACCATCCATATACTAAAGAATACTTTGGTTGTTGTGCATGGGTTTATATCTCCCAAGATTGGACCACCAGGCATGTTCTATCTGAAATCTTGAGGAAGGTTAGTAGCCCTATGGAGATGTCCAACATGAATGCCAAATCAAGCGAGGAAGAACTCGTGGACAAGGTCCGGAGCATCTTGGAAAAGAAATCTTATTTAGTGGTATTGGATGATGTGTGGAGGAAAGAGGCTCTAAAGGAAATACTCCCTGCCCTCCCACGGGTGAACAATAATAAAGGAAGCAAAATTATTATCACCACCCGAAACCAAGAAGTTGTTCAATTCCAGAACCTCCAAAGGCACCTATATATCCATGAGCCAAGGCCTCTAAGCAAGGAGGAAAGTTGGGAACTTTTCTGCAAGATCGCTTTCAATTATCATACAAATTACAATAATGAAAGCTATGAGGATCTAGGGAAGGATATGCTACAGAAATGTGACGGACTTCCCTTGGCTATAGTAGCATTAGCTGGGATCCTGAATGCAAAAAGAAGCATTATGGAATGGCAGCAAGTGAGTGAAGCGGTGCGATCAAGGGTGATGGAAGGTACATGCACACATATGTATGGTAGAGTTGGGGATATGCTAGCTCTGAGCTATGATGATCTCCCTTTTGATCTCAAACCTTGCTTTCTTTATCCGAGTGTATTTCCGAAGATTGCCAAATTCCCGCTTTGGAATGTTAACCAGAATGTGGATAGCTGAGGGTCTCATTGCTGAAATTGAAGAAATGTCCCTAGAAGATGTAGCAATGCAGCGTTTAGAAGAATTGAGCCACCGCTTCATGATTCAAGTAGTAAGAACCAATTTCAAGGGAGCCATCAAAGCGATTCACTTGCACGATCTGTTGCATGAACTTTGTGTCAGAAAGGCCAGAGAAGAAAATTTTCTTCAGATTTATACTCCCCTCAACAACAATTCTACCGCGAATGATACATCTACAACAGCAATTCAGTCACGTAGGGCTGCTCTTCATTCCAGGTAATAAGAAAGATTTTATCAACATGATCTTTGGCATTCTCTCAATCCCACAAAAAGTTAGTTTGCTATCCGATTCTTCCTCTTGTTGCCGTTTAGTCACAGAACAGGAAAACAACTCTCTCTATAGTATTAGTAAGTTAGCTCACAGCAGTATGCATAGATAGCAAAATTAAAAGCAAAGAGTTCTCAGATCCAGGTTCCTGGTATTACCCCCAACTGAGTTTCTTATCTTAGCTTGCAAATAACAATTTTGTCCATATTTCTTATGGTATACCTCCTATATATGTATGCATAACCCAAATGAGTTTTTTCAGAAATTGCTAAAGATAGTGGTTATTTAAAAGTACAGTGATAGGTAATGGTTGTGTATAGAAAACCTTGTTTAGAACATGTCCAATATTTAAGTCTTTGCATAATGATATAATTCATTACAGACGTTGAGGTATAAACATGGAATCTAACATTTGCTTTCTTCTTTCTCATTCTTGCTCATGATTTATATGCATACTTAATTTGCTGTTTTTCCTTTCTCCAGCACCTCTTTTCCAACACAAATTTCCAGTTTGAGGTCACTTGTACTATTGACAAGATCTACTGTCATGCATTCTGCCTATATTTCCAAAGAGACATTAGATTTGAGAATTCTTCCTCACAATTTCAAGTTACTTAGATTGTTAAATCTCTGGGGCATTAAGACTTCCAATAGAGCTTTGCCTACACAAATTGGAAGTTTAATACACTTAAGGTACCTTGGGATCCGTGCTTCAAATATAACCGAACTTCCCATGTCAATTGGGAATTTGAGGAATCTATTGACTTTAGACTACAGAAACGTTGATTCTGATAATAATAATAATGTCAAGATACCTAATATCTTGTGCAAGCTCATGCTACTTCAGCATCTATTTTTGCCAATAGAATGTCCTTGGGATCCTGAAGAACTACAGTTGAGTGCATTGAAGAACCTGCAAATACTCTGGGGAGTAAAATGTCCAGGGGGAAATTGGTTTTCAAGAGAGATACCAAAACTCAGCACTACTCTGAGGAAGCTGAGGGTGGTTGTATCAACCGAAAAGGATTTAGAGTCTGCCTTCAGTTGCCCAAGCCTCATGTCTGATCGACTCTGTACATTCCATTGTGAGTGGAAATTTGGCATGGCATTGCGTGTGAATTGTATTTTCTCTCACAATCAACACCTTCATAAACTGGTATTGGTTGGAAAAATACAGGTGGAGAAACTGTCTCTCATATTGCCGTCTAATCTTTTGATTTTAGAGTTGAAGGATAGTGTTCTGGAGGATGAGGATCCCATGGAAGTTGCTGGAACATTAGCCCATTTGAAGCTCCTAAGACTCTCAAATTCATACATGGGAGCTGCATTTACTTGCAACCTTAGTTCCTTTCCTCAGCTTGAGGAGCTCTATCTTGAGAACCTTCAGAACTTGAGCACATGGAGGATAGAGAAGGGAGCGATGTCGAGTCTTAAGAAACTTGAGATTGTAAGCTGTAGAAATCTGCAACACTTTCCTCAAGGCTTGGCATTTGTCACCACCCTCCAACAACTTGAGTTTTTCGGAGTGTCTGGAAAATTTGGCGAACAAGCTAGGGCCTATGGGTGGTCACAGGAAAGGCTTAGGCTGCCTCATAACTTTGAAGCCATCATTGAGCAGAGTGACACTCCGGTTGACATGTCCTCCATCCACAAGCTCTATGAGCAGCTCACTAATGGCATTTTTCTAAAAAACAAAACGAAGGCAAGTCCATCGATGACTATGAACTCTGGACAGGCTTTTAAATTTTCAACTGTTAAATATTCTGAATTATTTTTGTGTGTTTTGTTGATTATATTCATGTTAATGTTTAAAAGCAGAAGTTTTGGGTCGTGAAGCAAGAGGACCACCAATATAATTGCTTCATGGTGTATGTGACTGACCTCTTTGTTGCGACAAAACATGATATTGATGGTCTTCCAAAGTGGAATGAAGATGATATGAATAAAGTTCCGTTACCAATATGGACTACTCATATGCATGACTGGGAATGGAGTGATATAGAAGAAAGGTATTTACAAAGGAAAATTGTTGTTTACACTGTTGAAATGATGTATGTTGTCCCTAGATAAACTATCATGTTTTCTTTTTGTAAGGTTATTCTGAAAAGGAAATCTTCCTTATAATGTTAATATTTCTGCAAATTAAAGACTCGTAATCTTTGTTCTTTTGCAGCAGAGATGGTCCATTGATCAAAGTGGCGAAACTAAAATCTGAAGTACTCGTGCTTGATGTGCGTGGAAGATTCAACACCGCTGATCTCTCACCGCATGTCATGTACTCATTCTCTTTTGTGATCATGTTAGACTCATGGGTCCATGATGTGTCTATTAGAACTCAGGTTCACCTCCCTGGTGGCAGTTCACAGCAGCTGGGACGCCCCTCGATGAATGACAAACCAAGGAATGAATGGATAAAAATCTACATAGGTGAATTGGAGACACACCCTAACAATATTGGTGAGGCCGAATTTTTCTTGCATTGCCAATGGCGACAGTATTCAAAGGTTGGGTTTAAAATCAAAGCGGCTATTATTGAACCCAAACTCTAATCCTTCATCTAGTTGAAGGCCTGGTTTCTTGGTTGTCAATGTATGTTGCAAGAACGCTGATGAATGGACCAGACATTGAGGGGAGGAAATTCCTTGAGATCTGGCTCACCCGAGCTTGTCGTCAGCTGCAAAGGAAAGCAGCAGCCGACCAAGAACCGAGGTTTGCTGTCAAAAGCAGGGATTGTTGTCAAAACATATCACTTCACATTTGTAATTCTTACTTGAGAATATAGTCGTTTGCCTGCTTGCTACTTGGTGTAATAGATCGTCTTTCTTAAAAAGATATCACTTCACATTTGTAATTCTTCAATTGTAAGACATTGACGTTATGATGAACAAGGATGAACATCATGCTCCTAGTGTAAAATATAATCAAAGTAGACTTGTAGAAATTTTCTGGTTTATCCAGTAACTCACATTCCTCTTTCTTCAATCACTTTACATTTACATCTTCAAAATGTAACATTTTTATTATAATTCTTACTATTACATATCTAAAGCTATCAATTGTTAATATTTATTAAGTTTGCTAGCTCGACACAGCACAACCACGATGATTTTGGTGAGTTGCTGCTGGTATGAATCTTGCAATGGTGGTAAGACATCATATATTATTGGTTTTTCTATAGTGGCGGGAGGTACAAGGGTATGGTGATGTAGTGATATTAACAACTTTATACTTATTTCGTGCACAAATAAACTTCTTGTTGACTTTCTAAGTCCTTGATGGCCATTTCCTCAAAAAAAAAAAAAAAAAAAAAAGTCCTCGATGGCCATGAATATTTTCTAATTACATACTTCCTCCGTTTCGAAATAAGTGAAACACTTCTCTCAAAAACAAGGCCGGTTTTTGGCCTGTGCAAGCTGCCCACTTGCACAGGGCCCCGAAATTTTTAGGGCCTCCTAAAACGAAAAAAAAAGATTCATCGCATCTTTCCCGTGAAAATGGCGGTATTTCAAGTTTCAACCTTCCATTCAAGTCTCCAGATTCTTCTCATCCTTCAGTTGCAATTCCCATAAAAAAATTTATACTTTCCATTATACTTTCAATCTTTCATTGATTTCCTTGCTTTAACCACATTTTCTAGTAATACTTTCAATCTCTGATCTTCCTCTCTCAATCACCCCTATATCTTTCCATCCAATCTCAATAATTTCTCAAACAACCATTATATGAATAAGTAAGTTTGGTTGAAAAAAAATCAGATTCATAAATAAATGCATTTGATTGATTTGAAGTACTCTCAAATTCTCCATACTCCTATCTGGGCAATTCACTCGCCAGATAATTGAAGAAAATTCAGATTTTTGTTTTGAAGGTGCAGATTTTCGTTCTTGGCAATTCCATATTCTACATTTCTACAGTTTATGAAATGGGTAATTTTTATTATTTTGTAATTTATTCTTTAATTCATCTAAAGTCATTTTTAGTTTTTTTTTATTTTTTTTTATAAGATGAGTTATGGTGTATAAGTTCTGCCTTTATTTAGGAATTCAGTTTTGTATAAGTTCTGCCATTTTATAAAATCAAGTGAATTGTTTTTGCCTTTGACGGTTTGAGAGATTGCTTTCACATATGCTTTTCTAGGATGGCTTTTACTTTTGCTATCTAATCACAATGAACCAATTTTGTGTAATTTAATTGCCTATAAAGTTACGTATACCAAATTTGTTTTTTAATTGGTTCACTGTACCAATTATAGGATGAAGAACATCATCCTATAAATTTCCAAAATTGGAGTTGAACAATGCAGAACATTTGTTTGGGGGCCTCATTTTTAAAATTAGTATAAGATTAGAACAGGGCCTCCGAAATGATAAAGACGGCCCTGCTAAAAAAACTCTCACATTATTTCAGAACGGAGGAAGTATTTCTAAAATTCATCGAATTTTAAGATCATAGATTAATCTAGTCCTAACTAGTAATATTTTGATTTTTTATTATTTATGAGATTTTACCGTCAATTATTTACAAGCTTAACCCAAAAATTTAAACAAAACATTATTTGTGGGTCGTGGCATGTTTAAATTCTGGTTTCATAATAATACTCCCTCCGTCCCATAATATAAGTCCCCTTTCCTTTTAAAGTGTCCCAAAATATAAGTCTTGTTTCTATTTTCAATCAATAATTATGCCCAAAATCCCCTCATGAAAATAATTTAATTCCTAAAAAGTCCTTATAATTTCAGCTTCCAATGCACCATTATTAATGATAAAATGGAATTTTATACCCCATTATACTCTTCTACACATTAAACCATGCAACATTAATGTTCAGCTTTTATTTTTTGTTAAAAAGAAAAAAACAAGGTAGGTGTTTCCCAATAAAAATGAATTTTTTTATTCAAATAAAACAAGATTCCACTTTACCTTAATTCCCGTGTAAAAACAGAATCAGGACTTAAATTATGGGACGGAGAGAGTAGTTAGTGAACCAAACATTGTTCATCTCATTCCCTTCTTTTTTTTCTTAAAAAAGAGTTGGTTTTCAATCTCAAACATGTAGAACTAAATACTCCCTTCGTTCTTAAATAGAGCTCTCATTTCTTTTGGGCACAAGTATTAAGGAGAAATAATAAGTGGGATTTAAACTGTATTAATTCACAATTAAAAAATTAAGGTTGATACTTATTCATGAATTGTTTATTGAAGCCAGAGAATGTGGGAAAGTGGGTAATATAATAAAGTGAAAGCTAAATAAAATTTTAATTGGTGGATACATACCAAATAAAGAAGTGAGAAATCTATTTAAACAGACATAAATGAAAAAATAGAAACTCTATTTAGGGAAGGAGGGAGTAGATGTTTGTCAATTCAAAGAGTCAAATTTTAACCTTTGGCCACAAGCAATGAGCAGCAGAACAGAAAGCAAGAGAGATGCCGGTCACTACTCACTACTAGAACTGGTTCAGAAATCAAAACATTGTTCCTCTCTTTCCTTTATTTAGAAAAATCACACTTTCTCTGTTTGGGAGTTCAAGAGAAATACATAGACAGCAGATTATACATAATCCCTTTCTCAAAAATGCGACAAACCTCCCTCTCCCTTCCCTTCCCTTCCCTTCCCTTCGCTTCTCTTTTCAGTAGAATTACAAGGGACAAACATTCAAGGTGTTGACACTGCTAAAACGCTGATCACATTATCCTTTTCTTTAATCTCATTGCCAGTAATCATGCCAATCATAGTTCCAGTAGCAAGTGTTGGAGATTTAGAGTATAAAGTTAGTTTAGTTCATGATATATATAGTTTGAGTCACTTGGTAATGGTGTCGTTACTCAAACAATATATGTAATATAACATGCGAGTAGGGGACAGCATCATGCTTGTGACCAGTGGGCTTGGCTTGCTCGCACCCCGTCGCGGTGGCAGTAGGCATAGCTTGCTCGAACCCAGCAGCAGCAAGCTGGACTGGGAAGGAAGGCTGGTCGCGACTCGCGACCACTGTCGCGCCTCGCGACAGGCTGGAGCTCGCGACTCGCGATGCTCGTCGCGACTCGCGACGATGTCTCTGTCTTTCGTTGCTCTTTGCGTGATTTCGCGTGTTTTGACGGTTTGTCAATGTAATGTTTCGGATTTTCTGAAGCGTTGTAGCATTGTTATATATATGAGGTCTCTCATATGATGAAGGTTGTTGAGAAAATAACTTCTCTCTTTTGCATACAAACTCTAAAGATCAAAAATCAGAAATTCTTCATCTCTACAAAATCTCACAAACTCATTTTCATTGAATAGTGTTCATAGTAAGCGTGACCACTATTGTCTCTTCTTTGTATCTCGAAGGTGAATTCCGTGAACCCGTGCTTTACGATTAGGGTCGGAATATTACTTTTGGGAAAGTGATCCACGCCTAGAAGATTGTTATCTTGTGACCCTTGTTAATTTCCTTTTAAGTCTAACAATCCAAAAGTAATATTTATAGCAAGATGACTTCAATTCGTGAAATGTCTGCAAATTTTCACAAACTTGACAAGTTCGAAGGTGTTGGATTTAGAAGATGGCAGAAGAAGATGCATTTCCTTCTCACTTCGTTAAGTGTGGCGTATGTTTTGAGCACTCCCAAACCCGAGGAAGGGGAAAATGAAACTGTTGAAGAACTTCGGAGGAGGAGCAAATGGGAGAATGATGACTATATATGTCGTGGCCACATCCTTAACGGTATGTCCGATGCTTTGTTTGATATTTATCAATTTGTTGAATCCGCTAAGATTCTTTGGGAAGAACTAGAAAGTAAATACATGGCCGAAGATGCTTCTAGTAAGAAATTTCTTGTTAGTAATTTCAATGCCTTTAAAATGGTAGACTCTAGGTCGGTAATGGAGCAATTCCATGAAATTCAAAGAATCTTAGGGAGTTTTAAGCAACACAACATTGTGATGGATGAAACCTTTGTTGTTTCCTCTATAATTGATAAATTACCACCCGGTTGGAAGGATGTTAGAAATTCCCTTAAGCATAAGAAAGATGATATGAATATTGAACAATTGGGTGCTCATCTTCGGATTGAAGAGGGCATTCGGGTCCAAGATGGACAAAAGGATGTCAATCCTAATTCTTCCACCGTTAACATGGTGGAGGATGGTAAATCAAAGGAGTCTTCTAATCCTAAGAAGAGGGCTAACAATTTCACCAAAGGCAACTATGGCAAGAAGCCTAAGTTTGGTGGAGGTGCTCAACGAGGTTGTTGGGAATGTGGAAAGCCCGGTCATTTTAAGAAGGATTGCACCATTTGGAAGAAGAAGATGAACAAAAAGAATGGTGGGAATGGCGAGTCTAGCCAAACCCATACCAAGCAAGGTATGTGTACACGAGTTTCACTTAATTCAAATCTGAATTTTGTGTGTATGATTTCTGAAATCTTTTGTGTACAGGATGATTGTTCATGGTGGATCGATTCGGGAGCATCAAGACATGTATGCAAGGAGCGGTCTCTATTCAAGACTTTCAAAGAGGTTGAGAATGGAGAAGTTTTTTACATGGGCAATGATTCTACGGCTAAAGTTCTAGGTGTAGGACAAGTAGAATTAGTGTTTAGTTCCGGAAAGCCTCTTATTTTAAGAGATGTATTGTATGCTCCAGAACTTAGGAGAAATTTAGTCTCCGGTGCTACCTTGAATCGGTTAGGTTTTAAGATGGTGTTTGAAGCTGATAAATTCATATTGTCTAAGGGTGGTACATTTGTAGGACTTGGTTATCTTTGTAATAGTATGTTCAAACTAAGTATTTTGAATGCTTTGAAAGATACTTGCTTTGTTGTTAATGACAATTCTTCTCTATGGCATAATAGACTTGGTCATGTTAACTATAAAAAGTTGTATTCCATGTCTAAGCATGATTTGATTCCCTCTTTTGATCCAAGTATAGAGAAGTGTAGAACATGCATGTTAACAAAGATAACTAGAAATTCTTTTCAAAACAATGTGGAAAAAGATACTTCATTGCTTGATTTGGTGCATAGTGATTTATGTGATTTTCATAGCACTCCTTCCTTGGGGAACAAGAAATACATGATAACTTTTATTGATGATTACTCTCGGCTTTGTTATGTATACTTGTTATTTACTAAGGATGAAGCCCTTGATAAGTTTAAGATCTATAAAACTGAAGTTGAATTGCAACTAAGTGACAAAGTTAAACGGTTTAGAACCGATAGGGGTGGTGAATTCTATGACCCGAGTTATTTTCAATCTATTGGCATTATACATGAAACTACAGCGGCTTATACACCACAACAAAATGGTATAGCTGAAAGAAAGAATAGAACTTTGCAAGAAATGGTAAATTCTATGTTATCCTATTCGGGTTTAAGTGATGGTTTTTGGGGTGAAGCTATGTTAACAGCTTGTCATATTTTAAACCGAGTTCCAATGAAAAAGAACGAGGTTACCCCATATGAACTTTGGTATAAAAGAAAACCAAACTTGAGTTATCTCAAGGTTTGGGGATGTCGTGCAATTGTAAAAGTGCCGGAACCCAAACGTAAAAAGTTGGGTGAAAGGGGAGTTGAGTGCATCTTTATAGGGTATGCTCTTCATAGCAAATCCTATAGGTTCTATGTTATAGAACAAAATGACTTTTGGTCAATTCGCACTATTGTGGAGTCAAGAGATGCAATTTTTGATGAAAATCGTTATTCATCAATTCCTAGACCAAAGGATATCACTCCTAATACCAATATTCAAGCAATTGATCAAATTAATATTGATCAAGGAATTGGACTTGATCAAACTAACATTGATCAAGAAGTTGATGAACAAACTCTTGATGAGAATGTTGCATCAACATCATCACAACCTAGGAGAAGTAAAAGGGCGAGAAAAGAGAAATCTTTCGGCCCGGACTTTCATGTATATTTGGTTGAAGGATCAAGGAATTCCATAGTGACTAAGTTTCCATATATATTTAATGTGGAAGAGGATCCTTTAACGTTTAATGAGGCTATGAGGTCTCAAGATGCCGCTTTTTGGAAAGAGGCAATTGATGATGAGATGGATTCCATCATGGGAAATAACACTTGGGTTTTAGCTGATTTACCTCCTAAGTGTAAACCAATTGGGTGTAAATGGATTTTCAAAAAGAAAATGAAAGTAGATGGAACTATTGATAAGTTCAAAGCCCGTTTAGTGGCTCAAGGTTTCTCACAAAAACCGGGTATTGATTATTTCGATACATATGCACCCGTTGCTAGAATCTCTACTATAAGGTTATTAATAGCTCTTGCGGCTATTCATAAGCTTGTGATCCATCAAATGGATGTCAAGACGGCGTTCTTGAATGGAGAACTAGAGGAAGAGGTTTACATGCGACAACCGGAAGGGTTTGTCGTGAAAGGTCAAGAGCATAAAGTATGCAAGTTAATTAGATCTTTGTATGGGCTAAAACAAGCACCTAAGCAATGGCATCAAAAGTTTGATGAGGTTGTGTTGTCTAATGGTTTCAAATTGAATAATTCAGACAAGTGTGTTTATAGCAAATATGATGACAACGGTAATGGTGTCATGATTTGTCTATATGTAGATGACATGTTGATATTTGGAACGGATTTGTCACAAGTTGAGTGGACAAAATCTTTTCTATCTTCACAATTCTCCATGAAAGATTTGGGGGAGGCGGATGTCATCTTAGGTATAAGAATTAAGAGAGACAATGGAAAATTGATCTTGTCACAATCTCATTATATCGAGAAAGTGCTCAAGAAGTTTAATGTTAGTGATTGCTCTCTTGTTTCAACTCCTATGGACCCAAGTGAAAAATTATTGCCAAATGATGGCAATGCCGTGTCTCAACTTGAGTATGCGAGGGTTATAGGTTGTTTGATGTATGCTATGACGAGTACTAGGCCGGATATCGCATTTGCGGTAGGGAAATTAAGTAGGTATACTAGTAATCCTAGTATGGAACATTGGCAAGCTATTCGTCGAGTGTTAAAGTACTTGAGGAAAACCATGGACTATAGTTTGTCCTATAGTGGATATCCTTCGGTTTTAGAAGGGTATTCGGATGCAAGTTGGATCTCTAATAGAGAAGATCATTCCTCCACGAGTGGATGGACATTCCTCCTTGGGGGAGGTGCGATATCTTGGGCTTCCAAGAAACAAACTTGCATTGCGGATTCCTCAATGACATCGGAGTTTATAGCTCTGTCATCGGCAAGCAAAGAAGCCGAGTGGTTAAGGAATCTCATGTTTGAGATACCTTTGTTGCCAAAACCAATATCACCTATTGCTATACATTGTGATAGTGATGCAGCATTGGCAAGAGCTTATAGTCAAGTGTATAATGGTAAGTCAAGACACATTGGTGTGAGACATAGTTATGTCCAAGGACTTATCAAAGATAGTACTATCACTGTTGACTATGTGAGGACTACGTATAATCTAGCGGATTGTTTCACTAAGGCGCTAGCTAGAGATACGGTAAAGAGGATGGCAATCGGTTTAGGATTGGTGCCTTTTGGAAATCACGAGTAAGGGAATCTTAACTTAACGCCCAATAAGACGTTGGGTCTTGAGTTCAATAAGATTAATTTCCTTATTTGTTGATTGAAAGAACTTGTATAATCATCCAAGGTAAAGTTCTTTAAATCTGTGATGATTTAAGAGGTTGTTTAATCTTATTAGGTCTCTTGACATTGTGCTTTGTCACAGGAGCATGCTTTTCTAAGAGATCTACCTATGTAAGTGCGAAGTTTGGCCGCTTCAAGGAGCTAGTGAGGCATAGCTTTGATGCACTTATGAATTGATATGGACACATGGCTAATTAGTGTCAAGTATATATTGAAAATGAGTAGTTAATCTTGTGTGTGTAATATCTTCAAGTTTTCATTATGTGTTGCTAATGGTTCAATCGTTTATCGACACCATTTGGATACGAATGCTTGGAATGTGTATTATACTAAGTGGAAGTTCAAGTCTTTGTACACTTTCATTTATGCATGAGGTTGTTTTGTTATAATGATGTTTGTGCAATAACTATTTATGTATACTCTAAATGGGGGAGGATTGTTGGAGATTTAGAGTATAAAGTTAGTTTAGTTCATGATATATATAGTTTGAGTCACTTGGTAATGGTGTCGTTACTCAAACAATATATGTAATATAACATGCGAGTAGGGGACAGCATCATGCTTGTGACCAGTGGGCTTGGCTTGCTCGCACCCCGTCGCGGTGGCAGTAGGCATAGCTTGCTCGAACCCAGCAGCAGCAAGCTGGACTGGGAAGGAAGGCTGGTCGCGACTCGCGACCACTGTCGCGCCTCGCGACAGGCTGGAGCTCGCGACTCGCGATGCTCGTCGCGACTCGCGACGATGTCTCTGTCTTTCGTTGCTCTTTGCGTGATTTCGCGTGTTTTGACGGTTTGTCAATGTAATGTTTCGGATTTTCTGAAGCGTTGTAGCATTGTTATATATATGAGGTCTCTCATATGATGAAGGTTGTTGAGAAAATAACTTCTCTCTTTTGCATACAAACTCTAAAGATCAAAAATCAGAAATTCTTCATCTCTACAAAATCTCACAAACTCATTTTCATTGAATAGTGTTCATAGTAAGCGTGACCACTATTGTCTCTTCTTTGTATCTCGAAGGTGAATTCCGTGAACCCGTGCTTTACGATTAGGGTCGGAATATTACTTTTGGGAAAGTGATCCACGCCTAGAAGATTGTTATCTTGTGACCCTTGTTAATTTCCTTTTAAGTCTAACAGCAAGCTCCTCAAACTGAGTAAGATATCGCACGACTTTCAGGAAGCAACACAACTGAAAACTTTAGCTCCAACAACAGGGAGCACATCTCCAGCCATACAAGAACGGGAACAGGACCAACCAAGGAGAGAAACCGGATTGGTATCAACCAACCAACTTCTATCTTCTGATTAAAACTTTAGCTCCACGAAAGGTTTGCTTATCTACGCAAAATTGCATGAGTAATACAAAAGCGCCAATGGGATTGACAAGATTCTCACAAGTGTATACATTTCACTGTATCTTGAAGAGATTCTTCAATTTCAAAAGCAATCTCCAGTCCTCCTTAGACATTGAATCATCTTGCTGCAATAAATTATTTCAGTTAGCACCAATACGTATAACAGTATTTATGCATGTAACAACTGTGGTGGATCACTCACCCAATAATTAGCTTTGAGCACGTCAATTGATTTTCTAGAGATGTGGCTAACAAGCTCATCATCAATGTCAAAATGTCTACCAAACATCTTTTGCTGCTCCTCAGCATTGCTACCTGCAATCTGCAAAGCAAAGAAAGCATAAATCCTTGGGAAGCAGAATACCAAGCATCTAATTCCTTTCCTCCTTTTAGCCAGAGTTCATACAATTGCAATAGTTTGATCAGAAAGATGAAAATCAAACACATAACTAAGCAAATTCTCCGAAGTCCTAAGTCCGAAATTGACATGTGCTCATCTCTCTACCAATGATTATTACCTCGAAATAATAGTACACCATTGCTCCTCAATCGTCTAATTAGCCATATTACATTTCTGAAGCAACATTTTACTATTTTTCTAGTTTCACATGCTACAAAATGTTAAATATGTTCCCTCAAAAATCTATTATTAAATCGTTCTTTTTACTTGTGGAAACCCAGATTGGAAGCCTCCATATGCACGCCGTTATGGCCTATAGCAATGCAACCCAAAACTATCTTCATTAGGGAAGAGGTCCTGAAGCAAGTTCTTAGGGAAGCAAACTAATAAATGAATAACTTAGCAAGCCTCTCCTCCACCGATCACCCCACCCCAGTAAAAAAAACCCCACAAAATAAAAAGGAAAAAAAAACGAGCATACCTTAATAGCAACTTGCTGGCCTTTCTTTGCTGCGTCAACTGGCTTGTGATTATTTTCGATGGATGCAATACGCCCAATAACTATAAAATCCTGTGAAGGAACGCAGATTGGGGTTCCCATCTGATATCCAAACCATAGTCAATATCAGAGCCTGATAAAAGTACTAGGACAACAGGAAGACAAAAATCCACAGCAGAAGTATTCATATATGAGAAAAGATGGATGAAAGACTGGTTGTCTCACGCTTATATTATATGAGGTTATTTTATAAGAATATTTAGTGATTTACACTTCATGCTTTAGCAAAAAAAAATGTCAGGTTACAGGGGATCAGGGGGCAAAGGGGGGAGGATTTACCTCTTTTACAGCTTTCAGAAACCTCCCCCAATGTAACCAAAGAACAAATGAAGGTATAACCATGTATCCTACTTCCAGATCATAATTTCCACATAGAAAAGCAACCAAGATTCAAACAGAAATAGTGATCACAAAAAACTATTAAAATTTCTCCAGAAAATCAAATATTAACACAGATGACGTGAGGGGAAGATGGTATCCTTTTAGCAGTCCCGACAAATAGGGACATAAAAGAGCTTTGTATATGTACAAATCTGTCTATAAATTATCAAAATTCAAATAGAAGTAGTAATCATAAAATTATTTTCATGTTCAAATTTCTGATCTAGAGTGTATCCTATCTAATCCCTCACTGCTGAATGCAAGCTTAAACTCGGTTTTTTTTTTTGGGGGGAAGCTATCAAATTCCAAGAAACCTCATGAGACGCCTTAGAATAATCAAGTCATATAACCTATTAGTTTTCATAAAGGATTGATGTTTCCACTGTGGCTATACTCTGAAAATTCCATACTTACTGATTAAATTCAGAAGCGATATAACTCCACAAAGATCATGCAAGGCAATCACTAAAACTTAAAAACATAGAAGTGTGCCACTGGGCACTGGGGCTTTACACTCATAAGTACAACATTTTCATGTGACCTTAGCTCAACACAAATCACATCCCAAGACTAGAAAACCTAGAGGCTAAAAGTATGCGTTTTCTCTCCTGGTTCTTAAGGAAAAAGTAAAGCATACCTTCACAGTGCCTTCAAGAACATCCACCCCCAAGACGATAGGATCCTTTTTGTTGAATATACAATTGGGTAAAATCTTGAGTACACAAGGAAAGACTGCCTCCTCAGCAGCTTCCTTTTTCTTCTCCTCCTTGATATCATCAATGTATGCTTTAAATTGATCAAACAAGTGGTAAATGATATCAGCCATAAAGATCTTAACACCAACGTCATCTGCATAATCTCGTGCCTCTGGCGTGACCTTGACATCAAAAGCCAAAATTGTCGCGAACTCTTTCTTCTTCTCAAGCATACACTTGCCCTCATAACATCCTTCTTGTGCACAGGGCCTATACTTATGCCACTGACAGGAATGTTTACAGCTGGTGATTTCAAAAATTTCAACAATGCTTCCAATGATCCAAGGGTTGATGCTTGCACACAAACCCCCTCTCCACTCTTGTCTATCCTGCTCATTACAGACTCCATGTCTTCCATGGTTGATCTTTTTATCTCCTCAATGTCATCATCAGGTCCCACAACATACAAACCAGTCCCAGCAATTGCATGCTCAAGACCCTGTTTAAAAAGTATTAAAGGAAAAGATTAATACCCTAACATGTAAGTATCTATGACATGAATTAGTTGACATGAAAAGATTTTGTGCTCGCCATTTCCCGAAATGCTGTCCTATGACGTGTGATTAGAGTCACGTCTAACATCCATTACACTCATAGACCATTATATTATCGTATTAAGCCATTAATCCCTAAGCAATTAAATCCACATAGAAGCTAAGATTAACTTCTTTATTTAGTAACGATGAATTTAAAAATTCTTACTTTTGCACACCATGACAAGGTAAGGTTCCAAAAAGTATATATTAAGCCACAATCTAAAAATGCTTTCAAAAACTCTAGATTGCGATGATAAACTGTATCTTTTTCAAAATGTCCATTCCATGTCCATCTCCGCCATGGTGGTAACACCCACGAGACGCCACTTCAGCACCACCACAAACTGCAACCACGGCCACAAACTTTTTTTTTCTTTTAGATTTTAGTTATAAGCTAAACTGAAAACAAATAAGGCAAGTCCACATGTCATGACATTGGATTCAATGGTAGGGATAGTCGTAATCTTTCCCAGTCTATACTTGCACAGAACAGTGCCCCTGCCAGCAGCAGCTGCAGCACCAAAACCCACCTCTTTCTCCACAAAATGCCCACTAGATAGCTGAACAGAATAACAGATAGAAATCACTGCCTTCCAACAGCATGAAGACGAAAGCAGCTAGCCAGCTAAGGCTCAGATCTAAGGAAACTAATCATTGACTAACTTTATCAGTAACAATCCTCAAATTAATTTAATGTCTCATCCTTTTGAAAATAGAAAAATTTTACTATCTCATTTGTATCAAGAATCAAAATTTGGTACATAAATAGCAACAAAATTCGAAGAAATGAGAGCCAGTATCCATATGCATTGTGCACGTCTACATCTATTCTGTTCACAAATAACAACTACAAACTCTTGACACATTCTATTTGAAGTGTCAGATCTTTAACCCCTGCGTCTTGAAATATGTGCATGACACGAGCTTTTGTTGCTGCTTTGTCAATGTCTGATGAAACACGAACCTTTAAAGTGCCGATAACATCTGTGTTCGTCAAGCTCCAGACATGCAGGTTCTGGATGCCTGAAACTCCCTCTATCTTCATAACATCATTTACAGCTGCCTTAAGATCCTGTTCTTGACCTCGGGGAACCCTCTGCAACAAAATTGCAGCAGAGTTCCTTAATAATGGTATTACAGATGATACAATTAAGACTGATATGAATATAGAGCAAGCTGGATCTGCCACAAGCCATCCCTTATAATTGATTAACAGGGTTGATATCACAACTCCTACACTCCCCAAAGTGTCTGCTAAAACGTGCAAGAAGATGCCCTCCATATTGTGGTCAATATGTTGGTGATGATGCTTCTTATCATGTGAGAATTCAGTCTTGGAGTCTGGGTGATGACTATGACCGCAAGTATCTGCTCCAAGAGGCTTGGTGATGCTCCTGCAGACATCAGTATCATGGTGATGATGCTGAACATCATGACCCTGCTCATGATGATGGTCACGGTGCTCACAAGAGTGATTGTCAACATGATGTCCATGACTATGGCTGCGATCATGACCATGGTGCGCATGACTATGATCATGGTCATGGTGTGCATGACTATGATCATGATCATGGTGCGAATGACTATGATCATGGTCATGGTTCGCATGCTTATGACTCTGACTGTGATGTTCATGGGAGTGATTGTGGCCATGATCTCCGTGAGAGTGAACATGGCCATGGTGATAGCTAACATGGTCCTTGTCAGGAGAACCATGCTTACCCTTATCATGGGAAAATCGTTCTTCTGAAACCAAAATACCATCATCATGCATTATCTCAGTAACATGATCATGGTTACGGTGGGCTTCAGAGTGGGAGTGGGAGTGTGAGTGGGAGCAAGACCCTCCATGGGCATGATGATGCTCCTCATGGAAGAAAATTAAACCCACAACATTTACAACTAGTCCCCCAATAGAAACAGCCAATAAACTATTTGTAGAAATCTCTTGAGGATCCAGAATTCTCTCTAGTGACTCTAGCACTATGAGAGCTCCAACCAAAACCAAAAAAACTGCATTAACATACCCTGAAAGCACCTCAAACCTTCCACGGCCATAATTAAATTGCTCATTGGCAGGCAAACGGGAGATATAACTAGCATAAAGCCCAATAGCCAGTGCAGCACAATCAAACAACATATGACAAGCATCAGATATCAACCCAAGACTGTTGCTCATGAACCCAGCTACAAATTCCACCACCATATAACCAGTATTAATCATGAGGAAAAGTGCAATTTTGCGGGATTTACGTTCACTCAACACGTGACGAATTGGCCGCATTACCATCGAAGAGAATGTTTCAGAAGATTCAGCCCCTAATTCCACAAATCTTGCATGGGCCCAATTTAATTGCCGAATGGCAACCCAGAGCAAAAAGCCACAGATCAACAATCCCCAAAGTGAGAGCTCTGGAAAGTAAACAAGCTCCAAAACAAGTGTACACGCAAAGGTGATGAGAAACTCTTTCTCGGAGTTCCTAGGATTCACCAACTTCTCATCATTATACCACTCATTCAAGAGGACACCAAACAAGACTGTGTTTGCCAGCAGCCAACCCAGAATCACAATGGACACACTCCCACCCTCTGCTTCAAAAACAAGCATATTAATGATGGCAGGAAAAAGAAGCATAAAAGTGGTGAAGAACAACGAAATCAATTGCACCCGTTTACGACCCAATTGCCTTATAGTCCCCCAATTCATCATATCCCTCTCACAACATCCCAAAAACCCAGCCAAGAAAGGGAGAAGCATAGGCACAATTCTCAAACACTTCCCATCAACAACCACCATTAATGAACTTTGAATTTTATCAAGATTACTATGAGAAAGAGGGAAACAATCCATCCTATCCCAACTCACAGATAGAAGGAATAACCCAACAAACAAGGCAAAGAATCCACGAACCCTTGAATGTCCGTCTCGATCCCAGTCCTGGTCTTTCCAAAATCGAAAGGCAATATTTCCAGACAGTTCAGCCAAGATCATAGCTGCAGTCCCGCAATAACGGAGGGCTTGGAATCGCAATAGGAAGACAATAGCGAGGAGTAGGGACTTAAAGAGGAGATGCCTAACCTGAGATTGGGAAAGAGAGGAGAGAGAAAAGAGAGGAACGCGAGGGTGTTTGGAGTAGAGGGAGAAAATGAGAGTGAGGAAGAAGGAGAGGAAAGAGACAAGGAAGGTGAAAGGAAACAAAGAGAAGGAAGGGGAGGAGCGGAGGAAAGGAAGGAGGGAGTAGAGGGATCGCAAGGAGAAAAGGAGGAGGAATAGGAATGAGATTGAAGATTTATTGTTGATAGTGTTGATAGATTGATGTCGGAGTTTTGAAGGGGTGGGAGTCGGGGTTAAAGGATAGGCAGGAGTGTGGCGCACGGCTGTGGGCACAGTAGTCCGTGATGGGACTGATAGGCGGTGTGGCCGTTGATGATGGTGGTGGCTGTCTGCCATCTGTGTGATTGATGAGGATATTTGGAGACAAAGGAGGGACAGTTAGGGAGGTAGCACAACTGTCAAAGGTCTTCCCATCGTAGCTGCACCATTTTTACAAAACTCACCAAAGTACCTAGCACAAAGCAACAGATCATACACAAATTGTTAATATAAACATATATCATCAACTAAACAGTCAAAACTATATCTATCTTAAAATACACACACATCATCAACGTATAAATGCATGTTCAAAGTCTTGTTTTTGTTACCACGTCAAGTGACAAAAAACGATTCTTGTCTTTTTTGATTGTCTTTTCTTTGCTAGTTAATACAGAATGAGAAAGAAAAAAAATTCCGAACTTCCACATTGGAAGTTCTATACATAGTACAGAACTACTCATCCTACATTTCGTCAAAATTAACTCTTTCCTTCCCCCTCTCACAGGCCCCCACTCTTCCACCACTGGCTGCGGGTTGCCACCCCTACTTCCAGCATGACCCCACCTCTAATCCATTTATTCTTCTTCCTGCTGGCTACAATCTAAGGTCATTCAAATTGTCTTCAAAAACCCATCTTGAAAGTTCTGCAAATCTGAGAGAGAGTGGGAAAACAGCAATAAGTACTTTTGTATCTTATCCGTGAGGATGACCAGTTCTTATTCGTTTAATCGATGCATATAAAATGAAACTACCACTCCCTCAGTTCTTAAGTAGTAGGCCACATTTAATTTGGGAGTCCTTTTTTATGGATTTTAACTAAACTACTAGGAATATCCTTTACTATTTAGTATTGTTTTACCTTAAACCACAGCAATGTAGTTTTTATTTACGACTTCTGTAAGGGTATAATAAAGGCCTTGAAGGGTGATATAATGAAGTTGGAACTTATCATACTAAGTTTAGAGCATGGCCTATTATTTTGGGACAAAGTTAAAAGAGAAATGTGTCCTATTGTCATAGGACAACATAGCACTATTTAGTAACCATAACCAAATTAAGTTCAATGATGACACACACCTCTTCTTTCCACTTATTCTCATTCAATATTTTAACACACTCTCCTTCATGCCTAGGAATCCACATAAAAGAGAAAAGTATGAATCCACGGCATTTCAATTAAGAGCTTCACTTCATTCTATCCAAAATCATCTTCTAGGACAATATGTGTCACACTTCTATATTCACCTTAAGAGTTGGTAGCCTTATTAGTTCCAAGTCTTCCAACAACACTGCCACCATTTCCTTCCCTTCTCTTCCGATCCTCCCCAAGCCAAACCATCACTTTGGCAATTATGCCTGTACCCTGCTTCTCCCCATCTCTCAAGCCACCAAATAGAAACTCGAAGCGACAATTGAAACTTGATGGCGAAAAGAACAAAACAATAAGGAGGTTGCTAACAATGATCTTCAAATTCATTTTTTTTCTGTCCAAACTTTCGAGAAAGTTTAGTGACACCTCAATTCAACAACAAACTTGCCCATAAAGCATTCAATTTTACTTCTACATACAGAACACATTCAAATCCCTAATTAATTATCTGCAAACTTGAACACCCACAAAACAAATCGAAACTCAACCAGTTTAACAACATTAAATTTTCTGTAAACATTAAAAATCCATTAGTAAATAAAATCACACTCCCAGAAATAAAATCATTTACCCTACAAAATCACAACAATTTTCTCAAAAACAACCCATCTAATATCAGAGAGATCCTCACATTATAAACAGAACCCAGATATTAAATCATTATTGCTAACAAGATCGCAAAAAATCAACATGGATAGACATATTCAATATCAAGAAAAATATCAACAAAATTATATCAAATAAAAAGAAAAACCTAAATTTGTTGATTCAAACCTCAAATTTATGTCACGAAAAGCCGACAGTTGACCTGTAATGACGCTTTTTCTGAGCTGAATTTATGATTAAAACTCTTTGGCAGAAAATTGCAGTGAGAACTGAGAAGCAAGAGTTTTGGAACGAAAATGCAGATGTTTTTGGTTTTGTACAAGGTAGCACTTGTTGACTGAGTTGAAATCTTAGATTAGTCGTTGGAAATTTAAGTAAGTAGGAGTTTGGGGACAAAAGTTTCAACACATATGGGATAGAAAATGGAACACGAAGTACAAAAAGGGGATATGGGCAATTATGGCAAATCAATTTTCGTGCATTTTCACCTCAAAATAAATAAGTTTTAGGGCTAATAAGTTTTTTTCTTTTGAAAGATTAGGACTAATAAGTTTATTAAGTTCAGATTAGTTCCGTTTAGTTAAATTGTGGTGAAGAGAAAACACTTTGAGTTTTATTCACTTTTTCGATTTTTAGTTGGATGGAGTTTCTGAAAAAGACAATAATAATGGGACCAAATAGAGTGAATGTGAGAGTAAAGTTATGATTCTCTGTAGTCATTGGGACAAACTTAATGTAATAGTCAAGTAGACGACTGCCTCTTAGTTATAAGGTGGATTATGTAGATCAAAGTTTTTTTTTCTATCAAAATTGATTAGCTAAGCTAAGGATTTTGTTCCTCTGATTTGAAATTTAAATTCGTCTTCAAAAGAAAAATAGAGATAAACAATTTTGATTCAAAAAATAAAATGATGGGTGATGTTAATGGTTAAGACCTTTGACATTGTATATTTAAAAGTAACACTTTTTGAGTTCAAACTAATGTTACAACTAGTAATGCGCAAGGAGATAGAGCACAAGAAAATTAGAACAATTACTTGAAGGAAGAGAAACAAGAGTTAAGATTGTTGTTATGTGGAGAGATCCATTGTCCTTAAAGTTGATTTCGTCACAGCACGGGTGCAAACTTCCTCCCAACGGCCACCCTCCAGGATTAGCACAGCACCATCCATTTGTGTGCGCTCACAAGCAGATGGATGGAGTGACTTAATTCAACCCGAATCGATAGAGAACATTTTTTTCTGGAGAGAAAAGAGTGAAGAAAATGTGTCTTTCTCTAACCAGAGAAGAGTGATTTAAATAGGCTAGAGAACGAGAAAAGAAAAGGCAAGGAAAGATATTGGGAGGAAAAATGGCATAACAGTCGCGATAATATCGACAAGACTGGTCATAAAACGACACATACCCACAACCCACGCTCGCCACGAGCCCGACTAATAAGCACGGGTGTGTGGTTTGTCAATCCTTCTAGCTCATTACCAAACAAAACTTGAAGGAGTATGGTGATAAATAAACAAGGTAATGAGCTTATATTTTTTTCAATGTGGAACCTAAGCATTCCATGAACAAAGGCAAACAAACAAATATTCTTTAAAGGTATGTAACTTTGAGACTTTATTTCCAGCAACTAATGCTAAAGGTTCAACCTAAAAGTGAAAACAGTTACATTCGATCTAGAGGGAAAGGTTAGCTTTACAATCTCTTCTTATTAGTCTTAGTAAGTTGTAATTGTAATTCAGTGAATGACTCGTATTCTCATAAGATGTAGTTCAATGATCGTTGGATTCGTTTCTTCTAATTCTCCCTTAGATGCAAGTAACTAATAACCTAAAAGTTGAAAATTACTACTACTTAAAAATAAGTAGGATTTACATGATTTAGAACCTTCACTCAACAAAGGAAGTAGAAAGGAATGGCAGTGATTGATGAGTCTATTTTATATAGAGTTTTTAACCCGATTTCCCTAGCATTGAGTGCCGGTTTGAGCTCTTTTGAGCTCGTTTTTGTGTGATTTGATATGTTTGGACTTGTTTCCATTTGTTAGCTGTTTTTGTGCAGATTAGGCATTTAGGGCCTTAATTTGAGTTGCGGAACGAAAGTCCAGTGGTCACATGTGGCCCATAGAATATCCAAGGAGTTGCACAACAATTTTGGACGAAGAATGTGCTGAAGAAGCTAAGGAGCAACTCTCGCCCGGTCAACCGGGGGGTTTGGTCCGACCGGGCGAGCCAAAAAACTTCAACACACTTAAAGGCAATTTCACCCGATTGACCGGGCAAGAATCACCCCCAAAAGTGCTTGCGCGCCCAACCGGGCGAAATTCCTCTTAAGTTCGTAAAAAGTTGAACATCGTCGCCCGATCGGACGGTTTTTCGGGAGCCTTAATTTTTGCCTTTTTAGTCGGTTTTGTAAAAACTATAAATAGGGTTTTAGTATTATCGATTAATTTATCTTTTATTCCTCGTTTTAGGTTTAATACACTGAGTTTTCTCTCTCTACCTTTGTATTAACTCTTTGCTTTGAAGATTATAAAGATCGTTGATTTCGTTTCCATTACTCTTTGATAAATCATTTTTATATAGAGTTTTTAGGCATATTTAGGTTGCATTATTAGAGCATACTAGTTCATATAGTTGCATTTTAGGTGTCATTAGCATAGATTATCTATTTTGTACTCTATTACGCTTCGTTTGTGGTTTTCTTAATGTTTCAGGTAGTTTCATAGCTATTTGGACCTTTTCGAAGCAATTTTGGACGAATTGGATAATTCTTGTAATGGGAGTTGATGAATGGCGACTTTTGATCGATGAATTTATGTTTGTGGATGCTTCTCTTGTTCCTTGTAATCTTATTAAGTGAAGTAGCTTCCATGAGGATCGAGGCATATCATTCGAGAGTGAATTTGAGTTGAAAACGAAGAAATGCGCTAGTTCCGAAGTGATAAAAACCGACACATGTTCACTCTTTTGACCATAACTCGAGTTGTACAAATCGGATTGAAGTGATTCAAGTCGCGTTGGAAACTAGACTTGAATATCTTCGCAACGATAGGTCACACGCCTATAGACGATGCCTAGAATGCAAGATACAGCCATCAAAAATTGACCTTGCGAATCTGCCTGCGAACCAGCGCCCAACGGGAGCTTCTTCTCTTGCGCCTGAATTTCTGCCTGGCCCGCTGGCCAGCCAGCGCCCACTGGTCGGGCTCGACGGGAGACGCAATCTTGTGGTGGCTTCACTATTATCATCCCATCATCAAACTTCTTTTATTAGTTTACTTTATTATTTCTTTTTCTTTCACTCATTTAGAAATTAGATCAGAGGCAAATATAAAAGGGAGATTTATTTTATTTCTCACACATGCTTTTATTCCTAAAAACTCTAGTATTAAGTTTTGCTTCATCTCTTTCCTTGGAACCCTAGTTTTTGCTTCTCTTCCATTAATACAAATTCTAGATGTATTTTCTATTGTTTTCTTCTTTATTAATAATTGCTATTGTCTTCCTCTTTGTTATTGTTGTTTGTTATTATTGTTTTCATTATTTCTCATTCATGAATTCTAGGTTAATTATTGATTTTGCTCTAGTCATTTCAATTGTGAGTGAGTAGTCTCTTTTCTAGGGCAAATGGAGGGAAGCTATGTTTATACCATGATATTTATACTTTGAAATTTTGTGATTTATAGATTAGAGTTGTGAGTAATTCCAATTGTTAAGTTTTAATAGTTTGATTCTTGTAATTGGCCAATATCAAGAGTTAATTAATTTGCTAATAGAAATTAGAATTGAAAGATCATATTCTTAGAGGCGTCATTACAATTGGCAATTCTGAATATGTTAGCGATCAAACTGCATAAGTTGAATTGAAAGTGTTAATACCCTACCGAAGGATTAACCATTCTTTAATTACTCACCCTCTAGTTTATTTGTTATTGAATTGATTTGTATTCTTTGAATGGTATGAGCATGGTGGACCGAACGTATGCCCTAGACTTCTAATTTATTGATTAGACCATAATCTTGTTATTGTTTGTTTAATTTCTTCAATCCTAAATCCGTGACTTTGTTTAGTTTTTCCAAACTTGAAAGCCAAATTAAAAATAACCATCTCCCTGTGGATTCGACCCTACTTACCCTACTACACTGTTAGGATGTTTGCTAGGAATTATTTTTGACAGGTGTACGACATCCTATCACTCTTCAATCATTCGGTATTCTTTCTTACTTTGATGAATTCTTCTATTTCATTATGTTCATTGTGTTATTCATTATCATGAGTGAGTAGTCTTTTTCTAGGGCTTAGTGAGGGAAACCATGTTTATACCTATTTGATTGTGGTTCAAAGTTCTTCGGTATTTAGATTGAATTAGAGTAATTCATGTTGATTTATTATAATTGCTTAATTCATGTAGTTGCGCAATAACATGAGTTATGTTTAGCTAATAGGAGTTAGAATCGAAAGATCGTACTCATTAGAGGCTTGTTACAATTGGTAGATCTGATTATGTTGAGCGACCGTACGAGCATATGTTGATCTAAGAGTGTTAAAACCCGACCGTAGGATTAACAAAATACTCTAATATTCGAACCTCAATTCAAGTATTGTTGAATTATATTGTAGTGATTAAATTGGTATAAGCATGGTGGACCGATCGATTGCCCTAGGTTTTTAATTATTTGATAAACTTCCATCTGTTTGTGTTCTAGTTTATTCTAGTTTAGCTATTAAGCTTTCAATCAGTTTCTCTCTTGAAGTAGTTAAATAATTGAACACTAATCTATAGAAATCCTCTCCCTGTGGATCGACCCGTATTTGCCAGATTCTGCTAACAACAGACGCCGTGCACTTGCGGTATATATTTTAAAACCCATCAGTGATGCGTTGTTACCATATATACATCCCCTTTTGTAGTAAACTAGTCAAGGAATAGGAAAAATTTCATAAAACTACCTTTTATAATCAACTTTTTTCAAAAAACTACCTTTTAAAAATTTTCTTTCAAAAAACTACCTTATATAACAAATTTCCTTTCAATATACTACCATTTTACCATTAATGGGGTTTAATTACTAATAATTGAGTCACCATAAATTGTTTTTCTTTCTTCCCCTCTCGTTTCTTTTCTCTTTTCTCGCTACCCACCGACAACAGCACCTACGGCGATAATCATTTATCGATTATTATTAAATATAAACATAAAATGGTAGTATATTGAAATGAAATTGTTATATAAGGTAGTTTTTTAAAAGAAAATTTATAAAAGGTAGTTTTTTGAAAAAAGTTAGTTATAAAAGGTAGTTTTTTTAAATTTTGCCCAAGGAATAAAAGCTTAAGGCCCCAGATTTGACGGTGTCATTAGCATTTGTCTTTTTATTTCCCGTTGGCTTATATGATCTAGGGACAATATGATATTAATTTCCACTTAAATTAATTAGCTATAGGTGGGGTCGTGAGCACAATATTTTCCCTTAGCTTCTTAGTATTTCATTTTCTGTCCATTATAGGGTAATTAGTTATTGGCATATTGCGTAGACAATGGGTAATTAAGACTAGCAATTTATGCACGCGAAGCGTGCGAATTTAAAGTTTTGCACTTTAGTTTTTAAATCTAAAGGTTATCTAATAATTTTTCATAGGGTTACAATATATCATATCACTCATTCTCTTTATATTAAAGAGTTATGCACGTGAAACATATGTCAACTTGTTCATGATCAACACATATTTTTTCATGATAATTAGGCTTTCGTACATGAAAATGTTCAGAGGGATCGAACGCAATATGTACGGAGCAATAAGTTATCAATTTTTCGATTGTAATTCAACTTGAAATTATTTGATAGTTGTTAGAACCCTGATTTGCACTAAGTTGAACGAACTTGTTATATTGATGACGAATTATGAATGTATGTTATGTAAGAATTTAATTTAGATATAATTTAAATTTTAAGTAAAATAATGGTGTTTGTATTGTATGGGGTAATATATTTGAATTAGTAGTTTCAGGGTTTTTTTTCCTTTCATATAACAAATTTCCTTATTATTCAAAGATTTGGAATCAATGTTAAATGGAATATATATTTTTAACTTATATTGATTGACAATTATGTCAAATAGTTAATTATTTGATTTATTGAATATGGTTGTTTTTTTTTACTTTTAAATTTATTCTTTACTCCCTCTGTTTTTTTTTTTATCTTTCTCACTTGCAATCTTGACATTATTCATATTTAGAGAGAATCTTCTTAATTTTTTTCAATTTATAAGAAAAAATATAGTCATGTGGGGTCTTGTTTGATTTGTCTCAATTAAAACTTTATTAATATTCGATCCTTACAATTTTGCTAATTATAATGAAAGATATTTAAGTTCAAAGATGTGCATTGGAAGACGCGCACAAGAAAAGTGAGAAGGATAAAAAACAGAGGGAGTATTTTGAAGTACATGATTTATTGTGTGAGTAAGGGTTGGGGGATCATTTTATGTGGACACCATTTGCTCCCCTCTTCCCTTGTATAATAGAGATAGATATGGAATTGTACATCATGTAGAGCGTTCCATGACAATCCCTTCAAAGCCAATGCCATAAATATTAGTTCTTTTATGCCTTTGTGTGTGTGTGTGTTTGATCAACAACATTTTATCATTTCTATAATATTTGTGTTATGCACAAGAGTTTAGGCAATGTCACTTTCAAACTTTTTAGATGGTACTTTTTGACCCATTTTAATGTAAAATAATGGGGAAAAGAGAATGAAAAATCCTCATCTCTTTCTCTTTCCCAAACCTTAGCCTCTCTCTAAATCCTAGCCTCCATTAGTGTTCTTATAGGGGTTTATGCCGGTGGAAATCCCTAAATTTTGTTATTTTCTCCCCTTTATTGTTAGTTTTATTAGTTTATAGTTTATTTTTAATAATTGTCCCTTCCATTTTGAGGGTTGTCTCTCTCTCCTGTTGTGAGGGTTGTCTCCATCAATATAATGAAACTATCTACTCTCGCCATGAGAGTATTGATTTCTGGTTAACTTTGAACTCGTATTTATTGGTTGAAGATCAAGAATATTAAGATGAGGTCAGATTTCAATTTACTATAACATCAGGTATAAAAAATGTTAATACACATGTTTATAATTTCATTTAAAAATATTAACAATGTGTAGATACTAGGATTCAAATACATGACCTTTGAAATAAAATGTGAGAGTTTAACCACTAATCCACTACAAGACTTTAATGCTTAATGTTTCAAAGTAATTCATAATAAAGTCTTATAATTATATGTAATTATAAAGATATAGACAAGCTTTTTGAACTTTAGCATTTTTATTAAGCAATAAATTCTCTTACCCTGATTCCATTAAAATTGTTATTTTTATCCCAACTCCTTAGAAGTTTCTTTTAAAGAACTTATCATGCCATAACGTCCATTTTCATATTTTGCACTAGACAGAATATTACGTAAAGCTAATAAAATCAATTATGAAATTTATGAATAATAAGATATATTTGATTATTGTAACTAACCTGGGGCATCGCCCGGGCCAAAATACTAGTTACCATATAAAAAAACGGTTCCGAAGCGTTTATATTGGTAAATTGGATGAAAAAGTTCAATTGATGTTTTAGATTATCTTTTACATAAGGGTTATCATTATTGTAGACGTCATATGTCGATTTATTGATGATAATCAACCTATTCCCTTCAAAAAAAATGTGACATAAATGATGCAATGGGCAAAAAAACAAAAGAAAAAGAAAGAGATGATAGAATATGATAGGAAACTATTTATGCTTACTTATTATCCCCCAAATAAAATCTTGTTGGATTATATTTTATTTCAATGAAATCTTGAAATTAAATTCTTAACCTATGCCTTGTGGCATGAGTAAGTCCTTTTTTGTAATTAGCTATAATAAAAGTTATTATCATTATCTTGTTGTTATTATAATATTGGATTATGGATGAATTTATTGAAACTTATTATGATTTATTTCAGTTAGTATAAACTTATTAAAACTTATGATAATTTATCTTAATATATCGAATATAATTTAAACTTATTATTTCATAAATAAATAAAATTAATTGAAGTAGCTCAAAAGTGCTCCTGCATAAGAAAGAAAGAATGAGGACATGAACATGGCTGCCATGTCTTCTATGCACTAACATTCTATAGTAGTATTGTCTATTATATATGCAAAGATATACCTTTTTTTGGTGCAAAGTATTATATACAAATATTCCACTGCATAACTGCATATTCTCAATAATGCACTACACATAATTGTCATGGCATTACATTTGTGCATCAACACTCATTCACTCAACGTGGTACTTTGGCGTGAGCTTATAAAAACATACGCCAAAAGTGGTTGGAGTTATCTTAATTAAATTTTAAATTACAATGGTTAAAATTGTGCGTTGGGGAGCATGCACGATAGTTAAATTGTTAAAATTGAAACAAATATATACTACGTAGTATATTTTTGTTTTATTGAGTTCAATTACAGATAGTTTATTTCTATTCAGTGTGTATATTGTTCATTTGTTCATCTATAATATATTGTTGTTAGATAAAATCTCACTTCCTATTAAATTGTATTACTATTGGTGGATAACAGACCATCAAAAAAACCATTTGTTTTCCGTTTCACTGGACACAATTAATTTGTTTTCCATAATAGGATTATTAGTATCCTATTACTTTTTTTTTTAATAGAGTATCCTATTACTTCTTTCGTCTTATGTTGTAATTTATTTTATAGATATTAATTAGATAATTAGTGAATGGAAGTTCACCAATAGAATATGAAGTATTCCCTCCATTTCCAAAATATAAATCCTATTTACAGTAGCAACAAATACCAATGCAAGGAAGAAATTAAGTACAAAAGTGGATCATTTTCGTTTATTTAGATAGGAGAGAAAATGTGATTATAAACTGTGTAAAATCATGTAGGTTTAACAAGTTGGGTAAGGTAATGGGAAAGGGAACAACCATTTATCAAATAGAAAATAAAGTAAAATTGGAAAAATCATTAGAAATGAAGAGAGTACATATTAAAGTAGCAAAAATACAAAAGAAAAATAAGGTGGGTGCTACTTTGTTAACATTAATATGCTTGCAAGTTTGCAACCATCTTTCACAATTTATATTTTGGAACTTCTATAATACAAATCCCTTAACAGGTTCAAAGTTTAGTATTTGGAATTGAGTATCTATCACATAGAATTCCAATTGGATACTATTTAATTTACTTGATACCAATTAGATTATTTTTTAGTTAGGTAAGATGAAGAACCAATTGAACTGATACCTCTCGATAGGGGTGTTCATTTTGAAAAATGCGATTTGAATGCGATATGAAAATCGGACATCCGAAAACACCCGATATTTGGGATCAGATTGGTCAAATATATGATAACTAAAAAAATATTGAATTTTCAAAGAAGAGTTCAAAAATAAGTTGCAGATCAGATCACCAGACATTTCGGATATTTGACCGGATATCCGTATTGAATTCCTATGTTTCATATATTTTTGGATCTCCAAAAACAAAAAATCCCGGACCCGTTTCTGTTCTGAAAATTTCTTGATATTTGACCCGAAATACACGAACACACCAAATCCGAGTCGGAGATGCAAGTTACCTAGGTCAGATATGTATGCACACCCATATCTCTCAGCTCTCGTAGGAACCAACCAAGTTTGCATTTCAGGTTCCTTAGGAGTTAGGAGCAAGGGATGATGGCAAAGTTAACCTCACTAGAGGGCAGAGGCCCCTAGTAAGTTTTGATCCCATGATCTTAAAGTCAAAAAACCAAACATTTACCACTAGACCAAACCTTACTTGACTAATTAGAAGAATCATGAATACCTATAATATCAAGATACATAACACATTGATGTCTAACACATAGATAAAGCAACTTTTTTCAGTTAAAGATGTAATTTGTTTATTCCCTATATAGATAACTTGTGCACTAATTCTCACAAAAATACAATCTTTCCCCTACCCTCCAAAAAACAAAAAGCCTACTCTATAAAATGCAATCAAGTAAAAAGCAAGACCAAAAACAAAAGTTCAAAGTTCTAGCCATCTTTGGTGGGTGTGTGTCTTTTCTCTCTCCTTCACCTAATTATTTAATTAACATACCATCAACCACAAACCTCTAAACTAAATTAAAATTCCCATAAGTTAATTATATTTCAAGAAAGAAACATAACGTCAATGTCACAAAAGAATATAAATAATCATATCCTATATCTTTAAAAAGAATACTAATTATATTTCTTAATCTTTAAAAAAGTAAAAATAAGAATTCGGCTCAACTCATATTACTACTCCATCATTTTCTCTCTCCTCATATCCCCAAAAACTATTCTCTTTTCTTCTTCCACTCTTTTCATCTTTCTCTCTCCTCTTTTTTCTTTATTCTTTCACTCTTCAACCCTAATTCAATTCACTTTAATTTCTCTCAATAATTTTAACCCTCGATTTTTTCTTTCCACATTTATCATCAACTGTTGAATTGTATAAGTTCGAATTCGTATTATCAGATTTCGATCTTTTTTTTTTTTTGGATAAAATTAATTACTGTTTGTGTTTTAGGTGGACAGCTGAGAGTTGTGATCTGAGGGTTTTTGAGGTAAGATCTTGAAGTTTTCTTTTCTTTCTTTATTTGAATTTTGCTTAATTTCTTTGAATTGTTTGTTTTTTGTTCATTTGAATGCTGCTAATTATGAATTTTGGGGTTCAATTTCCTTTTTTTTTTTGTAGCTGTTGATTGTTTCTGTATATTTTTGGGTTTTTTTGGGTGGAATTAGTTTGTTTGCTATACTGAAATGTAGGTGGGGGAGATTTAGGTTTTAGGATTTTTACCTTAGTAAATTATGGGGTTTTGAGTATTGGGTATTGGATTGAGCTTAATTTATAGCTACCAAGGTTTATTTTTGCTGAATTTGAGTTTAATTAATGCCGAATTTCTTTTGATTACTGAGTATGATAAGCATTACTTGTGGTTTCTTGAACTCTTACTTAACCTGCCTTGAAAAAGCAAGCTGGTTAGGGATTAGGGTGGTTCTTGGATCACCGTACTAGGCACTCGAGTGTTGGTTGATGGCTGAGTATGTGGTTTATTGTGATATCTCAAGAAGTGATGGAGTACGCAT
The DNA here is from genome assembly GCA_947646795.1 of Beta lomatogona. Classification (NCBI taxonomy): domain Eukaryota; kingdom Viridiplantae; phylum Streptophyta; class Magnoliopsida; order Caryophyllales; family Amaranthaceae; genus Beta; species Beta lomatogona. The sequence goes on along the minus strand of CANSNZ010001059.1, from coordinate 2,544,413 downwards.
TTTAGCTAATTTAGATGCTAAAGTTGTTGGTATTGATGGGTTGTACTAGGGTTACCTTATTTGTGGTACGATTGTGTATTAGTGGGCGTGGAGACACAGTTTGCTATCTAGTTTGGTTAAATTAACCCAAAAGTATACCACTTGCTTGCGTGCGTGGTTTTAAATCTTGAATAGCTGTCGTGGAATCACTTTGACAGGCAATGTGGGTGATTTGCAGCTGTCAAGGGAAGCTTAAAAACCTATAAAATGCGGTCTTTAGTTGTGGCCGAGACCCGAGATTCATTATCAAGCCTTTCTCAGATTGCGGTTCAGCCGCGGTTTAGTGAATTCGGTTATATCATGAGATTCATTATTTGTGGCTTTTATGACAGTCAAGAAAAAGAAATCATGAGTTGATGAAATTATCTATTGATTTAGTAGGTAGCCACTAGCCAGTTAACCAATAGTATTACTTCCAAGCTGATTAACAATTATGATTTTCGTCCCGCCTTTGAGATTACAGGCGATTTCCCATTTTCAGTTGTCTTTGCTGAGCTATTTGATTCTGATACTTCCTTTTCCCTTAAGTGCTCACCAGTTACAATGCTGGCCCCTTCAGACTTGACATCCAGTTTAACTTTGTGGGCTTTAACAGAAACCTCCTGAAGAAGGGGGAATCTTATGAATAAAGTCTCACTTATCTGTATATTGATTACAATCTCATTCCACAGAACTGTCTGGGCTTTTGTTGTAGCTTTCCTCATCAACTTCTATATGAGGCTAGAATATAAGCTTTCATCTAAGAATGAGATCTAGTAGGATATTATAGTTCTTGTAATTTTTGTTTCAAATGCTTTTGACTTCAGTTTTGTTCATACGCATCTGAATCTAGGGTGTGAGAAAAGGTATTAGAGACTTGCACAGTTGCACTACAATGTTAACTTCGGCGTTATGAAGTTTCTCCCTTTTCTGTAGAGATATGTGATCTACTAGGCTCGTACTCTGCCGTGATTGTCAGAATGCTGAGATGTACTGGCAGCATTTTTGAGGAGGAGTTTGGCAGATGCAACAAGGAATTTTTTTTAATGTTATGGGATATTGTAAGATGAATTTTCAAATAGGTTGTTTTGCACGTTTGCCATGAAATATTAAGATTTATGGGCTGATACAAATTTAACAGTAGTTGGCCTTGAACTGAATTGCCTTTGTTTAGTGTCAAATAAAAGGAAGTTGTATAGTGATGCGGGTGCCATATATTACAGGTTAATACCCAATAGGTTTGTATTGCTGCTTTATTGTCTTATTAGCGTTCTTAATGGCTATGAGATGATATGATGAAATCTAGAGCAGAAGTTTTCAGCTTCATTTTGGGAGCATTAACGTTCACAAGTTTCTTGTACCTGTTTTGACTTTTGACAACCTCTTAACGTTAATGATTGGAGTGCTTGACAATTAAGCTGCAATAAATTATTGTCCAAATATATGTACATTGTATGAGCTTGCAATGTATGCAAATTTTTCAGTCATGTTTTCAATTACTTCAAAGTTATATATCTATCCCCTGGTGCGACACCTCTTTCTTGTTCCTTCATTATTCTTCTATATTTGAAACGTCTCCAAAATCATCAGCTCAGCTGGATGTTACATATGAGAATGTTTACTTTTCTATGCCGACCTTGCTGCCCTGTTTTCCCGACTATTCTGTGAGCTTTTAGGTTCTCTGTTTCACTGATACATTCATGGATACAGATGAAGTATGGTTATCTTCTTTGCGGAGTTGCTGACTAGTCAATATTTCAATTCTGTAAATGCAAACGTAATTGGATTATTAATTTTAGATTTTAATCATTGCGTCCTGTATAATGTTTCATACTTTCACACATAATCTTAGTAAGTGTATGCATATACCTGGTTCAGACTCTTGCTTGATTCTCACATTTAAATGCTTTCTGTACGCAGTGTTTACTAGTGACTGCAAGATAGAGAGTTAATATTCACAGCCTTGCTGCTGGATGCGAATGTATATGCTGAAGGCCTGAGGCTGAAATTGAATAACAAATTAATCAAGCTGAAGGTTTCTGCAGCCTTCTATGAGAGGGGAATCTTATCTTTCCGAAGAAAATGCAGAATACTGGCGTTCTTCCAAAGAATCCTTCTTTAAGAGTGACAACTCAGCAGTCTGCTCGCCGTTTGAGTTTCTGTTCGCAAATAACCACGGGGCAGCACTGCTCCCCAGTTGTGTTTCCTGAAAAACGTAGTAAAGGGAAGGCTTCACGCCGAAATGAAGTTACTGCTACCAACAATGACCCACAAACAGCGAAGAGGGATGAGCACAGAATTGACATAGGAGACGAACAATCTGACTTGTTAGGATATGATGTATTTTCAGGAAAGTTGGTTTTGGATAATCGGAAGACTAAGAGTAGTACTGATGCACAAACATCAACGGAGACGACAAACCATGAAGCTGCTGATGCCAAACTTACTAGCAAGGCGCTCGTTTGGGGATCAAATACATTATACTTGGAAGATGTGATATCGGTGAGCTATATCAAATTTGTTTTAAAGTCTTGTAGTAGGTTAAAGCTCCATCGTCCCTTTTGACCATTTTCTCCTCTCTTTTTGTTTTGTAGGTATCATATAACTCTGGCCTTAGACATTTCACCATACACTCTTATCCAATAAAGAACCGTGCACTTGTCGTTTCTTGTTTTATGAAGCCTCGAAGATGTCGGAAGGACTACCGGTTTTTGGCTTCTAACCCAGATGAAGCTCTTCAGTGGGTTAATGCCTTTGCTGATCAACAATGTTATATCAATTGTTTGCCGCATCCACTTGTATCTTCAAAGAAACAAGCTTCAGAATTCGTATCTAGTGATATGTTTTTTGAACCATTTGAACCTTATATCAAATGTAAGAGTCCACCCAAAATGCTTGTGATATTAAACCCACGGTCCGGACGTGGCCGGTCAAGCAAAGTATTTCATGGAATGGTGGAGCCGATATTTAAGGTATGCTGATTGATGAATTCCATTGATAAATTGATACATAATTTAGTGTCTCGGCATTGTCTTTCTGATGTTCATACAGAATATTCTAATTTCTGGTACTTATCCAAATTTAATTGACTCTTAGGAGTGCAACTGGTTTGGATATTGTGCCCTTTATGTTTCTGATTTATAAGGTGACAATTATTTGGCTCTGTACTACTCTCTTCTCACTTTTTCTATCAGGGATATTGATGTTTGAGTTGTGTGTCAGGGCAATAAGAAAATACAATGCTTTGAAGTGTCTTCCCATATAAAATTAGTGATGAATAATAGACGAGTTCGATTTCAGTTTTTGGATGGATATGCAGAGTACATGATCTGCTCATGGCTGTCATTATTTCAGCTTGCAGGTTTTAAGCTGGAAGTTGTCAAAACAACTTGTGCTGGACATGCTAAGAAACTTGCCTCAACTGTTGACTTTAGCACGTGTCCTGATGGTACTTGTTAATATTGGGACAATTTGCTTACATTTTTTCCCCACCATCTCTCTTTAATTATTCTCTCCTTTACCCCCCTGTTGTGCGTTGTAGGGATTGTATGTGTTGGAGGTGATGGTATTGTGAATGAGGTATGCCTTCAATCTTTCCCTATGTGGTATGTTCTGACTATCAGTTTTCTTGTGGCCTAGATATATATTATCATATGAAGGAAATATTTGGTTAAGCTCCATGCAGTCACGATTTCTATGTTCAATATAACACATTTTGTGAGCTGTAAAGAAGACATCAGAAGGTTTAGTTGATTCAAACGGGTGCACGGAAGTCTTGAATCAATCTATTCATATACTGTGCAGGTTTTAAATGGTCTTCTCAGTAGGGATAATCAGAAAGAGGCCATTTCCGTCCCGATTGGAATTATTCCGGCTGGCTCTGATAATTCTCTTGTTTGGACTGTTTTGGGGGTCAGAGATCCTGTTTCTGCTGCAATATCTATTGTTAAGGTTGGTTGTAATTTTATATTAAGCTTCATTAGCTGCTTAGATTTTTGTTACTTTTTTTACTTATGATGTGCAGGAAGTTCGTTAGTGCATTTGTATTGATTTTTTATGTCGCGCTTTTTTCTAATTTATTTCAATTTTTTTGGGCCTTTTTATCTTTTACCTTCTTGTAATATGCTGCTCTAGTTATCTGTAAGGTTAAGGCTACTGTATAAATTCTGTTCCTTTCCTTTGTTTTGGTATTGAGATGTGTTATTCTGTGTTACTAGGATAAGGAGTTGGCATTAGTTTGTTTCTGTTCTGTGGCTTATTCTCTCCAGTCATTTTTTCTTACTTATATAATATGCACTTGCTTGAGACAACTTTTCTTCAGAGATTTTCTTCCTCCCACACTCTATATTGGCTATTGAGCAAAAGCTCTGTGCCAATAAAAAGTGAATTTGGATAATTTTCTATATGTATATGTATATATGTATATGTATATGTATATGTATATATATATATACATATATACATATATACATATACATATATACATATACATATACATATACATATACATATACATATATACATATACATAAATATATAAGGTTCCCTAATGTCTAGTAATTTACGAGTAAATAATTGCTTGGAAAGTTTTACTTTTATAATAAATTAGTTTATCTAAGCTGTAAAATTGAGGAGAGTTACCTTGGATTTTAGTATTCCACGAGCATTATGAATGTCAGCTCTTGTTTTATGCAAGTAAGATCAACATGTGAGCCACTTTCTATGGTTCTTGATTTCAGGCCCATTCCTTATTTTATTCTTGTTTAAATTAGTTAGCTGAACTTCTGAAGTGAAGCTTTGCCATTTATTATGTTTTTTTGCCTGGCTCCAGGGAGGCCTTACAGCAACGGATGTGTTTGCAGTTGAATGGATACAGACAGGAGTAGTTCACTATGGGACGACTGTCTCATATTTCGGTTTTGTTGGTGATGGTAATATATCACACTTGCAATTTCTTTGATGTTGTCAATTTGGTATTTTTGAATAGTGAAGCATCATTTCTCTCTGAATTGTTTCTTTACCAAGTGACTGTAATCTGTAGCATTAGCCCATTTCTTAAGTTTACAATTTTTGGGGTATTACCTTCAGGAACTTATAACCCTTTCCCATAGATGATGTGCCATTTCTAGAGATAAATCTGGAAGGATATCATCTGCACCTAATTTTTCTATATCAGTGTTGGCTGAAAAACTACTCTGAGATGTGGACGTTTTTAATGATGTACTGACTATAGATGTTTGAATGTTACTAAAGGATAGCTCGAGATATTCCTTGTAGCAACCTCCAAAGAAAATTAGAATTATTGTTCTACTTCCCACAAGTTTTTTTAAAGTTAAATTTGTTATGTGAAGTCTTTTGATGTTTAAACTGTTTCGTATATGATGAGTGATTTTCCTTGTTTCTTTCTTTGCCAGCCCATGTTCATGAACCGGCCTTCCCCTCTGAAGATCTTGTCTTTTGTTATGGATAATTTTCTTCAATGGTGTCGGCCCAAGTCAGTGGTTCATCATATTCTGGAAAACGCCATAATTTCTATTGTTATTGGCAAACTCCTAGTAAATATGTGCAAATTGTCAATGCAGCTTCTGATTGCTTTTAGCTCATATTGTTTGTGGTGCTTTATATGTAGACAGAGAGCAAACGGATTGCTGGTAGTACCGTTGTAACTTTTATTGTGTCTGTGGAGTGAATGTTTTGCTTTGATGGGGAAATGCGGCTTCAAACATTAAGCACAAACTCTCTCTTGTATATAGCTATGTGGTTTATACATTCTCTGTTTCTATTGGACCACTTTCTTATTTGGTTTACCTCCGTTTCAGTGCTGGAGCTCTCTGAGAAATATCAAAAGCGGTTTGGTCCACTGCGTTATTTTGTTGCTGGTGTTCTCAAGTTTTTGTGCTTACCAAAGTATAGCTTTGAGCTAGAATACCTTCCAGCATCAACAGGGGCACCTGAAGACGGAAAATTTCTAGCTGCTGATCGGGAAGTAATTGATATGTCTGATCTGTACACTGACGTGATGAGGAAATCTAATGCAGATCGTCTTCCTAGAGCTTCCAGTTTGTCAAGTATTGATTCAATAATGAGCCCTAATCGGATGTCAGGTGTGGATATGGATACAACTGGCAGTATCACACGTGCCAGCACAGAGCCATCTGAGTACGTGCGTGGTCTAGATCCTAAAACAAAACGTCTATCTTCTGGGAGGAGGAATGATGTGGCAGAACCTGAGGTTATCCACCCCCAACTTCCACTGTCAACAACTCCCAACTGGCCAAGAACTAGGTCTAAGTCGCGGACAGACAAGGGATGGACTGGAATGACCACCACCCACGATGCAACTAGAAGCTCTTGGGGAAATACTGGACCAGATAAGGAGGATATTTCTTCCACAATGTCTGACCCTGGTCCAATCTGGGATTCTGAACCAAAGTGGGACACTGAACCCAACTGGTATGAAGAAAATCGCATTGAATTGCCTGGACCACCACCAGAGGAAGACGAAGAGGATAAAAAGAAGGAAATTACTCCTAGATATGAAGATAAATGGGTGGTTAAGAAGGGACACTTTCTTGGGGTTTTAGTATGCAACCATTCATGCAAAACTGTTCAAAGTTTGAGTTCTCAGGTGGTGGCACCAAATGCAGAACCTGATGACAATACCTTAGATTTATTATTGGTCCATGGAAGTGGAAGGCTCAGGCTGATAAGATTTTTCTTACGTTTACAATTTGGTCGACATTTGTCCCTACCATATGTTGAGTATGTGAAGGTATGATATGATTCCTTATTAGGGCCTTTTTTTTTTTTTTTTTTTGGAACTCTTGGTATAATGATTTTTGCATCTGTGAAGTATGAAACAAAGTATGCATGTATAGAAGTATGATATTTTTTTAATGAATGATGAAAGGCTGCTAAGCCTTCGTGTTCTTCAAGATAGCCAAGACCCTAGAAGGATGCTTGCTAGGTATTGAGATTATTCAATGGGAGGGAGTAAACTCCTATATCATGAGGTTGGTGTCATCCCCACAAGATGCTGTACTATGATGATTAGTTATTTATTTTAGTTACCAAAAAAAAAAGTTCTGTGGGTGGGAGTATTAACTCTTTTGGCACAAAATGTGCTCTGAGTTAGCATTGATTGTGCTTGCGCGTTCAGCTTCTCATTCCTGACAATTTACTGTTTTATATAGGCAGTTTAACGTATAGTGTGCTTCCAATTTGGTGGTGCTAAACCCTCTTGTATTGAAATACAGGTAAAATCTGTGAAGATCAAACCAGGAAAGCACTCTCATAATGGATGTGGGATTGATGGGGAACTTTTCCCCGTCCATGAACAAGTCGTAACTTCTTTGCTCCCTGAACAATGCCGGCTTATTGGTCGACCTCCCAGCCGACAAATATGAGGGTATTATTGGCAAGTGTAGATTGTTTTTCTTCAGTTTGCAGTTGGGGCTGGGTGCATGAGTTCCCGCTGCTTCTGTGTGTGGTAATAGAATGTGCAGAACATAGATGACATGTAAACATTTTAGTTTTTCTTGTGAATTGTGATCCATTCCCTCCTGCTATTTTCTCAGTTGCAGTGTAAGAGCTGCCTGTAAATTTTGTCAAGATAATGAATGCCCTGTTGTTGCTCCATTCTTTTTTGATCCACCCCTTGAGTCTTGACTACACACTCTTTGTTCTGTGTTGCTTACAGGCTGTTAAATGTATTGGGAATTCTGTAGTCACCTCGAACTTGTTCTCCGAGATATATGTACTATAAATACTATTCGGCTGTGCTTCACTTGATCATTATATGGTTTTATCTGAGTCCAAATCTTCTGTTGCACTATTTTGAGATTGTCCCAAATTATCACTTACAGGGGCGTTTTGTGTAATGTTGGGCAAATTATGGGTATAATTCTCTCTATTCTTGAAAAATTGCTAGTGTTATGCACTACATTTACATATCTCGGTGACAGTTTGTTAGTTATTTATTTTCAACCAATACATGTGTCACACATAAGTTATTGGTTCACATCATCCCTTGTTCTTCAACTTTTTTCTTAACTGAAATGAATGTTTAATAGATATGGACTAATAAGAATGACGTATCAAAAGTGGTGCACTGGTACATAAGAGCTATGTTGCTCGGACTCGGATACCCATGTTCGACACGGGTACGTGTTCAAGTGTCCGACTCGGCTATTTTTTGGAACTTTTTCAATTTTTTGGCACAAAACTAAGTGTCCGAGTGTCTCACCCATGTCCGAGTGTCGAGGATCAGACACGGGTACTTGAGGTGATACGAAGAGTTCAAGCAACATAGCATAAGAGTGAAATATGAATATTTTTCTATTTTATTTGGATCAGTGGCGGATTAAGGTTTGAAACCTGAACCTGGCAACCTCTAGTTAAAAAGTTTAATATTTAACCATTGCGATATAACTTTTGAGACTAATTCATTGTCTAAAACTTCCTCCGTTCTGAAATAAGTGAAATGTTTCCCTTAAAAAGTTCACATAAAGAAGAGAAACGTTCCATTTATTTCAAAACGGAGGAAGTATCATGCTAGTGCCAACCAAGAATAAGATAAATACAAATGAGCAACAATCTGACTAGCTACCTCAAAAAGTCAAAAATTAATTATTGCCTGGTCAATTAGCTCTGTATCAGTCTATAAATCTGCTCAAGACATACCTTCCCCCCTTTACAGTTCAACCATACAAACTGTTTTAGCAAAACATTAGTGACAAAGAATTGTAAAAACTTAACAAGTTGCAACCTCTGAAAATGAATGCCAACAATAATCAATAAGAAGACCATGCTCCCTTAACTACTTCCGGTTCAATTACAGGCAAATCACCATCAAACACTTGAAACTTCTTAAGAAGCATGTTTGCTAAGTGACCTGCTATATATCCAGGTCCAGCAACCATGACACCAAGACTGATGTAGGAGAACACGGTTTGCATATACGTCTTAGGAGGCCGTTGGGTGTACGCCTTTCCTATCGAAAGCAATGTGATGCAGATAAGAGAAACGGGTGCTAGTGTTGCGAGCTTGAGGTACTTGTTATCACTCTTGTAGAAGGAAAAACCATAGACAATTGGAGACATTAGGCCAAACATAAGGTAGGATATGATGGTGATTGTTGCATGGAGTAGAAAATGGCCTGGCCTCCCGAGTTGTTGTTCATAATGCTCTGTGTTCTGCTCTTGTTTAAGCGCGCGAAGCTGCAATATCAAGTGTTCAACTATCTGATCAGTTCTGTTTCAGTCTTGGAAGACCAGCATTGTAAGATTATGTTTAAGAGAAAATGTCACTTACATTATGAGCAAGAACAAGAAGTCCTCCAAAAACATTTGCCAGTGCCAAAGCTACTATATTCACTGGAACATGAAAAAAATGAACTTAAGAAACTATAATGTGCAGGTTATGATAATTAATCTTTTGCTCTCCGTTCCTATTAGTTCTTTCTATTTATAATCATTTTGAGAGAGAAAAAAGTCAAAGTAGGAAGAACAAATATGAACGGAGGGAGTATATGACAGTGACTTTCAAGTTAAGCCATTAGAATATCCGGCGATAACTGAGCTACCTATTTGGAACCAGCTTTCAAAAACTAGCTCATGGTTTATACCACAACACATTTTCTTTATTATTACTTAATTTTTTTTGCTCAGCCCGATTCTTCCTCCTTTTCCATTTGGTACTTATTCAAAATTCTTCCTTAACTAAAATTATTAAAAGAGGGGAACTGGAAATTGAGTGCAAAACAAGAAGTGTTACATCAAAACAAGGTGTACGTTACCTATCAAAATTCAGAAAAATAATTGTGGTTTTCTTTTTTTAGTACTTTTATTCACATATATATATCTTTTGATGGGTTTTATTCATATATTCCCAATTTTTCATCATATCAATTACGCTTTGAAATCATCACCTAACTCCATAAATTGACTTTGCAGGGGAAAAAAGGGAAAACTTAAAAAAAGTTCGATACAATGCAAGTCATAGCCACGTAAGAGGTTTTGCAAGCTCAATCCAAATTTGTGACCCAATTATTCGGCAGAAATATTCTAAATGACTCAATTGTCACCTCAAACCTTCTTCATCACCTAATTGTCGTCAACCACCATCCTCTTTTTTGGTTATCCAAATAACCCGACTTCGTCTGTATGAACATAAGATCTATCATTTCGTGAAACTCAAAATTTCTAACCGTAAAAAGTATGATACAACCACAAACATAACACGCAAAGGAGAGGCAAATACTCAAAATTTCAAAACCTCTATGTAAAAGTATGACACAACCACAAACATAATACATGAAAGAGAGGCAGAAAACTCACATGTAGAAGCGTCTCCACCCGCAGCACAAACTACGACACTTAAGCTAGTGATAAATTCAAGGAGACCACCATATACAACGGCTTTTATCACGTCCAACCGACACTCTTCAGGTATGATGCCAACTTTAACTGTATTGCTCTCTATTATTTCAGGCATTGTTACAATCATTTCATGTCCTGCATTATTGTTGAACTAGTTTGAGTCAAAGATGTTGGGTTTAAAGGTTGTTTATTTTCAAAGGAGGAGGTATACTACTTTGGCACATTTTTTATTCTAATGTTGTGCTTTTCATCAGGGACATTTTGTCAAAAAGAACATTTTGTAAGCAATTTTTGTTTCTTGTTCAAATATATATATTAACATTTTAGTCATGCATCAAGTGGGTAAGGTGTCAAAGATAAAAAATAAAAATAAAAGTTCTGATAAAGAATAGAAATATATTCCGAATATATTATCGCTATAAGGTGTTTTCACAATACTAATTTTTATAAGGTGTTTCGAGATAAAAGACGTTTTCAAAGGTGGTTTCTTAGAATTGCTTTAGAAAATGTATTTGATGTGATGCTCTTGTTGTTTAAAGATATGTTTATTTTGAAAAGGATCAAGTGATAGCTTCTTTTTTGGAATGTTCAGATTGGATACTATATACTATCAGTTTCTTACCATTTGAAGTGCTCTTCTTATGACCAAATCTTTTCTTCTATTGAACTTTTGAAACATTAGGCTTTAAGTGCTGGACATGTCCTAGTATGTGTGTTTTTTATTGAACTGTAGAATTAAATATTTACCTAAGAATTACTATTTTTCTTTTGACAATTACTATTACTACACAACAACTCCCAAAGGACAGGTTATAGGAGAACTTGAACCGAGAATTTATCTCTTGTGGTTTCCCACATATCATTCATGCAATTCTTTCTAGTGCCGTATATATGTTCTTGTGAGCTTTGCAGAGTTCATAACAGTTATGAACCAATTGTGTTCATAACATTGAATTATTAGGAACCCAACGAAAAAGTAGGGAGGTTTTCTTGGGGAAGGGTAAAAAGTATCAAGGCCTCCATAGTGCTCCAGGAAGCACCTAGAACTAGGTATTTCCTCACATTTTTTTGTGCATTTTAAATTTTACATTTTACTCGTTTGAGCAAAATATGTGACAACTGACAAATGTGCAAAAACATGCGATTGGGGGCACATAGTTCTCTGTGTTCCCACCTAAGAATTTGCAAAAAAAAATATATAGGGCTGATTTGGGTAATTTGAGAAGCTCTATAAGAGGCTTTATTCCTAAGCATTTCTCATTCTCCTGCAAACCCATTTTCTTCATACATATCAACTTTTGAAATTCCTTCATTTTCTTCATCTAGGACAAACTGTAGAAGAAAAATCGACGAGTAATATAGAACGGAGGAAGTACTACATTTTGTAATATAACGCACCTGGTACTGGAGGGATGGTCTCTTCATCAGGAGAAATAACTCTTCTATGTAGAATGATTCTCTGGGTAACGTATGAGTTACAACTGGAACAACACAAATCATGAATTTCCTGCTCATTTATCATCCTTTCAACCCGAAATTCCGCTACGTCTGTTTCACTGGAAATAACTCTTCCATGTGATTGTGAAGTGACCCTTTTCGTGATATATGAGTTACAAGTAGCACAATTCAAGCAATCATGCAGCATCTTCTGCTTCTTTATTACTCTTTGAGTATCAAATTCTGCTGCTGATGAAACATGTTTCTGAGCAGAAATTGTACTGATGTCTGTCAGCCAAAAACCAAACAAATCTATTAATTGTAATCAGTTCTGCTGAAACAAAAGAAATATACAGAAAATTAAAGGCATTTTCTATGCATTTTACAGCTTTAAACCAAGTACTCTTACAATGTTACAATGTTACATACATTTTTGTGCATGAGAGTATTTCAGACATGTAATTTACATACTTACATGGCTTTGATACGTGATCAATGATCACTTATGTTACTATGTAGCACGAAAACAATTGGGGTTGCGGAAACAGAATCGTTTCCAATGTGGGGAAACCTCAAGTACAAGTCATTTCCGGGCTTCATTAGCTAAGCCCGGAAATGGTTGAGAATTTGAGAAGTTTCAGAAAATGGGAAAGCTCATGTATCTGAGATTTTCGTGCTTCATAGGTGATCACCACCACATATCACAACAAAAACTTAGGTGCCATTGAAAAAATAGAAGGCTATAATTAAGTTTACCTGCATTTTGGGCTACATTGATGATATTTTCTCCCTTCATGACCTCCTTAAAGCTACCTTTTCCAACTTTATTAGGAATAGATTCTTAAAAAACAAAACTCTCCTCAAAGATTTGAGATTTTTCGCTGTTATTGATAATTTTTGGTGTTAGATATTCATGCTTGCAAAATAATAAGAATGGGCTATGGAGTTTCTCTGTATTGTGAGACCAAGCATACTTTATTTTAATCTGTAAATCCTCTGTACTTCTTATCCTCTCTGGAAAAAGATTTTCCATTTTCTTAGACCTGTCAAACCTACTATGATAAAATTAATGATCTTCAGCTTTACTCAGTCTCATAGTAGGCAACAATCAGATGAACATGTTTATGTTTTTTAACTCAATGATACACAACCCTGTTTTTTTTTTTGGGTGCACACTATGATTATATTATAGAGTGTAATTATCATAATGATATAGTTTAGCTGGCATAATAATGGATGGTGTGGTGGAAGAGCATAAAAGATGATGGGTGATGGTAAGTTGGTAACTGGTCATGAGTTGGCTACACACAATCAGATTCTTGGTCAATGCTGCCTGAGAGCTAGGCATCAAAATTGTAAAATTTTATGATATGGTGCACATCCTGATTCCTGTCTTGCTAATATGGGATTTCTCTAAGGTCCATTCTGAATTTAAGTCGCATTTTGGTTTTGGTAAGATCCATTTTGGTAATCGGTCTCTTATTAGACAATTTGATCAATGTTTTTGGTTAGGGCACTTAACATTTTACCTATTCCTCTTAATTTTTGAGTATTTTGTCGTTATTATGTAACCGTTAAGATTTTTGCATAGCTATTTAGGTATTTAACCTTTCATCTTTTTTTTCTTTTGTAAGTTTTATACTTTGTTTTGTTTAACTAATTGACCGTACAATCAATTTGACGATGTTGGATGGAAAAAGGAGAGACTTTTGTGTTTTAGGAGAGCTTCATCCTAGAAAAAAACTTCGGCCAATAGAGTCGGTATTCGTCTGTATCCATTGTTATGTCAGGACTCAACTATTCCAATAAGAAAATGAACAATATTTGAATGCATTATAGAATTATTAAGAAAATGAACAATATTTGAATGCATTATAGAATTGCAGCTGCTCAAGAAAAAAATAGAAATGCCTTTTCTTCTTATTATGTTCCCAAAAAACTGTTTATGTTACATTAGCCTACAAAGAATACTAATGATCAAAGGTCAAGCATAAGCTCTCACTCACTTTTCAAATTTCTAGTAGTACAACAGAGCCTAAAAAAAGGACAAAAAAGCACTCTCAAATACAGCAATGATCAGTAAGACGACCATGTCCCCTTCATTGCTCCTGCTTCAAGCACAGGCATCATAGTGACAGGAGCCTTAGGGTCGAACACACCGAGCTTCTTAAGTAGCATGTTTATTAGATCACCAGCAACATATCCAACCCCCGACACCATGAATCCCATGACGACGTAATAAAAGATGGTTTTTAGATATGACTTAGGAGGCCTTCGGACATATGCCTTTGCTATAGAAAGAATAGTGATACAAGCAAGTGAAGCAGCTGCTAGCGTCGCGAGTTTGTAGTCCTTGTTATCACTCTTGCGAAAAGCAAAGCCGTAGATGACAGGAGATAGTAGGCCGAAAACAAGGTAGGATAGAATGGCAACAACTGCATGCAGCACATAGTGGCCTGGCCTTCCTAGTTGATCTTCATAACGCTCTGTTGCTTGCTCATGTTTCAGCACCCTTAGCTGCAGAGCGAAGATATCATGAGATACAATCCTTTCTTTTGTGGCAGATCTAAACATATATTTTTTAAGTCTAATTCATTAAGACAGCGTTTGATTAGGAGGGAAATAAAAAGTCATTGAACATATTTTTACTTAATCCTCTAAAGAAAAAGCTCCTATTAGGAGCTTTTTCATTTTGAGAGTTTTTATTCCAAAACTCTCTCTAAAACTCTCTTTTACCAAACACCCCTTTAAGAGTTTTTGACTAGTCAAAACTCTAAAAGTGGTCCAAAACTCTCTTTTTGCTCCAAAACTCTAATTGCCAAACACCCCCATTCTACAAAAGCTTTATTTGGTTAAAAAAAAGTGTAGAAAGTCCTCCCAAAGATGGAAAACATTTTCCTTTTCAGTATAAGGAATGCCACATTTTCCTCCATATTTCCTTACCTTCCCTTTTCTTTTCTCCCATCCACCCTCTTTCCCTCCCTTTTTATTTTTCCTTTTTTTTCTCTACCTTTTCTTCTAAGAAACCAAACAAAACAAAACTACTTTCACAATTTTTTGTTTTCTCTTGGAAAATGTTTTCCATGGAAGATCATTTTTCATTAAAAATTATATTCCACTCAACCAAACAGAGCCTAATTGATTAAGAGATTTCCTTTCTTTAAGTTGTAGTTCTATAATTATATGTATTCTACCATTACACACATTAAATTTTCTTTTTGTCTTAATGTAGTTCCAACCCCGCATCATAATTTATTGTCAGGATTCTAATTCTTTTCTATAGTACTGGGATTTTTATCACTTTCTGGACAAAAAATTTGTCACATAGGCAACAAAAATGCTCAATTACTACGAAAAAGGATGTTCAAAATTTAGAACTCTCAGAGCCAAACTTCTGGCTTAAAAGTGGCAACGACTTATGTACGTTTACTTTATTATGCTTGTAAGAAGCCAAAATGATACTGATATTAAGCTGAGATGCAACTTACACTATGAAGAAGAACAATCAGCCCTCCAAAGACGTTTGCAAGCCCCAGAGCTACAATATTCACTGCAAAAGACACAAGATAGGACAATTATGATGGTCATGCAGCTTACCAAACAACTTAGTGAAATAAGAACTAGCGATTAAGGCATATATAGCTTCTACATATACCTCAAATGCAACCACAGACATTTCTGAATTTATGCAAAGCTACCATCATTTGCATATATTTTAGACTTGATGAAAGCCAGAAAACTCACATGTGGTGGCATCTCCACCAGCTGCAGAAGTTATTACACTTAGGCTGGTGATGCATTCCAAGAGACCGCCATACACGATGGCTTTAATTATGTCCAACCCAGAAATTCCAGGTCTAGGAAGTTCAAGTGGATGTTCCAGGAGTGATTGCTTAATGCCCAGTGAAGGCCCTGATCCAGATGCATCAGGATGTTTGACTGAAGTTTGGGGCATAGGCTCATTAGAAATCGTCACGATCACATCCAGTGAAGGCCGTGATTCAGATGGATCACGCTGTGTAACTGAAGGTTGAAGTTTAGTTGCATCAGGAAGTGGCACGATCACCTCTTCTGTATTATAATAACATTTTAAGTCAATGATATACGACATAAAAGACCGTTTTTCATTTAAAAAGTTGAATTTACGAATCCTACAATTCATTATCACACCAAGAATAACATAATGAACACAGAAGGCAACATCTCTAAGGAATATTATACTACTATGACTTAGTAAGAACAGAGAGGGGTACCGTTTGGAGGAGTTCGAGGAGCTTCTGGCTCAGGTGGTGACAGGATGTCTGCATTAATATGCAAGCAATATTAAAAGCCTCTTTAAAGATCATTATGGAAATTATATCGTGCTACTTATATTTCAGAGAGAGAGAGGAGAGATACCGTCACCAGGATTTATGGGAGATGTAGGCTTAGTTGATAATAGTTGCCCTACATCATAAAAGAAATAAATAAAAATAAGCTTCTTATTCTGCTACTGACTGACTTGGAGATGATGAGGTCGAGAGGCTATACCGGGTTCAGCTTTTACAGGAGGTTGAGGCATAAGAGGTGCTTGTATATCTGCATCATAACAAATAGAAAGCTAATGAGTCTAATTTACGGCTGGAAACTATGTTGTAATATGAAAAAAATGTTTGACAGAATAAAATCTGGAGACAAAGGTAAGATGAATAAAATCAAAGGGCAGAATTTACCATCGGATGGTGCTGCAGGAGTTTCCCTCTCATGGTGTACGACCCCTGTACCTGCACGGTAGAGACATGCAGCAGCGAGACAATGAGTCTCTTAATTTATAGAATTGAATTTAAAGTTGAAATTAATGAAATATTTAATTTTTTAAATGCAAGACTTCAATAATCCAATTGTTTGTTTTGTTTGGGGAGTTTCTTCAAATGGAAGGAGCAGAGATGGAATCAGACCATTTTCTGAAATGGGTAATGAATTTTACTTATTTAACTTTCATTGATAGCAGAAAAGGGTTTGAAGATGGTATTCTACCTGGTTCCTTTGAAGGTTTTGATCTGCTTTCATCCATGGACGGTTGACAGCAAGTCATGAACCACAATGGAAAACCTGTTTCTGCCACTGCAGTAGAGGTTTAGTTAGAACTTAACGTGGAAAAGGTCAATCACACACAGAAATGCAAGCACAGATGTGATTAGGTTGAGTGAGCAAGAGAGAGCAATGGGTACCTCCTCCAGGTGTTACAAGAGGTTTCTGTTCAGAGGGTACAGAGACTTCAGCATCTTTACACAAAAAAACAATAAGCCTGTTAATATATTGCTAAAGATTTGGATCACAATACTGATTGATCAGAGAGAGGTGGGAGGGAGGGTGTACCATAAGTAGGCGTTTTGAAAGATTGAGCAGTAGAAAGTGAAATATCTACATCAAAGCATTACAGGAAGGAGACCAATTAAGACACTAATTTACAGCTGGAAATTGTATAACACAACTAATTCAGATTATGACTGTAACACAATATAGGAGGAAGACGATGAAGCTCTTTGAACGCAAAAATAGGAAGAGACTCACCCTGAGATGGTGGTGAAGGACGTCCACTCTCGTGGGGTGGTACTTCTGGACCTGCAAAGTAGAATCAGGTAAGCATCAGCCACCTGAGGATTTGACTTTATGCTAAACTAGAGTCACAGGCTGACAGCCTTTGATAATTAAGCCAAAAAAAGTTTTGGTTCATGCAGTAATCTTCTAGCAAAAAGAAAGCCGAAAGGTATTATTTTTTGAAAAAGCTCAAGTAATTGCACACAAGTAATGAGTCATGATTTCTCACTGCTAAGTGCTAAGTTCAGGCTTCAGAGGTAAATCACTACAGTGCAAGCCTTACAACAGCAAAAAGTGGACAACAGGCTTTCTCACAAATGCTCATCACTACAATGCAATATGGGTATATTAGCACTGGTGAACCTTGACATTAGGAATCGCAAATTCAAATAATTTTATATATTAGCATTTGACAGGATTGCACTGGTGAACTGGTTAAACACACTTGTTTTCGGGAATGTTATATAGGGAAGAAGAATCATTACTGCAGTATGATGGAATAATGATTTCCCTGACAAGGCTGTGAAGGAACTTGGACATCTAACACAGACAGAAATGTTGTGCGAGAATGCATAGTTGTGTCTATCTGCGTACGTGTGTGGGAAAAGGACAGAGGGAGGAGAGCTACCTTCGTCAGATATTGCAGGATCTTTCTGTTTAAGTGGTAACTTGATTTCTGCACCATTAATCAATGAAAAAATGATAAGACTAAAAGTTTATTGCTGATAAAAGTTGTGAGTACAGCAAGCTACTGAAAAGTTAGCCAAGAGAGAGGTACCGTCAGCAGGGTCTATGGTAATCAGGGGCTCGTTAGATACTGCAGAATCATAGGAAGAAATGGCTATAATTTAGAAGAACTTACAATTGGAAACTCAAGACATGCTAATGATTAGAGAAGGGGGGAATGTACCAGATTCAAGTACTGCAGGAGATTGAGTAGGAGGTACTGGTGTGTCTATGTCATATCACAATAGAAATAGAAACAATTAAGTCTCTTGCTTATAGATGAAAACGTAAAAATTCAGTAGGATGAGGGGAAAAAGGAAGTTTCTTAAACAAAGGTTGGGTAGAGTTTAGCAATTTACCATCAGATGGTGCTGAAGGAGAGTTCGTCTCACGGGTTGGGACTTCTGTGGCTGCACAGCATAAACACACAACTATTAACCCGCTATAAATGGTGTCAACAACCCACCAAATAAAACTATGCTAATTTCGAAATGATTCAGGAGAAGAAAGGTTTTCATTTAACCTTGGGTGCTGTCATTTCTGCATCATATAGGAAACATTGAAATGTTTAATAAATGCATACTACATAAATATGAACAATGAGCTACTTTTCAAGTACATAAACCTTTTCCTAAATTGCAGCTATACATGCTGCCAATACATTACAAGTTATTGACATAATTTCTTGTTTAATGTTTGTTCGAGATAAGAAAAGGGTTTGAGGTCAATGATGATGTACCTGGAATTGATGATTGCTCTGGTTTGACTTTGTCAGAAGGTTGACAGCAGCTTAGGAACCAGAGTGGAAAATCATTGCCTGACAGTAAAGGATTATTAGAACTCAAAGCAGAAGTCACTCGAGAACAGATACACCTTAAACGTCAAAAGTTGCAATATGCAGGGTGAGTTAGAGACACACACAGAAAATGAAACATACCTCCTTCAGATGTTACAGGAGGTAGAGGTTCTGGTTCTAACGAAATATCTGCATCATTCCAGAAATATATAAGGATAAGCCTTCAATCAATTAATGGGTAGAATATCTAGCCTGTTAGGCAGCTACTAATAACAAGAAAGAGTAGGTACCCTCAGCAGGTCCAGTGGAAGGTGGTAAGTCTACATAATCACAGAAAGAAGAGCAATAAGCCTCTTAAGAACTTACAATATGAAACCTTAACTAAACCAGATACTAATTGACTGAAAGAGAGAAAGAGACACAGAGTAGGGATGTACCAAGATCATCAAGTATTATAGGAGGTTGACCTTTGTGAGGTGCGGGTGTATCTGCATTACAGCAACATATACAGAATTACAGACCTTTAAGACTCCGATTATCAGATGGAAACTAAATCATACTACTACTTGGATTTTGGAGTCGTTGACTGCTAAAGACATCAAAGCATAAGGAGGGAAATGAAGTACTGGTGAACAGAACAGTATTTTTTTTACTTGTTACTTTTAAGGGGTGGTGGGGGGAGGTTTGATGGATAAGCACACAATGATATGATATTTACCATGAGATGGTGGTGATGGAAGTTCACTTTCAAGGGGTGGGACTGCTGCACCTGCATATTGGAACAAGTACTAGCACCTTAAGAATTTGGTTTCAGGGTCCTTCTAACAGAACTACATAGCCACTAATTCCAAATTGAACAGGGAGAAGAAAAGTACCATCATCAGATGTTGGTGGGAGCCCGGGTCCAGGCTTGGGTACTGTCTCATATGCATAAAATAGAGGGTCAGAAAAGAAGAGATATATCCATAGAATGTGAAGGGGACAGTAAACCTCATTTCAAAAGTTTGTCAGTCAAATGCTCTGCTGAGCTTAGATAAAATATATATGCCAGCAATGTATATCACCATTCCTGAGAGCTTACAAATATAAATTTTTGTTTTTTGTTCTCATATCTAAAGGTTTTAAAATTTAAAGCCAATAGCATACCTGGCTTCTCAGTATGGTATGGCTGACAGCAAGTCAGGATCCACAAAGGAAAAGTCGTGCCTGCCATTAGAAGGACGATGCTTAAAATGTTATAGAAGAAACAAAGAATGCTAAAAAGTAAGAACTCAAAGCAAAGTTTTATTCAAAGAAGAAATGGAAGACATCTCTTCAAACTCATCAACTAAGGATACCTCTGCCACCATCTATTTCGGTTTCCACCGGATCCGTGGATTCGGCTGATGCGTCGCCTGCAAACCCATCAAACAGTGATGTTAAAAAGTGATGTTTAGTCTATCCCATTAATATAATTAATCTTAGTTTCTAATTGATGCTGACAGCCTAGTTTACTGCTTCATTGTCAAAATGTTTTGTATTCCTGATGGTACTGGTTCATTAGGGTGTAAATTTTAGCTTTGTCTACAGGGTATCAGACTGAAATTTCAAGAAATTGCATTATAAATACTACTACAATATTATTTCAAGGAAAGTCAACACTACTTCAAGGCAACGATGATCAATAAACTAATTGTCAACAGAGGAATTTGAGAGTTCAGACAAATACTTTACCTGGCTGTAGCAAGACAGCTCGTTTAGGCTTGAATCTCCAGCATAGAAAACCATCTCCTGTTAAGTTAGATACAGAGTTTAGAACCAAGAAAATGTTAAAACTTACAAGCAGAAAAAAGAAATGCAATATCCTAGCTGAAGTTAGTGGATTGTATCTAATGCTGCTTTGTCCAGTAATAGTCAGACACTAGAAATACAAATCTTAATTTCATAAAAGGCTAAAGTGTACTAAGAAGTTTATGGGAAACCTTAACAGGATTACATCAATCATTTCTCAACTTTAGTTCCCGAATGGCCTATTTAACTCAAGCACGTTTTTAGCTTTCAGCACCATGGCTCAAGAGAGGAACTTCAATTAATAGAGATAGTATGAAAGTCTACCTTTAGGAACGAAAATGCTGAAGCACGAAAAGCACGAAATGGCATTAAGACGCGCATCTGGAGCTACTTCATCTCGAGAAAGTTCATTTTCTGGCTCCCTTTCATCTATCTCAGGAACTTCATCAGGATTCATGGGAGTCAATATACCATCTTTTTTTGCAACACTTTCATCCTTGGAAATATCTTGGATTTTTCTTTTTCTTCTTTTCAGAATGACTCGTTTGGTAATACACGAATGGCAATTAGGACAAAAGAAATCATGTGTTTTCTGTTCCTGTATCACCCTCTCAACATCATATTCTTCAACTTCTGGTTCAACTTTTGGTTCAACTTCTGGTTCAACTTCTTGAGTATGGCCTGTTTCAACAATTTCATTTTGGCCATTTACAATCAGAGTTTTGTTCACTATGTTTTCAGTATTATATGTCTCAAACGGCGTGTCATTGACGCCGTTTGAGCCCTCATCCAACAAGCTCTCCACATACTTGAGTCCAACAGCACTTTCTGGGCTCTTAGAGAAACTAGAAGTATTCAGTCCGGTATCCGTTTCCTCATCTCCTCCATTGATATCTGGAAGAGAGTATTCAACAACACCATCCCCATTTTGTTCGACACTGAATCCATTGCTGTCTGCAACCAATATACAAGTTTTACCAATATCAAAGATAAGCAACACTAAATTCCATTTACAGGAGATATATCTGGACCAGAAATATAAGGTATATAGAAAATTCATTGAAATTTAATTCCTTGCCCAAATATTCATTGAACCATAGACAAATTAGTTTACTTGGGTAAAAAATTGGCTTAATTAAGAGGTTGGAATTTACTGAATGAAGGGGTGGTTTACAGTTCCATAAAAGATCACACCTCAAATCTTAGTTCAGTAGAACTCAAAAACTTTCCTAATCAAGAATTGCAGATATGAATCTAGCAAGCAAAGAGTTTTCCAAAATTACCAAAAAGAGGAACTACTTACAGCATTTCATATGCAATTCACCCAAAATATGAAAGAAAAAAACAACAACATTAGATGAATTACTAATCAACTACACCTTCATACAAATTATCATTTGTCAATTTTGGAGCAAAAAGATCAAATCTTTGGAACTGGGTAATACTCTAAAATCATGGATAAATCAAAATTAACTAAAATTCCCTACTTTTTAAGACATTTTACTCAAAACCCACATTAAAATTATTAAAAGTAAAGATAATAAACAGTGCCCCATCAAATAAATTGACTTGCAAAAGTAAAAAAAAAAGTGGGTCTACCTCCATTTTGTGCTACATGAATGTCATTATTCTCTCTATTATTGGGCTCCTCTTCATCAGCTTCAGACAAAGCTTCAACAGCATCTTCTTCAGTAACAAATTTACCCTCAATAATATCATGATTTTCACCATTTGTAATAATAATAGTATTATTACTATTATTATCCATACTTCCAGAATATTCAAAACTACTGTCACTTGTTAAAGTACTGCTGTCACTGCTGGTAGAATTGTGACTTTTAATTGGAAGGTGAGATTCAAATCTTCTTCTTCTTGTTTGCAAGTCTGCACCAATGATTTCCTCATCTTCTCTCTCATAAGGGACCTCCATTATCTTGGAGCTTTCAAAGATGATGCTGTCATATGATTTTACTTGGTCTCATATATATATGCATTTTGTAACATGTTAATTAAATGTATTTTTTAAACTCCACTAAGCAACAATACTACCAATATATTTTGCTTTAGAGTCATATTTTATGTAGGTATATGCCGTATATCATGATCATAATGTCACAAGGGTAGGTGGCATGATGTTAGATGGAAAGTAATAAATGGGGATGGTTTGCTCATCGCTGGTTTGGTTAGTTGACTAAACAATTATCCAACTCGTTTATTAGTCAAGGCTGTTTTATAGGGTATAATTGGATATTGTGTAGTAATGTGAACATGGATTTTGAGGTGGTTTTGCTGTTAAGCATCAATCTTAGGAGTATTTCGTTACACATTACACAAATAATTAAACAAAAGAAAGAATGATGTCCATTAAAGTAGAATATATACACGATAGTCGATAGCAGTATGCGAATTGCCATCATACATTAAAGCGATATCATGTAAAAATAATATTTTCCTCCTTTTTACTTAATATAGATGACACAATTTGACTTTTAAACTATTCACACACTCTCATTTGACCGCGTTTTGTGATTTTTACATACGGAAATATATAGTCATGTGGGATCTTGTTAGATTCGTCTCGATATTAGAATATCAACTTTTTATAATTTCTACACGTAGGGAATTAGATATATTAATCGTTAAATATATATGTTGACAAGTGTGCTCGGAGAAGTATGTTAGTATTTTGAAACACAACAAGTATGTAACAAAAAGTAAAAGAACTCAACATAAAATTTAGAAGAATATTGTGCTTTTGGAAGGGCTAAAAGAACATTAACAAAAAGCAAAAAATAAATAACATAATGTACTAAAAATACATATGTAAGCATTCCTTTTTCACTTTCTAGGCACTTTCAATATTATATCAAAAATTTCAAAGAGGTGAGATTAATCTTAAGAGAATGCAGAGTCATGCATAATGCATTAAGTAGTAGTACAATAATTGAATTTGAAGTAAATGAAACTAAACCACTCCATGTGAAATGAGGAGGTACAAGATAACAAGAAGATATGTTTTGATATATTGCATGGAGAAACCTTTAGAAAAATGACATTTAATAGTAGAAGAATATTTCGTTATACTGTTATAATATATTTTTATTTCTGATGAGTGACAAACAAACATGAGAGGTAAATGTATGCCAACTTTTATGGGTTGGGTACTTGGGTACTTGGGTTGGACGGGTGAGTGGATTAATTTGCAAACGAGCGGGTCCCACAATTGGAATTTGGACGATCCATATTGTATGGAGAAACCAACAAACTGCTGCGTTGATCACGTGCCTATTAAATTATCATTGACTACCCGTGGCTTCTTGAAAAGTCAACATCCAACAAAGCTGACATGGTAAAATTATACTTCCTCCGTCCTTTTATTATTGCAATATTTCGCTTATTTGAAAGTTTTATTTTATTTGCAACATTACTAAATTTGACTATGTTTTCTCTCTATCTCTGTCCTTATTACACGGATCCCTTTTTTCATATCTCTCTTTTTCTTAAACAATGTGCAACTCCTATATGTTGCAATTGTTAAAGAATGAAGGAAGTATATACAAGTATCAAGTAAACTATGGCTTACATATATAATAGGTGATAGTTTAGTGGTATTGACACAATTTTTTAATATCACAGAGTCAGATACCATTGCATTAAGAGTCATCCACTCATTCCTTGCAAGAAGAATCCTTAACTTTCCACCTAAGGGATTTCAACTTACCTACCAAAAATAAAGTAAAAACGCTTTGGCCTACTATCAAATGTTTGACTTCATGACTTTAATAATATGTGATCAAACCCCATTATAGGCTATATAGGGGTCAAGTTTCTCTCACAATCCCCCATATGAATATACCCGTAAAAACTGTGACCGTGAATTCAGTAGAGCCCTTCTCCCGAAAGCTATTGGTAGAGTATTAGATATCAAGTCTACTTTGCACATATTGACTTTAGGATATATATACCGCCTTCTAGTCATAATCTCTTATTTGCATTCAATTTGTTTTATACTAATCCCTTCGTCACATAATGATTTGAACACTTGTTGATATGCTAATTTTAAAGAGATAAGTTTAGTAAAATAGATGTAACAGGAGTTTGTGGGGTATATTTTTATTAAAAAGTAGCAGATGTGAACAATATGATAGGAGTTAATGGTGGGCTAGCTAAAAGGGTGTTAGAAAAGTAACATAATAGTGGGATCATGTCAAAAAGAAAAGTATTCAAACTGATGGAACAAAAATTGTTCAGATTATTCCTGGAAAATGGGAGTATATATTACCTTATTAAAATCCTTTTGAGTTCCAAAACTATCCTAAATACAAACTCAAAATATGACCCTTATAATCGAATAACCAAATCTATTATATGGAGCATGGACCAAGGATGGGAGAAGCACATTTGTTATATCAGTGCTATTACTCTAAAAAAAAAACTTCACGCTTGTTCCAGACTGTATGTCTTCATTGGTTATACTACCTCTGTTTTTTTTAGATTTACGATATTTGATTATTTTAATCTGCCCATCAAAAACCAAATGTTATATTTAAAAAAACAGAGAAAGTATACGTATCCAACTATGAATTAAGGTTGTTGATATCTTGATCGGTCGTTTCTACATTTGTAAGTAGTAACCATGTTGTGTTTCACGAGGACCAATAATTTCCATATCACTCTTTGAATCTTTCCCTGTCACCAAGACACCAACTCACCATGATGACCATCTCCCTTTACCTTGTTTCTCAGCCTCACTTAGGGTGTCTCTTTCATCTACCACTCATTATATACTTTTCTCCGCTTTAAATTAATACTACAACACTTTTCTTTTTAATACTAGTTCTTTAGTTAATGCAACACTTGTATATATATATATTAAAGATATACGTACACATGAGACCACTTATAATAAACAACTATTCTCTCTCCTAACTCTAACATGAGATTAATTAACACAATACTCCGCAACGGCGCAACCAACTCTCTCCTAAATATACATGTCATATACAAGTGTTGCATTCTTTGTGGAGCGAAAGTAATATGTAGCTAGGTTGTCCTCCCCAGTCCCCACTTAACATAGTTTCCTTGAGCTAGGAGTTACGAATGTCCTACTCCAATTGACTAGCTCTTATGTCAACTTGTTCCATATCAATCAGGCATGAATTTGCTCAGCATCATTCGACTAACTTTGATGGTATCTTTGAAAGAGAGAAAGCTCGCGCAACGTGTTGTTAGAGATGTATTATGATAAAAGCTGAGTTTGGGTCGGAAGGAGTAGTAATATTTTATTGTTATCATTAAATTTTACTCTTTATTGAAAAAGGAAAAAAATACAATATTATTTATCCATTTTGTAGAAATTTTATAGTCAAGATCTGATCTAAAAACAATTCGACATCACTCTCATCATTTGCCAGTTTGGAGGAGTTGAAATAAAATTCCTGGATCACATGTCCCCTTCATCAGATGGATATTATGTGAGCAAATTAATGAATTATACAGACAATAGTGGGTTGCAATATGGCCTAGCAAATAAATTTGTTTATCTTGAATATCATGTAAGAGTATCTCATAAGAGATCCTATAAGTCAACATTAATAAGTCAGCATACGTGACATGTAATTCAAGTACAATAGCACAAATGATACGTGAGTTATCCTTATTTCCTTTTTTAGTTCTTTAAATTTGAGAGGGATTGACAGAGAACGATTGATAAAGACTAATAAGTCATATGACATTATATTAGGACCTTAAGGCTCATCGATTGTGTCTTCGCAAGCAATATTAATGTGAAATATACACAAGAAGCAATGATAAAAAGAACATACAAGAAAATGAGAAAAATAGCTCAACAGAGTACCAGGATTAGTTTCAGCAATTTGTGTGATATGTTGATTTACTAGTTTACCAAGATCTCTTGATCTAATTAACCTAATCTTCCTAAAACTTGCATCTATCTTGATCACATAAGATCCCCTTAACATGATCAGTATGTAGGAACAAAAATTGGTAACAAAGTAATTAAACTTATCTGACAACCGTGGCGTGAGATAATCACTGCCCTAAAGTTGAATTTGCCCCGCAACAACACACGGACTCTTAGCAATCAACCTCCAGGGTTACACGGTTTCTACCTTTCCGGTGTTGACAGAAAAGTAGATTGAGAACTCTCTTGAATATTGCCCAGAAAACAGAAGAGAATGAAACAGAGGAGAAGATGTTTGTGTCTGTCTTCCCACAAGGAATACCAGAAGTCGAACCGAGAAGCCACGAGGAGAAACTAAGAGATGCTCTGAAAGCCTAGCTTCTTCGTTGGTGGGAGGTTGATTTATAACCCTCAACCCAGAATTTTGGGGATAGTGGCCGATATTCAGGAGCCAAAATAAGGAAAAGAAAAAGGAGACTCTAGTGTAGGAAAAAAACAGTAACTTAATCAGTTACAAAAACGGTCATTAAATGTTGATATATTATTGACCCAAAACTGTAGTTAAGTTAAGTTTATTCCCCAAAGCCCAAAGCCCAAAGCCTGGCCCGGTCCGAGCGGGCGGCGGCAGCGCGCGTGTGGTATCCACACATCACCACATACCCACTAAAAGCCTCATTGCTACTCAAATCAAAGAGTAATAGTTATAAACCTTACTCTTCCCTTATATACTTTCAATGTGGGACAAAAGGCAAAAGACTTCTCATATTCTTTTGAAGCAAAACTTAAAAGTTTGAACTCTAAACTCCAACAATCCCCCACATGATTCAAAAGAAGAAAACAGAAAGAAACGGGGCTGAAAGAAATGATCTGGGCAATAGATACTAGGTTTTGAAGTACCAATGTCTTATGGACTTGAATTGACACTCAGTGCATACAAATATGTCTTACTGTCGTAATAGGTAGATTTCTCTTTGAACCTTTCACGATGTTAGCAAACCATAGATGCGCACTCAACCTTTTTCAAATCAAGAAACGTTCTCGCAATTGTAATACTAGTTGCCCCACAATTTGCCTGGATTCTCATGAATGCTCTAGAGGTCCTAAGCCTTAGGGACTCTCATAGGGGATTGGGCGTAACCCCCACATTCACGTAGGTAAGTTCATCAAGTCTGTAATGTCACAAACCACCTTAATTAAGGCTATGAACTTATTAAGAACTCTAAGCTCAACCTTACATATATGACAGTATAATGAAATAAAATACTACATCACTTTTCTTAGTAGGAATGGTAGTAGTATCAACAACTTGAGTTCTTTTGTGATTTCGTTTGACCCTTTGAACTTAGGAATTCCTAAGAAGGGTATCCATCACAATTCACTCCACAATAGGCTTTAAACCCATTCCTTGTGCTAACGCTAGCACCAATTTTCTCCAAAGGCCTTTGATGAGAGGATCAACAATATTCCTCTCCAACTTTATATATACTCGAGTCACATTTTCTAATTAGATTTCTCACAATAGCATTCCTTAAGCGAATATGCCTTCTCTTTCATTATAGGCTTGACTATTCGCTACCATAACTGTTGCTTATGAATCACAACGCATGGAAACTGACGGAGCTGGCTTACACCACAGAGGAATATCAACAACCAAACTCTTTATCCACTCAGCTTCTTGTCCTGCTAATTTTCAGGCACTTAAATATTTGTTAAGCAACAATGTATTATAAACCATAGGCAAATGAACACTATCAAAGCCAATCACATATAATACACACATGCATGAGATTAACATAGACAAAGAGAAGACTCAACAAAACTTCTCACACCATTACTTAGGTCTCTACAACTAATCTCATAAAAACACACACAAAGAGTTCATCTTATGTTCCTTACAAGGAGACACACACAAAGAGTTCATTTACTCTCACTTTCACATTTGAATTCCCACACCAAAATGCCAATACTTCATTTGAACCACTAGCAAATACCAAAGGATATATACGAGGCAATCAACTAGAAGATAATATAATTACTAAAGATACAAAACAAATGGTTAACACCACCACTATAGTGAACCCTTTTTGCCTTAGCCACTCAACTTGGCTTTCACCTTTCAACACACTTATAAAAGTGAATCTTACTGCCTATTGCCCTACTAAGATTAGGCACGTATGGTTCATCCCAAGTATAACAAATCATAAAGTACTCATCTTGCGCTAATATTGCTTCTTTACATAAACTAGCACCTATAAAGACTCATAACTTCTTAATCAATTTAGGGAAACCAATCCATCATTATATTATGATTGTCCATGAATTCATCAAGTTCATCAATACCTTTTAACATTAGGACAAATCTAGTTTAAGAGCTCCATCTATGTTACGCCTTAGTTGATCTACTTACCAACTTTATTAGGAATACACAACACAGAAAGGAGAAGAAACAATCAGGCCAGTAAAACACACTTTATCATACTCTTGCAAACGCAAAATATATATTCACAAATAGCTTAATATGATTCACATATAAATGAATAAAATAAGTAGTGATGAAATGAAGCACTTTCCACTACATCAATTTCACAAGGTCTCAAAACACATGAGAACCACACAAGGATAAAAGATCCACCTTAGTTAGACATACACAAAAGTCTTAGCTAACTTCTCGAGAGACTATCCAATCCATTGAAAAGATATCATTATTTTAAACAACTACTATCCCCACATGAAGAGAGATACGAAAAAGTATTAATCCTTCCAACTATAAATTACCCAATACACTTGGTCTTTAGGCCTCATTCAACTTTTCTCTTCTACAAAAGAAGGAAATTTCAAAATGGTCTCATCTAGACCTATGGTAAAAGGTTATATCTCACGAAATTATTTACACAATGAAATATAAGAGTAATTACACTTAGAGAGTATTCATAAGAATTGAACTCCAAAAACAACAACCTTTTAGTTACAAACTACTAGGGTGCCCAAAGAATTACACTTAGCTATTCATATGCATTTATTAAGATATTATCCACTAGATTAGGGATTAAGATCCACAATCTAAGACACCTTAAGATAACCAATAAAGGAACCTTAAACAATGGGGTTTCTCAGCGACACGACTTAACACTCGAGATGCTACCAATAAACCCAAAAGTCCATATGACTAAACATGGTCAACGATTTAAATCTTACAGGAATTTTACAAAGCAATTCTGTAATCAAATATATTCAACATATATATAATAAGCAAAGGAAACCAACTTTCAACTCAAGAGTCAAATTGATGTTCTCAACAGATTAAAGTCCCATGGAAGTTTCCTTCCTTGCACTCACCTAGGTGAGTCCAATTAACTACCTGTTAGACTCAAACAATAACTACTTACCCCCACATTGCACCACAA
This sequence comes from Beta lomatogona, assembly GCA_947646795.1. Taxonomy (NCBI): domain Eukaryota; kingdom Viridiplantae; phylum Streptophyta; class Magnoliopsida; order Caryophyllales; family Amaranthaceae; genus Beta; species Beta lomatogona. The sequence goes on along the minus strand of CANSNZ010001059.1, from coordinate 2,514,380 downwards.
ATTCAGCAATAACATGAATTATTCAAACGGAACAAACAGTGGGGCAAATAATAACATATTATGCAAAGTCAGAGTTTGACGGTATATAACGTAGATAGGAAACTTCCCTGAAGTTGTCGGAATCACTTTGATAATCTAAATGTGCTTGATCACTTCCCTTATCAAACAAGGAACAAAACAATATAATGCTCAGGGACTCATACCATGACATATTTGTTAAATTTGGGTTAGTACATGATAATCCAAAGAATCCCACTTTAATTAAGAAATATAGTAGCCTCCATAGTTTGTAAACAAATTGCTTTTACAAAATATCACCTAATCTGAAGTCTCACTGCCCAAATTCACATATAACATACGACATAGTAACAGGTAGACTAGCAGAACTTATTACCGCAAAAGAACTTATTAATTCTCAAGAGCTTATTTGGGCTGTTTCGAAAGGCAGACTAGCAAATATCCACAGATAAAAGGATCACTCATGGCAACCTTCCTCCTCAAAACCACTCACCAACATGAGAAAAACCAACTAACTAGTTAGTCTTTAAAATCTAACTCAGCCAACCCCTCATTTCACTGCACAACTTCATAATAATAATTATGCATTCACGGGGCACATAATGATAAACATATATTATGTAGAGTTAAGAATAATTAAATAAATTTGCGAAGGAACTTATTTTATTTCGTGCATACTCTACTCAACGACGAGCGAGATCAGACGACCAAATCAGCTATATCATACACTTGGCGCCAACCACGATCAAACATGCAGTTTGAATAGCTCGTAATACTGGCGATCCAAACACCCGCTCGTCCTCATTGTCGTTCGGCGTTAAAACCACTAGTGACAATCCGCATCTTCAAGTTCTTCTTAATATTTAATATTAAGACAATTAATCTAAGTACCTCCTGGCTCCAAAATCAAGATTCTTTGTATTTGAACTATAAGATCAAACTTCATCGAAAAGGATTCCAATATATAATTGATAATTCTGCAATTTGGCAAATATCACAAGAAGGGAGTTTGCTTGAGATTCCAACATATTACCGTTGCTGGATTTCTCTCACAAACATGACACTGAAATTTCATCCTTTTTTTTCTGTTTTTATACTATGTTTTTCCATGATTTCAAAAATCAAACTTCCCACTCAAATAAGTAATCTTTTCAACAATTAAGACAAACCCAGATGAGAAAAATTGCAGGTGCAAAAAACCCAATACCCAGTTACCAAATAATTCAACTTTAGATTGTAGGAACAAAAATTGGTAACAAAGTAATTAAACTTATCTGACAACCGTGGCGTGAGATAATCACTGCCCTAAAGTTGAATTTGCCCCGCAACAACACACGGACTCTTAGCAATCAACCTCCAGGGTTACACGGTTTCTACCTTTCCGGTGTTGACAGAAAAGTAGATTGAGAACTCTCTTGAATATTGCCCAGAAAACAGAAGAGAATGAAACAGAGGAGAAGATGTTTGTGTCTGTCTTCCCACAAGGAATACCAGAAGCCGAACAAGGAGACTCTAGTTTAAACAGTAACTTAATCAGTTAAAGCCCAAAGCCCAAAGCCCAAAAGCCCTGGCCCGGTCCGGGCGGGCGGCGGCAGCGCGCGTGTGTTATCCACACATCACCACATACCCACTAAAAGCCTAATTGCTACTCAAATCAAAGAGTAATAGTTATAAACCTTACTCTTCCCTTATATACTTTCAATGTGGGACAAATGGCAAAAGACTTCTCATATTCTTTTGAAGCAAAACTTAAAAGTTTGAACTCTAAACTCCAACACAGTAACCAACGTTTAACCCAAAGAAACTAACATATTGGCTTTCTCTTAGCACGCACACAACGTCACTTACATCACTTACAATACAGTGATTCAAAATTTTAACCTATATTTATAGTCAATATGAATATCATAATTCTACTAGAAGTACAGAACTTGCTACCTAAGCTAACAAAAATCCTAGATAGCAAGTATGAGAAATAATTGATAAGATACGATCAATAATTATATATAATTAACATAGATTATTGTGTGTAACTAATACTGCATAACTTATGGTGTAACAACCCAAAACCACCGCTCCGTTTGTATAAAAAACTCGAATGACATGAAACAAATGACATTAGATTCATGTCATTATTATCTGTGTAGCTCATGTCATTCTTGTTGGAGGATGTGTCACTATGTACGTGTGATTTTATTACACAATAAATTATGATGTAACATGTTACATCCAAACGCACTCTATAATTAATTAGCTACATTTGATAATATTAATTTATTACAATAACACGTTTATATATTTAACTGCAATAACAATTCATTAGTCCATTCTTGAGTAATCTATAGTCATTATAATGATGTGATTGGAGGATTATGAAAATATATTAAAACGGTAAAAAAAAAAACCGGTAAAGTAAAGGAGAAAATGTGGATATATATGTGATGACCAAAATTTGATGGCAACAATTTGGATTTATTAGTCATACGTAGAATTAATATGAGCTGGTCATGAGTAATGTGGAAGAAAGAAGTGGGTAATATGCTAATCAATGACCAAGTGTTTTGAGCAAGCAATGTGTAATGTCGTGATATGGGCATCAGGGCATGTATGCTTTAGTCGCTAGTGTCCAGCGGTGGCCACGGACAAACCTATTCATAATTCATGAACAATTTGGAATCTGTTCGAACTTGTTTCCTTTGTTACGAGCCAATAAGTTTGAGCCTAAATTATAGTTCGAACATCAATCGAGCCAAAAACTCAAACTCAATGGTGATGTTCGACTCGAACACTCGTTATGAGCCAAGCTTGAGCCTAAAATATAGTTCGAACATCAGTCGAGCCAAAAACTCAAACTCAAACTCAATGGTGATGTTCAACTCGAAAGCTCATTAATGCAAGTAATAAAATTCATTTTTATCTTATAAAGATAACTCCATAAGGAGGAGGAGAGCTCGGTCCACATACAAGCCCAAAAGAGGTTCCATATTAAAAACCAATTGACAATAAGAGGAGTAACTCCTTTAGCTTATAATGTGGTACTCTATCTCTTCTTTCTCCAATGCGGGACAACTCATGTGTGCACAGCACCAATGAATTGGGATTTCCCTATTGGGCCAGATCATTTCGGGGCAAGCGGATCATTTATGATAAAAAGGATAAGCTTCAAAAGAATGATTCGGAGTTCTTGGAGCGCGAAGTGGTCGCCTTTGCTCAATTTGGGTCAGACCTTGATGCTGCGACTCAAGCATTACTCAATAGAGGTGCAAGGCTTACAGAAGTACCGAAACAACCACAATATGCACCACTTCCAATTGAAAAACAAATTCTAGTCATTTACGCAGCTATCAATGGATTATGTGATCGAATGCCACTAGATAAAATTTCTCAATATGAGCGAACCATTCCAAATAGTGTAAAACCAGAATTATTACAATCCCTTAAGGGGGGTTAACTAACGAAAAAAAGATGGAACTAGATTCCTTCTTAAAAGAATGCGCTTTGAATTATTAATTCTTCTAACTTTAGATTTATATTGAGATTAGATGTAATTCAGAATAAAGGCTAATATCTTGTCGAAAGGCGGGAGGGTGCCGAGATCCGGGGCAGCGGGGTCTTCCCATCATGATAGACTAAAGGGAAAGTCGCTCGGAGATATTGGTTTGAATCCAATTCATCATTCCAGTATAAGGCCTTCATTCAATAGAAGTTTAGGATGGAGCTATCACTAATAGACGGATGGGATTGTTTGCAACAAAGTGTCTATATAGCAAGGACTCTTAAAACTATATATATCCTATAGAATAGGGACTCGACCAAAGGCTCAGCCGAACACGGGATTTAACATTATTAGATTGTTATATAATTGTTACACCAACACCTAAATGATATAACAATCCTTTGGGCTTAACAACAACATTAAAATCTATTGTTGGCACATGACTATTCTTAACAAATCATGTTTGAGCCTGATTTCTAAAGTCGAGGTGAATTCGAGTTTGGGCTCGAGTTTAGACTTCGGTAAAATTAAATCAAACCTAAGTCGAGTCATGTTAGAGTTTGGCTCATGGCTAGCCCACTATTAGCTAGTGTCCAATATGTAACAATATTCATATATGGTAATGGTACTTAAATAATCTTACAGTGGGGTCTTGTTTTTTTTGATCCATATGAGCCACGAAGGCAGTACAAAGTACAAAGAAAGGGAGGGGGGATTCGAACCTGTGACCTATAGGTCACAGCACCTCAATCTTAACCACTAGGCTAAGACATCCTTGGTTACAGTGGGGTCTTGTGACTTGTGAGGAGTAGTATACTAGTATTAGGGCGAGGACCATTTGAACATTATATTCATGTGTGATTCAGTGATTGTACTAGTCTACTAGAGCAGTGCCATTGGGTTAAGTATGAAATATGTATAACGATCAGAACGTTAGTTTCAAGTCCAATCTAACATCCATTAAAGAATTAATATTAACTAATACTTCACTAATCATTATGATAGGAAAGAGTTAGGCCCTGTTTGGCAATAGCGTTTGAGGTAGCGGGCAGAGGTTTGATAAGGTCAAAAAGCTACTTAAGAAATTTATGACTGTTTGGCAATGTAGCGTTTGTAGTAGAGGGCAGAGGTTTAGGTAGAGTTTAAGGAGTGGTTGGGAAACGTTACTTTCATCAACGTTTGAGAGAGATAATCAGCATTTGAAGTGCAATTTATAATTTTCTGATTTTTTTCTAGAATATAAATAAAAAAAATAAAAAATATTTGATAGACTAAGGGTCTGCTGCCCGCATCACATAACCAACTGATTTCCAAGCTCATGTACCTATTAACAATAAATGATAGACTTATCTTTTATTGTTGTATTATCTTTTATCTTCATATTGATGTATTATATTCTTTAGATGCTTTGCTGTAGATGCTTTTCTATCTCTTTCATTGTTATACTAGAGATGAGTATTCCTAAGGTTGTTAAACTAAAGATATGTGTTGTAAGCATTGATTTTTAGGGGGGGGGGGTAAGCATTAAATTTATTTATGAAGCTGATTAATAAAAATGTTGTAATTAAGTTCGTAACTAAATTTAATATATATGTCTAATATTGTATTTTTTCAATTCCAACCGCTAGCTTTGCTAAACACTTATTATTTAAACAACTACTTTAAACACTGACAGCTAACAACTACTAGTTGACAGCTACCCGCTACTACAACAACTACCCGCTACTACAACAGCTACTAGCTACCACGACCGCTAGTTTTGCCAAACAGGGCCTTAGCGGTTGGGAGGGGAGGTGCTGTTTACCTGCTATAAGTTTGTTACAACCCAAAAACTTTAAAAAATATTGAAGAAAACAGGGTGACATTGACATACAATATCACTTACGTTTAGCAACTAGCTACAAGTCTACAGCAAGAGTTTATACATGAAGTTATTTGACATAAAAATTACAGCAAATTACCGATCTTTTATGCTGATCACTGGACCTTTTCCCCATTGGTAGTACCCTTAGGGTGGCGAAGGGTCCCAAATAGCCAGTCCATCAAGATGGTATAGTTTCCATAATTATGATGACCTGATGTATGGTGAATGGTATGATAATCAGAACCCATAATAGGCCAAACTTTTGCATCACTTCGGTCATGTATCATGATGCCCCATACCGCTTCAAATAGGAAAAGCGCCAAGAAAGTAGTGAAATGGAGAGGCACAAATAGTAGTACTATACCATAAGGGGTTTCTTGTAACGCTCCGTCAAATGGATGCCCCGACCAACCTAATATATGTATATGATCATACGACATCTTGTTATATTCATTTTATTTTCTTTTAATTCGTATATCAACTTTCATAAAATTATACTTTGTAGTAGTACGTAATTGAAGATATTAACATTTAAATACGAGCATTGAAAATGTGAAAAAGCAAACATATTAAGTAAAATTACACAAATAATCATCTTCTTATATGTGAACTTAATATAATGTTTTTATAATTTCATTTGGCTAGAGATAATTTTGGTGCAACAAGGCAACTATAATTAATAATGATAGATATTTAATATCAATAACTACACTACAAACTACATAAATAAAGAGTAAATCAAACAATCTTGACATTTCTCCCCTATAAGATCTCGTTCTTTTGCACTGAACTGAACTTAATTTGTTTGAACTAATTAAACTGAACTGAAGTGAACTTATGGAGTATTTCATTAATTGAGTAATATTAATAATAACAAGTAAAATTACATTTTTATTATCATTAATAATGATAATAATTGATAATATTAATTTGAATAATAATAATATTAATGATAATAATTTTATTTATTAATAATAATTTTATCAATAATAATAAAATAATAATAGTATATAACGTATCAATAAAAATAATAATTACTCCATTACATTAATATTAATCAAATAATTATATTAATGATAACAATAAAAATATTTAATACTAATAATATTAATATTTATAATCATAATATTCTTATTAAATACTACCTCTGTTTCTTTTTTATAGTTACACTTACACTTTTTACGCATGCCGATGCACTACTTTGAACCTTTATATCTCTAATTTTGTATTTGTAAAAAATATAAAAAGTCGATATTTTAAAAGTACATATCGAGACGAATCAAACAAGACCCCACATAACTATATTTTTTCTTAACCATAAATCACAAATGATAGTCAAAGAGAAATTTGTGAATAGTGTCAAAAGTGATAGTGTAACTATTAAAAAGAAACGGAGATAGTAGTTATGAAGTATGAACGATTATGTTGTACTAGTACTAATATAGTTTTGAATAATATCAATAAATTGTGTTTGAAAAATAGTATAATAACTATTATTATTATAATGATTATAATAACATATGCTAGAATAATATTGTGTTGTACTAACAATATATATACACTAGAATAATAATAATAATAATAATAATAATAATAATAATAATAATAATAATAATATTGATAATAATATTAATATTAATATTAATATTATTACTATTATTATTATTATTATTATTATTATTATTATTATTAAGTAAAATGATAATTAAAAGATCAATAAAAATATTAAAGAGCTTAATTAAATATTTAAAAATTAAAAAATTTAAATTACATTTGAAGTGTTAGTAAAATTATAGTATAGTGATGGTAACAAATTAAGAACAATAATAAGGATGATTATGAAAGTGTTGATAATAACATACTGAATTGAATTTGTCTCAAATTAAATAAGCTGAATTTTCATTAATTCATTCGAAAAGAATAGGGATTGACTAACCTTCAGCTATTTTTAAAGGTCATGTTTTCCTTTTACTACTATCGCGTTTGTAATATTGTAGAAACTTGGAAGAGGAGATAAACAAGAGGAGAATATGGCCACGGAAGGAACAAATATTTAGGATTCATTTCATCTTAAAATTACAGTACACCAATATTACTAAAAAAATGCTTTTCTAAAGGAACAAAACTACTAATAAGGGAGCATAATGCCACCACCTAATTTAGTGCATAAAATAAATAAACCCACTAACTACCTAACTAGTAACTACCACTCCTCACTTACTAATTACTATATTAGCACTATTCTAGGTTACTGATCACCATCACATGTTGCTAAATGCTAAGCACTACTAACTAATTTGCTTACTATTAATATTCATAATAATAATTTTTTACTAACAGACGAAACTAGCTAGCTAGATATTAGAAACATAATTAACTACTCCCCCGTCCCATAATATAGTTTTCATTTTCATTTTGGGAGTCAAACTTTAAAATCTTTGACCAAATATTCTCATTAATATATACAAAAAAAATACTCATGTGGGGTCATTTTAGATTCGTCTCAATGTCTACATTTATATTATCAACTTTTTATATTTTTTACTAATACAAAATAGAAAATATTGTAGGTCAAAGGTATGTCTTGGAGACTGTGCAAAAAGAAATGTAAACTATATTATGGGACGGAGGGAGGATAATTTTGAAGCATATCCAACAATATTGTCCAAGCTCTACTATTACATCAATCTTATATTCAAAGCCTATTTTGTTCATTTTATAACTCCTTGACATGACTTACAATTCACTCATTGCATGAAATTAAAAATTAGTTGATGATCGAACTCAAAAGAACATGTATTGAAGACCATGGAAAAACACACAAAAAAAAAATCATGAAATAAACGAATTATTGATTTTGAGATGGGGTAACAGGAGATAAAACTTATCAGTTAAGTTACCTGCAAAAGGAGAAAGCATGATCTCCTTACTATAATGATGATGAGGTGCATGAATATACTTGTAAATTGGCTTGATTTCATGCATTAATCTATGAACCCAGTAAATCCCAAATTCCACTAGGACAAGATAGATGAGTGTATAAAACACATAAGACGACCAACCCATTACACTAATTTGGGGGTAACATTTCGTCCAACCATTTTCAGCCATCCACTCAAACACGGTTGAAAACAATGTGCTTATGGGAATTGATGCCAGAGCTCTGGTTGCTTGTGATATCATAGTTCTTCTTGAAGGCATGGTTTCTACAATACCATCCAAAATGAATTAATTATATTTTTCAATGAAACCTAATTTTGTTAACTCATTTACATAACCAATTCCCCCTTATTTAGAATTTTAGCCTAGAAATATTTAGAATTTGTGGCATATGTGAGAACATTTTTTTTTGTGACGGGGACCCACCCACTTAGTGAATGGTAAACCCCGGGCTACAAGGGTGAAACCCACACCCCATGTAACCAGGTCAGTCTGGAGGGTAAGGATGGAGCAACTACCACATGAATACATTGCTATAGCGTCAAGTCTCGAACCCGAGACCTGATGTATCATATGTGGCGCTCAAACCATCTTGCTCTAGCCCAGGAGGGTATATGTGAGAACATTAGCACTATAGAAGTGAGTATATATATGAATTTCATCAAAGTAAAAAAATAGGTCACATCAAATAATACAATCATGTCACTTTGTATTTTTTTTTTTCTTTTTTTTTTTGGTAAATGAGCAATTGAATAAATAACCAAGAACAAGCATATACAGTAAAAGAAGGCAGCAACAATTGTATTCTTTCCTTTTGATTCTTTTTAATTTCGTGAGTTGATTCTTCATAATTTTCGACGTACACTGTACCTTTGCTTTTTTTTTTTTTTTTGTGAGAGGAAGTTGACCATTTTTATTCTTAATTAGCATGAGATGGATCATGTAAAAAACTTATATGGACTTAGTCCACACTAATTAGTGTGGACCTAATGCTAATTCATGTTATTTATGAAAAAAAAGGATCACTATATAAAAAAATTATATATATATATAAACGATGAATAGATATAAATTATGAAGTTTGACTATGAAAAAAAAAAAGGTTACTATGTCACAAAGTAAAAATTTCATCATGATAAACTAATGTGAGAAAGAGTTACTATATTAAAAAAAAAACAGTCACTATAGTAGATAATAACTGTATAGTGTATCTTAAAATTTGAAAAGGTTACTATATTGGAAAAAAGGTCACTGTTAGATAAGTGGTTTTGGTATTATTGTGGACCAGGTCCACACAAGACTAACTCATGGATCATAAGCAAGTAGTATAACCATTGCTACAATTTTATCTACTATTAAAAGTTTGTATCTCACTTGATCTAAAAGTTGTGGAGATCAAATCTCAACTTTGGAATCAAATTCCACTAGGGGCACTTTTTCCTTCATCCATGGGGCACCTTACTTGTTAAGTTGAGTCGGATTAATTTGTACTAGGTTTCCGATCAGATAGGCAAAAAGAAGATAGTATTACTTTCTACTTTCTAGTTTCTACAACGTGATCGTGGATTATAGACTTCTCACCCTCCCTCTTTATCCGAACATTGACCGTAGTGACCATACCAAAAAAAAAGAGTACCTTTAGAGGCAGAAGCATAGCGTTTCCAAAAGTTGAGGCAGAGGAAGGTAACTAGTGGATAGAGCACAAAAGCACAAAGGGTTGTTCGAAGCCATGAACATAAAAAGTGAGGCAACAAGGAAGATAGCTGCTTTGGTAGCACAATCTGATTATACAAACTTGTTTCCTCCAAGAACAATTTTGAATACTCCATTTTGTTGCTTATTTTTTCGTTGACTTGCATAGAACTAGAAGTATCAAGTACGAGTATTCTCTTTGGCTTTGGCCTTGTTACCACTTACCACTACTTAAATACACGAATTGAGTATCGACGTGGTATATCTTCATCAGCTAGTGGAAAGTCTTGGCGTATTCATGAGCATCTCTCACCTAAAAAGGATGGTTTTATGTTTCGTAATAGATGGATCTAGTGTGGGGCCCGGGTACCCCAATCTCTAGACGACTATACCGCAATTGCAATTGAAAACTATTAACTTTTGTACTCTTATGGAATTTTGTGAGTTACCCCCTAAGTATGATAATATAGTCCGGATCTGAAATAAAATATCTGAGCCGACTCTGGATAAAATAATGCGAATTCGACTCCGTTTAAAAAGTACGAGTTGGAGGAAGGTTAGAGTCGGATACCATAAAAAATCTAACTCATCCGATCCAACTCCGACTTTGAGACAATTAGTCTTTTTTTTTATATATTAATGTATTATGTATGTATACTCGAACTACGACTTTGAGGTAATTGTATTATACTTCCTCTGTTTCTTTTTACTTTCAACAGTTTGACTTTCACGCTTGCCAATGCATAACTTCAACCATTAATATCTTTAGTTGTCGATAATTAAAAATGATAAAAAACAAATATTCAGATAATATAGATTCAGACAAATCTAACAAGAACCCACCTGAATATGTTTTTCCTTAACTATAGATCACCAAAGATGAACAAAGTAGAGTTGGTGAATAATGTAAAAGTCAAACCAATGCAAGTAAAAAGGAACGCACAAAGTATAAAAATTTTTTATTAAAAAAACAGTAATGATTAGATTATTCATACGTAATATATAAGATTTCCATATGATTGTTATAAAAAATAGTAATGATTAGATTATTTAATTTGTATTATATAAGATTTTTCTATTAGAAAAAAAGGGAGAAAAAAGAAGTCGAATTGAATCGGAATCGGACGTTAGGTTTTTTATTCGGACTAGATTCAGATTTTCATAGTTGGATGTTTGGGTCGGACTTGAATTCAAAATCCGATTTCTTGCATGGTCGGGGTCAGATTGTGCATAATTCGGTCAAACTTCACCCCGTTGTCATCCCTACCTATAGCCACTCGAATTCCCATAATAAATACCTTCTTTGAGTTAATTGACTTGAAATAATAAAAGAAAATTTCAATACATGTTAACTTCGAATTCATCTGTCACGATGATTACACCATGTTATTTTGAACTGAATTACACTGTACTAGAAGAAGAAGGTACTAAAAGAAACTGAATTGAACTTAAAGCTCAAAAGAACATGGCCTTATATCCTTGCTTAGATGAATTTTGTTGACAAAATTTTCTTCAATCTCCAGCTTTTGTGTTTGTTTTTTCTTCTGTGAGAAGAGCGATTACTAATCAATGCGGTATGTGAGAGCCAAGAAATGCAGAGACTAAAGAGTAAAGATGGTAAATTAATCGATCCAAATTTGCAGAAGTAAAATATGATTGCATTTAGCAACACCAAATAAGGAGAAGTGCTATATCGTGCCACTACCAAGGTTCGACTTTACGACCTCAAAATGGTGAGAAATAAACCTTACATATATAAGGGGGAAAATTTGGTAATAACACATTATTGGATTTACTTTAACAGCTGCAATTATGATTTTGCATGCTGAAGAGTTTAAATGGTACAGGACCCAAGTTGGAGTGAAATTGGTATCAATCAAATTAGAGTCAAGTTGGTATCAAATCTTTCTCTTTGGTACTAATTCAGAATTTGATACCAAATTTACTATAACTTGATACCAAAGTCTAACTTGATATCAACTTGACTTTAGTTTAGTACGACATTTGACTATTTAGCATGTGAAATTAAAGACTCAAACAGTACTCCACAAATCTACATCCAAACCAATTGACATAATTAGTAGGTTGCAGATTGCTGCAATTACTAAGTGAGTATTATTTGTCCGCTTATAGAAGTTTTAAGCGTCGTCTGTCGTGGACGATATATAGTAAATGCTCTTCAGAATGCAGTCTGCTATAATAATGTTGATTTGCTTTGAATTGTCGAGGACTGCATTCTGAAGTAACATTGGAAGTAATATATCTAGACTACAATAATGCTACGAAGTCTTTTTTAATATCAATCCTATAGTACAAAGTAACTTTTTTTTTATTACTTCTTTAAAAAAATTGATACAAAGTCTATTTGGCTTCCCATCACTCCCAAGAGAATTATTCTGCCTTTTTTTATCACCCGAGATACTTCCTCCTTGAGTCCTTGTTTAACTTAATCCCTTTTTTTCTCTCTTCTCTCTCATCTCCATAAAACCCTAATCTTCAACTTAGGAGCTACCGCCATCCTTTTGGGCGGTGGTAAGCCCCTTTTCTCCTTTTGTTACTAGTTTTTTATGTTAATATTTATAATAAACTTCAGTCTTTCTTTAATAAAGAGTTTTTCGACCCATTTATTGGGTTATATCTACCCAATATATTGGCCCTGTTTGGCACTAGCGTTTTGGGTAGCGGGTAGAGGTTATACATGATTGAACCGCTACTTGAAAATTGTATGAGTGTTTGGTAAGGTAGCGGTTGTGGTAGCGGATAGAGGTTGGAGTAGAGGTTGATTAGCTTTTGTAGAACGTTACAGTATGTAACGTTTCATCCATATAAGTAGCGGTGCATTGATTCTTCTCGCCTATTTCATAAGGTTTGGTAGTTGACTAATTATTGCTTTTATTTTTCTTTTCTTTTTTAAATAAAAATTCCTTTAAAGTCCTAGCTTTTCACTTGGTGTGTAATCTTCTACTCCCATGTTCTACTTAAGTACTTATTAGTTGTAAGCTCCTGTATAATATTTGTAATATATATAACCATCAGCCTATGGCACAAGGTGAAACTGGAGTGGGAAGTTGTACAGAAATGAAAGTAATTCGTGACAATATAGCCGATTGTTTATGGAAAGCTAGACGATGCAGATCGATAGTTGTTGAAAACTAATTTTATGTGTAAGAATTGTTTTTTTAGGGGGTGTAAGCATTGCTTTTTTTTATGAAGCTAATTAATAAAAATATCGTAATTAAGTTTCGTAACTAAATCTAATATATATATGTCTAATATTGTATTTTTCAATTCCAACCGCTAGTTTTGCCAAACACTTATTATTTAAACAACTACTTTAAACGCTGACAGCTAACCGCTACTAGTTGACAGCTACCCGCTACTACAACAGCTACCCGCTATCATGACCGCTAGTTTTGCCAAACAGGGCCATTGGGTTTTATCTCTCTCCATGTGAGAGTTTGGAGACTTTGTTTTTGGTTTTTTTGTGTAATTCAAGAGGTTGATTTGTTGATTGAAATTTGTGCGGTGTTGCAACAGATGTCAGTACTTCATTTACAATCACTTGAATTGGATCCAGTTCTACTTCAAAACTACAAAAGATCGATAGACCCCCTTGCAGAAGGCTGCATCAGACAGCGATGTGAAAGACGAGGGTTTTCAGAAGTGTTAGATCTACTCAACGATCGTGATTTTTGTCATATTAGAATTGTATTTATTTCATTTTGATATGTATTTGTTTAGTTTTGACTTCTATTGTAGATGTCGTATGACTTTGAATCAATGAATTAATTTTTAATTTCAAAAAAAAAAAATTCCGCCTTTTTTTGTCAAAAATTTTAAATTTTGACTACTGATTTTTCTCATGACATCAAAATAGAAACTATATATTGATTGCTCATTTTTTTCAAAAGTATAATATAAATATGTACTAAATCTAATATGAAGTGGATTTTCAATAATTTGAATGTAAGATCTAAGGGGTAATACTTTACTATTTGTAGAAAAAACTTCCAATGTTTACAATAAATTTTGTAAGCCTATCTCAGATAAGACTTGTTGACGAATATAAATTTAGAAATGTCATTTTCATTTCAATGTAATATAAGAGTGGGCAAAGGTACAAATGAAATACATAATTAAAGATATTAATTGTCAAAGTTGTACATTGACGAGCGTAAAATTCAAACTGTTGTACGTATTTAGAAACAGAGAAAATATAATTCACCAATATATTGAATAATGAAGTTTAATAAGTACTCCCTTTGTTTTTTTTATCCTTCTCACTTTCCTGTGCGCGTTTCCCAATGCGCTTTTTTGAACTTAAATATATTTCATTATATATTAGTATAAATTATAACGATTGAATATTAATAAAGTACTAATTGAGACGAATCAAACAAGACCCCACATGATTATATTTTTTTTCATATAAATTAGAAAAAATCGAGAAGATTCTCTCCATGTTTGAATAGTGCCAAGATTCCAAGTGAGAAATATAAAAAAAAAACAGAGGGAGTACTCCTATATCTTGTGCTCTTTCATATTTATGTCATTTTGTTTCATTCGATCATGGCTTCACGTACAATAATACTAAAACCCACCGCTTAAAAAGATCATAAAATATGGAATATTAAAGCGAAACAATCAAAATAAGTGGCATACAAGCGATACACAATATCTCCTACAAGAATCTTAATTTTCCATGCATCTATAGGAGAGGGTAGCATGTCCAAAGCACTGTTCTCGCCTTCTCAAGTGAATCAAGTCTAAGGCATGGATACATGCCACCTCTTAGGTTCCAACACTCAAATCACAAATAAAATTGACATATCAATTCATAATGTTTACAATCTACAAGAAGAATTGATGTGTAATTTCATTTGACAAAAAAGTTGCAACAATTTACCTAATTTAGTTGCATGATCACTGAACCTTTTTAGCATTGGCAGTACCCTTGTTAGGGTGGCGAAGGGTCCCAAATAACCAGTCTATGAAGATGGTATAATTGCCATAATTGTAACGACCTGATGTATGGTGAAGTGTATGATAATCAGAACCCATAATGGGCCAACCTTTTGCGTCACTTCTGTCATGTACCATAACACCCCACACTGCTTTAACAAGGAAAAGCGCCAAGAAAGTAGTGAAATGCACAGGCACAAATGATAGTACTATACCATAAGGAAGTTCTTGTAAAGCTCCATCTAATGGATGCCCTGACCACCCTGATATACAAAAAAGGATTTTAGCAATATAAATATGTTCACTTTAATTTACTTAGAATCAGTTTTTAACTTTTTGTTTTGAGATCTCAAAAGTTGTAAATCAAACCAGTCATAAATATACTTCCTCCGTTTCTTTTTAAATGCAACAAATGCACTTTTCATCCCTTTGATTCGTAATTATTCAAGAGGGTTGACGATAATTTGACTGATTCTGAAAGGGTTGACGATAATTTGAGTGATTTTGAGATGTATTTCAGCGATTTTGTTGTCTAGGCATTTGGTTTCTTGAGCGGTTTTGGGGTTGATTTCTTATATAATTAGGATGATTAGGATCCATAATTATAAGAATGTTTAAAAAAAAAAAGAGCAATGGAAGAAGAGTAATGAAACAAATTAGAACAAGTAGAAGAAATTAGTGAAGATGGAGAAAATTAAGGGTGTCCAAAATATAGCAAAATGGGTCTCTATTTATAGAGATCGGAAAAATAGAGCCGTTTATTTTTTTTATTTATATTTTTTAAAATATAACCGTTGCAAAATTTACAACGGTTATATTTTTAATAGTCAATTAGAACGTGACATGTGGAAAGATGTGACAAATGTCACGCTGCAACTGGCGTTGACATGCGTGCCAGCTGCAGCGTGTCATAAAGCAAATTTTTTTTGCTTTTTCGCCAGTCAAAACGACGTGTTTTAGCGGGAGCTTCTCTCACAGCTCCAGCCAAAACGCGTTGTTTTGACTGGGGGGAAAGCAAAAAAAAATAACTTTTGCCAGATCAGGCGGTGGGTCCCACTCCCACGCCTAATCGTTGTTTCAATCGTCCCAATCAACCCTCAATCTTATTCTTACTCATGATTAAGGGAGAAAATTTGAAAATTGTGTACATGATCTTTGTTTAAGATCATGGTTAATATTGCTCTAATGTTCTTGTTGAAGATAAACAACGCAATATTGGACAACTTCTTTTTCTAGTTCTGGAAGACATTTTTCCATAAGCTTTTAAACAATGGCGGATCTTCGACCAAAAACTTAAGAGGGTCAAGTTTTGCGCGCCTAAACATTATATTGAAAGTTGAACTCTTAATCATTACACCACAAGTTTTTTTTTTAATATTTAATACAACATATGTATTATATCCAATTAATATGACAATATAAATTATCACGGGCCGGACCCCTACCATCTCCAACTAAGATCCTCACCTACTTTTCAAGGTTATGTTTGAGGAAGCATTTTAGGTACCATAAACAATAGGGCGTTATAATAATTTTGGTGATAAAATAATTAGCATGTTTGGGAGGCAACTGAAAAAAATTTAGGTGGTTTTTTTTACGGGAATTGATAAAATAAAAATTTTAACTTATCAAAATCAGGTGACTGAAATTTGAAAAACTTTTTTAAAATTTTGATAACAACTAATTTTGCCAAAATAAATTATCAGCTTAAGCAGTTAATTTTACCAAAGAATTAAGATAATTAGCTATCTTATCGGTTTCAGCACCTTATCAGTTTCAACTCATTTTCAACTAGTATTGTCAAACTGTCAAACATACCCAAAATATTTAAATATTTAAAACTCGCAATGACTAAAAGATCATGAATTTCCTTCATTGTTTTTATTGTGATGAAAGTATACCCCATGTAAAAGTAGTATAAGCACACTGAGTCAACCCTATTAAGGAAGAAAATAAAGGATACTCTTTTTTTATATAAGTGATTCACACAAACACAAAGGATATTGGTGCAGACAAGATTTTTGCTTCCAAATTTTAGAAAACCACCCAAGACTATACGAGCTAATTTAGACCTTCTCCACAAAGATAATTATTTTATTCTAATTTTCTTTCTAATCAATTAAGTTTAGATACTTTTAAAACATACGATTTTGGTTACGTGGAAGCAAACCCCTAACGTGGTATTCTTTCATAATACGGAAGTAATTTGTCCAAGTTGTCTCCTCTACTCATCCAAGCTGTCTTGCGTAAGATGATAATGAAATTTTAGATATTAAAAATAATTATATGTATGGATTCCTATTCAATTATACTCACTTTTGTTTTTCTCCGTAAATTATTTTTCTTACTTGGTTGTCGACCCTCCCATCATCGACCAGTTGTCGACCCTCGACCTGCTCTCTGCCTCTTATCAAGTGATCCTTTATGACCCGACTCGACTCGACCAATAACCAGGAACACTCACGAGTTACAAACTCACAATATTACAAGAACAAAATTTGAAGTTCTGATAAGGCATATTTATATATAGTTTTAAGGTGCATTTAGGTTGCATTATAGAGCATTTAGATTCATATTTAGGTTCATTATTGCATCATATTCTTAAGTTATGTTATTCTACTCCTATTCGGTATGTTTTCTTGTTTTTGATGAATTTCTGGTAATGAGAACGTATTTGGAGTATATTTTGCTGGAGCTTGAGGATTAGGAGCACTTGGAAAGAAGCTACGATGCATAAGGATCATATGGATATGTCATAGTACGAGTTTGAGCGAAAACGAAGCGGAAAATCATTAGAAGAAATATGAAAAAGGAGTCATGTATACTCTTCTGACCATAACTTTTGATGTGCTTCTTAGAATCAATAAATTTCAGTTGGGTTGGAAACTAGACTTGAAAGGCTTTCCAACGATAAGTCACAAGCCCCAAATGGACTTCTGGTTTAAGAGATACAGCCTTCGCAAGTTGACGCAAAAATCGTAGTTTTCCCGCCCGACCGGGCGAGACAAAATTTTCTTCAGAGTCCAAGGCATGTCCGCCCGGTCAACCGGTGAGGAAGGAGCCAAAATCGTTTGCGCGCCGGACCGAGCGGCTTCGCCCGGTTGACCGGGCGAAATTGTTCCTTTGCTCGTAAGTCCAAGACAACGTCGCCCGACCGGGCGGTTTTTCGGGAATGTTTATTTTTGCTTTTTTTAGCCGTTTTTGTAAAAACTATAAATAGGTCTTCTCTCTCTCTGCCCCTCCACCTCCTTTATGACGTTATTTCTTAGTTTTAGGTTTAGTTTTAGTTTTCTTCTTTTCTCTTTCTTTAGTTTAAACCCTAGTTTTTCATGTTCTTGATTAATTCAATAGTTTGATTATTTCATTCTCTCTCTTTCATTGATTTCTTTAATTATGTTTTCCTTGGTAGATATAGTTTTTATTCTTTGCTTCATGATTGAGTAGTCTTATTTTCTAGGGTTTGGGAATCCATGTTTATATGATATGATTATTGGTTTATATTTATTCATGGTTTGATTAGTCTTGATATTTCTAATTGATTAGTGTTTATATTATTAATCTTGCAATCTGATCAATTGTCTGATTAAACATTGCTAATATCGAGTCATAGACCGAGAGATAGTACTTTTTAGATGCTTACCTACAATTAGCAAATCTGATTATGTTGAGCGACCGTACTAGCATATGTTGATTTGAGAGCGTTAAGGCCCGACCATAGGATTAACATGTGCTCTAGATATATGATTAATTGAACCATTGATGATATTTTGATAGATTATAGTTATGAACATGGTGAACCATTGCCCTAGATCCTTTTTAGCTTGATTTTCGTAGTTTGATTAGTTTAGAACTGTCATTCATTATTCCTGATCTTGTTTAGTTTCTCCATGCATTAGAAGCTAGATTAAAACAACCATCTCTCTGTGGATTCGACCCTACTTACCCTACTACATTGTTAGAAGGTTTTGCAGGAATTATTTTTGACAGGTGTACGACACCCTATCAAGTTCCAAGCTTAATTTATTTATCTACATATTCTTAATGTAATTCATATTTAAAGAATTACCAAGTAAAGTAAGTATATTTATGGCATATTCTTTGATTTATAAAGTAGAATTGGCATGTTTAGTCATCATTAAAAAATTCTCATGTCTATACCATAGTTATGAAACTTTATCAACAAATCGCATTTCCTTCATAAATTTCTATTACCACCCAATAACGTATTTCCAAGGGATTATGGATGGTAATAAACTTTAGGAAGAACATGTATATTTTCCAATAAGATAGCATTATAATGGGTAATGATACGGGATCTCCTTCACAAATTTACAATGCAATGCATTACTTTACTGTTATCAATATCTATGGCCACTAACTAAACGGGTATTGAAGGTAAAATGTTTCCAAAATCTGATTTTTTGATATATTCATACCTAACTAAGCATGTTTAGTCAGTTTTAAGTATGCCACTAATCATGTACATACTAATGAAGCTGCATTGATACATCAACAGTCAACAAATGTGTTTTTTCACTTTGGTAACTCAAATTGTGGCTTTTGTCTCTTAGCAGGATTATCTAGATTAACATAAATCGTTAATATTGGCGGCTCATACTCTCATGTAGTCCTTTGAATAGTGGTACCTGATAGAATATATTAGTCAACCAATATATTAGTAAATATTTTCTCCCTCGGTATTTTTTTAGCTTTCCTACTTTGACTTTGCACGTTTGTCAATGCACTTATTCAACTTTAAATATCTTTCATTACATGTTAGTAAAAATTATAATGATTAAATATTAATAAACTACTCATTGAGACGAATCAAACAAGACCCCATATGACTATATTTTTTTTCTTATATATTGAGAATAATTTAAAAGATTCTCTCTAATTGTGAATAGTGTCAAGATTCCAAGTGAGAAAGATAAAAAAAATACAGAGGGAGTATATTCTATCAGTATCATTTTTTAATGATGACTAAACATGCCAATTCTACTTTATAAATCAAAGAATATGCCATAAATATACTTACTTTAGTTGGTAATTCTTTGAATATGAATTACATTAAGAATATGTAGATAAATAAATTAAGCTTGGAACTTCAAATTTTGTTCTTGTAATATTGTGAGTTTGTAACTCGTGAGCGTTCCTGGTTATTGGGCGAGTCAAGTCGAGTCATAAAGGATCACTTGATAAGAGGCCGATAGTAGGCCGAGGGTCGATAACTGGTCGATGATGAGAGGGTCGACAACCGGGTAAGAAAAATAATGAACGGAGAGAAACAAAAGTGATATAATTGAATAGGAATCCATATATGTAATTATTTTCACAATATCTAATTTATTTCATTCTTTCACTAAGCTGTCTTACAAGAGTTTGTGAGGGGTGAGATGGAAATAAAAAAAATACCTCCATGCGAGTGATGTGGCTATGCACCGATTAGCTGTGCGAGTGAAGAGGAAAAACTTACAAGTGTGGACCGAGGAGTAAGAGACTAAAGATTGAGACATGAGAGCTGAAACAAATTTGCGTGACAAATCAAGGAGACCATGTTGACTAGGTCACTAGGATGCCTTTAAAGAAAAAGAAAAAAGAATGAAATTCCAATGGAGTGCAGAGTGCTAGTCTCATGGTGTTGATCACTTCATCTGGTGGACGTTCAAGTGTTGGTCCGTGCTAGTCCTCGTCAGTTTGGTATTTCTTGTGAGATTGACGGACTCGAAAAGAATGACGTTTCTGTTTGTTGAAATGGTGAGATTGAACAGAATGACGTTCTCATCAAAAAGAAGAAGAAAATTATGGGTGAGAAGAATGGCGTTCCCGTTTTGTTGAAATACTTGGTGAGTTCGAAAAGAATCATCAAGAAGAAAAAGAAAAATTTACAGGTTCGAAAAGAATGGTGTCTCCGTTTGACTGACTATTGATGCATTAGAAAAGATTGACGTTTTCATCATCAAGACAAAGAAAAGATTGGCGTTCCCAAAAATAAGAAGAAAAAAATTTGGCGGGTTTGAAAAGAATGACGTTCCCAACAATATATCTATTTAATTTGATTTGATTTCACTAGTAGAATAAATGCTTAATGCTGCGGTCATTAAGTGGCCTATTGCGGCGGTTTTGGCCGCGCAGCAATTAGGGGTGCAGCAATAGGTAAACCGCAGCAATATTCTAACCTATTGCTGCGGTTTCTAGCGAAAATCGCAGCAATATACTCTATTTTTTAATAAATAATAAACATATTGCTGCGGTTTTCACCAAAAACCGCAGCAATAGGTACAGGTGTAGGTCAAAAATTTTTTTTTTTTTTTTTTTTTTGCATTTTGCAATTAAATTTTGCCAATTCGATGAACATCCTACCAATTCTACCTTTGCCAATTCTCTACCAAACTGAAATTTGTCTGCAACAAACAATAACATATTTTACTTTCATTTAGGCACTTCATTACCATTTTTGACAACAACGAAAAAAACAGATCTAAAAAACGAAAAACTCCTCTCGCATTCGCCATGGTGAGGAAAAAAAAAACGAAAAACTCCTCTCGCCATGGTGATAGTTGTCATTAACATTAATTCACAGATCTAAAAAACGAAAAAAAGGAAAAAAAAAAAAACAGAACCCAAAAAAAAAGGAAAAAAATCAAAAAACTCCTCTCGCATTCGCCATGGTGAGGACGAAAGAGAAGAAACACAGCCCCCAGATCTTCGTTCGTCATTCGCGTCTCACCACCTTTCGTTGATCGTCGCTCGCCAACGAATCTCCTCTCTCAATGGTGGTTTCTTCTCGGTGATGACGAAAGTGAAGGCCACGGTTGCTCGCGTTTCGCCATGGTCGAAGATGGAGCGCGTTTCGCCATGGTCGAAGGTGAAGGTGAAGAGTGAAGGTGAGGGTGAAGTGAGAGAAGAGAACCGGTGAGGGTGAACTGAGAGAAAAGAACCGGTGAGAGAAGAGAACCGGTGAAAGGTGAGAGAAGTGAGAGTGAATGGTGAGAGGAGTGAAGGGTGAGAGGAGTCATGAGAGTGAATGGTGAGAGGAGGCGTGAGAGAATAGTGAGGAAAAAAAAACCCTAGTTGATACACGCCTTTTATATTATTTTTTAATGATATTGCTGCGGTTTTTGTCAAAAACCGCAGCAATATATAAAAATATTATTTTTTAATATTATTTTAATATATTGCTGCGGTTCTTGACAAAAACCGCAGCAATAGGTCTGGTTAAAAAGTCAACTTTTTTCAAAAAAATTCTTTTGATACCATATTGCTGCGGTTTTTGGCTGAAACCGCAGCAATATCTTTATTATATATTTTGTCTTTTCTTTTTACATGATATATTGCTGCATATGGGTAAAACCGCAGCAATACCACCGCAGCAATAAGTAATTATTCTACTAGTGTTTAATTTTTTTTGTTTCGCCAATCGTAACGTTCGTGTTACTGCCGTTGCGATTGCGTTTGCGGGAGGGTGTTAGGATAGATTTAGGACTATTTCCTAAATCCATCTATCTAGAAGTGTTTACCTAGACATATCTATCTGCAAGTGTTTGGAGATAATAATTATTAGTATTATATTTAGGATATGTTTTCCTAGTTCTACCTAAGTTAGGATTTATATGATATACTATAAATATCCCCTTTGGGTTAATAATAATAAGAACCTTTTCCCTTCAATCTATTTTGACAAATCTAGTTCGGATTTGAAGGAAAATATATATTTGAATCGACTTCGAAAAAAGTTCAAATTCGACTCCGTTTAAAAAGTTCGAGTCGAATGAGGGTGAGAGTTGGTTCCCGTAAAAAATCCGGCTCATGTAATCCAATTCCGACTTTGAGGTAATAATTAGTCTTATTTTTTTTATATTAATGTATTATGTATGTATAGTTTTACTACGACTTTGAGGCAATTATATTGTACTTCCTCTCTTCTTTTTTACTTGACAATTTTGACTTCACGCTTGTCAATGCATAAGAGCATACTCAATGATTGAACTCTTTTAGGTGATCATCAAGTATTTTATTATTTTCTCTCTCCTTCACATCACTTATACCCAATATACTTAAGAACCTCTATTTTCTCACTCTCAATTGTTAGACCAATCTTTGGGATCATCAAATTCTCTCTCCTATTATTTACCATACCCCCAACATATTTATCATTTTTGGTTAATTAAAAATATATTATTGACTAGTTTCTTTAATTTAATAATTTTTTAATTGTGAAGCCTAAACAAAAAAAAAATGTGTGGAGATACCTTAATATTGGGCTCTATTGATAGAGGGAGAAAAAATAGAGCCATTGATAAAAAAAATTAAAGAATTTTACATATATATATTTTTACTAAAATATGACCACTATTCGATCAGTAAAAAATCATTAATAACTATCTATAATTGTAGCTGTTGAGATGAAATATTTTAAGCCATTGGATACTGACGCATGCCCAGTAATATTGCGACATGTGGCGCTTTGTTTTTTCCCAACCTCAATCCAACTCTTGCTCTCTCCTGGTGAACGGTTCATGTAGATGAACCTTTTTGTTGTTCTTCGCTTCCCTTTTTTATCTTTCTTCTTTCTTTAATATTTTTTTCCATCTCTCTCTCCTCATAAACCCCTAAAGGTTTATCCATTGGCAACACTCTAACTTCAACCATTAATATCTTTAGAAACCGATAATTAAAACTTATAAAAAGTAGATATTCGTAAAATATATGCATTTAGACGAATCAAACAAAAACCAGCATGAATAAATGTCTTTATGTAACTATAAATCATCAAATTAAAGATAAACAAAGTAGAGTTGGTGAATAGTGTAACAGTGAAACCGTTGCAAGTAAAAAGGAACGGAAGAAGTATAAGATTTTTCTAGTAAAATAAAGGCCAGAGTACTGATTAGATTATTTGTAATATACAAGATTTCCATATGATTGATTTAAAAAATAGTAATGGTTAGATTAATACTTCTATAAGAGTATTCTATTTAAAAAAAAAGGGCGAAAAAAGAAGCCGGGTCGGAGTATGGTGTTAGGATCTTAATTCGGACCGGATTCGAATATTCAACGTCGGCGTGGACTCAAATTCAAAATCTGATTTCTTGTAGGGTCGGAATCGGATTATGCATTATCCGCTCTAAGGTAGCCTCGTTTTCATGCCTACCTATACCACCCCAATCCCCATAATAGATACCTTCTTTGAGTTAATTAACTTGAAATAATAAAAAAAATCTACATATGTTAACTTTGGATTCATCCCTAGGATGATTAGGCCATGTTATTTTGAGCTACATTATTGAACTGAATTGAACTTAATGATAATAAAGGTTGGAGTCATATTATGCATAATCTGGTCCAAGTCCGCTTCATTGCCATCCATACCTATACCTACCCTAATCCCCATAATAAATACCTTCTTTGAGTTAATTAACTTGAAATAATAATAAAAAAGTCAACATATGTTAACTTTAAATTCGTATGCCAGGATGATTAGGCCATGTTATTTTGAGCTACATTAAATAAAATTGAATTATTGAACTTAAAAAAAAATAATAATAATAATAATAATAACAACTGAGCTGAACTAGACTGGAATGAGCTGCACTGAACTAAAATAAACTGAATTGAACTTAAGCTCAAAAGAACACGGGCTTATACGGTTATACGCTTAGATGAATTTTGTTGACAAACATTTATTCAATCTCCAGTTTTTGTGTTTATTTATTTTTATTCTTATGAAAAGAGCGGTTACTAATTACTGCAGTGTGTGAGAGCCAAGCAATGCATATACTAAAGTAGGGTAAATTTATCAATCCAAATTTACAGAAGTAAAATATGATTGCATTTAGCAACACCCAATAAGGAGAGATGCTATATCTACAGTGCCACTACTAAGGTTCGACTTTACAACCTCAAAATGATGAGAACTAAACCTTACATCTACAAGGGGAAAAATTTGGTAACACATTATTGGATTTACTCTAACAACGATCGTTTATCATTGTGCATGCTGAAGAGTTTAAATCGTACCAAAGTTAGTATCAAGTTAGAGTGAATTGGTATCAACCAAATTAGAATCAACTTGGTATCAAATATTTCTTTTTGGTACCAATTCATAATTTGATACCAAATTTACCGTTACTTAGTACCAAAAGCCTAACTTGATACCGACTTGATTTTAATTTGATACCAAATTAACTATTTAGCATGTGAAATTCAAGATTCCAACAATACTCCACAAGTCTACATCCAAACCAATTGATGAAATAATTAGTAGGTTCCAGATTGCTGCTATGACTCAGTGAGTATTATTTGTCCGCTTATAGAAGTTTTAAGCGTCGTCTGTCGTGGACTCGTGGACGATATATAAATGCTCTACAGAGTTCAGACACCGTTGCAGCCTGCTACTGATAAATGATAATTCATCCTTTACCCATCCAGATGATATGGAGTATCTACAATAATGTTAGGAGTCTTTTTATTTTTATTTTTCCAATAGCTACAATAATGCCAATCCTATGATACAAAGTAAAATTTATTTTTATATCTTTTTTTAAGGATTTTTTGAAATTTACCACCTTTTAAAATCTCAATTTTCAAAATAACCACCTTATAAGTTCATTTTTTACAATAACCACCTTATATGACCTAAATCTCTTTAAATACATACCAATTGACAGCTTTTGTGCAATAAATCGTTCGTAAACAAGGGTTTAAACCTTATATACATTCTAGTGAATAAAGGTGGAGGTGATGGAATCATTCTTAAACCCTTATTGAGGACGATTTCCTTGATGAAATCTGTCATTTGGTATGTATTTAAAGAGATTTAGGTCATATAAGCTGGTTCTTTAAAAAAAATGAACTTATAAGGTGGTAAAAATCAAAAAATACTTTTTTAAAAAATTTGATAAAGTCTATTTGCCTTCTAATCACGCCCAAGTGAATTATTCTGCCTTTTTTTGTCAAAAAGTTTCAAATTTTAACTACTAATTTTTTTCACGACATCAAAATAGAAACTATATATGGAATGTTCATTTTTCAAAAGTATAATATAAATACGTACTAAATCTAATATGAACTGGACTGTGGCTTTACAATAATTTGAATGTAAGATCTAAGGGGGTAATTCTTTACTATTTGTAAAGAAAACTTCCAATGTTTACAATAAATTTTGTAAGTCTATCTCACATAAGACTTGTTGGCGAATATAAATTTAGAAATGTCATTTTCATTTCAGTATAATATAATAACGGAGAAAGTTACAAATACATAATTAAAAAATATTAATTGTCAAAGTTGTGAATTAACAAACGTAAAAGTCAAACTATTGCATGTATTTAAAAACAGAGAAAGTACATATTGACCATTTAAATATATTGAACAATAAAGGTTAATGTACAATCAATAACGTCTTTCACCTACAAGTTTGATAAGTATTTTCTATATATACTCTTTCACATTTATGTCATTTTGTTTAATTGGATCATGGCTTCACAATAATACTAAAGCTCACTGCTTAAAAAAGATCATAAGATATATTAAAGCGAGTCAATAAAAATAAATGACATATAAGCGATACACAACATCTCCGACAAGAATTTTAGTTTCCATGCATTTGGAGGAGACGGTACGTACTACGTAGCATGCAAAGCATCATTCTCGCCTTCTCAAGTGATGAAGTAAATCGAGTATAAGTCATGGATAAATGCCACATCTTAAGTTCCAACACTCAAATCACAAATAAAATTGACATATCAACCCATAATGTTTACAATCTACAAGAAGAATCAAACAAGACCCCACATGATTATATTTTTTTCATATATTAGAAAAAATCGAGAAGATTCTCTCCATGTATGAATAGTGTCAAGATTCCAAGTGAGAAAGATAAAAAAAAAAAAAAAAGAGGGAGTACTCCTATATCTTGTGCGCTTTCATATTTATGTCATTTTGTTTCATTGGATCATGGCTTCACGTACAATAACACTAAAACCCACCGCTTAAAAAGATCATAAAATATGGAATATTAAAGCGAAACAATCAAAATAAATGGCATACAAGCGATACACAATATCTCCGACAAGAATCTTAGTTTCCATGCATCTATAGGAGAGGGTAGCATGTCCAAAGCACTGTTCTCGCCTTCTCAAGTGAATCAAGTCAGGCATGGATACATGCCACCTCTTAGGTTCCAACACTCAAATCACAAATAAAATTGACATATCAATTCATAATGTTTACAATCTACAAGAAGAATTGATGTGTAATTTCATTTGACAAAAAAGTTGCAACAATTTACCAAATGTAATTGCATAATCACTTAATCCTTTTTAGCATTGGTAGTACCCTTGTTAGGGTGGCGAAGGGTCCCAAATAACCAGTCCATGAAGATGGTATAATTACCATAATTGTTACGACCTGATGTATGGTGAAGTGTATGATAATCAGAACCCATAATGGGCCAACCTTTTGCGTCACTTCTGTCATGTACCATAACACCCCACACTGCTTCAACAAGGAAAAGCGCCAAGAAAGTAGTGAAATGCACAGGCACAAATGATAGTACTATACCATAAGGAAGTTCTTGTAAAGCTCCATCTAATGGATGCCCTGACCACCCTGATATAATATACAAAAAGGATAACAAAATAATTTAGCAATATAATTATAATGTTCATTTTACTTGAAATCAGTTTTTATCTTTTTGTTTGAGATCTCAAAAGTTGTACTCCCTCTGTCCCATAATATAGTGCTTGTTTCTTTTTTACACGGTCTTCAAGACGTAACTTTGACCTTTAATATCTTCAATTCCGTATTAACAAAAAATATAAAAAGTTGATATTATGGAACTACACATTAAGACGAATCTAACAAGATCTCACATGATTATGTTTTTTTTATATATACAAATGAGAATATTCGGTCAAAGATTTTAAAGTTTGACCCACCAAAAATGAAGTAGGCACTATATTATGGGACGGAGGGAGTATATATAAAATATAACCAGTCAATGTATATATCACTCATGTTTAAGTTGAAGGAAAACTTACAACGCAGTATTGGCAGCTTCTTTTAATTTATCTAGTTTTGAAAGACATTTTGTTAAGCTTTTTAAAGGCTATGTTTGAGGAAGCATTTTAGGTACCTTAAACGATAAGGAGCTAGAATATTTTAGGTGCTAGAATAATTAGCAGTGTTTGGGAAGCATCTGAAATAAAATTTTAGGTGGTTAAGATGACTGAAATTGATAAGTTAAAATTTGTAATTTATTAAAATCAGGTGACTGAGATTCTGGAAAATTAAAGCTTTTTAAGATTTTGATAACAACTAAAATTATCAACTTACGCAACTACTTTTGTCAAACAGTTAAGGTAATTATCTATCTTATCAGTTTCAACTCCTTTTCAACTAGTATTGCCAAACAAACTCAAAATATTAAATATTTAAAACTCGCAATGACTAAAAGATCTTGAATCTCCTTCATTGTTTTTAGAGTTTTTTGTCAGAAACAACCTTTTATAACCATTTTTTTTGCGAAAAACAACCTTTTAAAAGTTTTTTTGCAACTTACAACCTTAAATGAAAATTTTTTGCGAGATGAAACCTTTTCTATTTTTCCGTCATTGACCGTTAACTTTTTGCCTTTGATCGTTAACTCTCTCTCCTCTCATTATCCCTCTCTTACCAACAACGACACGGAAGCAGCAATGACCGACGCCGGCGACCGTCATTTAGTCGCAAAATTTCAGCTTCGTTTTCGCCGTCGTCACTTATTTCCGGCGATCTACTCTCTCCTCTTTTTCTATCTCTTAATGTTATGATGAGGGTTAGTGTTATGGTGAGGGTTAGGATTTGGGGTTTGTGATGATGATGGTAGTGAAAGTTTGGATAATTTGAGAAAATCGTGCGATTATTAGGACTAACCCGATTAGTAGTGAAAGTGTAGGGGAGAATGGGTGGCTTATTCATTTCTTTGATTCGGCGTTTTTCTGTGAGTGGGTGGCTTATTCGTTTCTTTGATTCGGCGTTTGTCGGAGCAAGTGGACGATGGTGGCATGGGTCCCGACTGGCGCGGTACTAGGCGGAGAGCAGGAGGTGGGAGGGACTGGTTGTAGGGATGTTGTTGGCCTCTATGGTGCTGCGGCTGCGTTTGCAAGGAAGGATGGGCGGACAGTCGATGGTGGTGGTCGGTTGTAGGGCCGTGATTTGGAAGGACTGGGTTTGCAAGGAAGGATGGAAAATGAGAGGAGAGAGAAAGTATTTTAAGAAATAATGGGGGAAAGGAATCAATGAAAAGTTAACGGTCAATGGCAAAAAGTTAACGGTCAATGACGGAAAAATAGAAAAGGTTTCATCTTGCAAAAAAAAATCATTTAAGGTTGTAAGTTGCAAAAAAAATTTAAAATGTTGTTTTTCGTAAAAAAAATGGTTTTAAAAGGTTGAATCTGACAAAAAAACTCTTTTTTTATTGTAATGAAAGTATATCCTATGTAAAAGTAATACTTCCCTGATAAGGTCCTTAAGGAAGAGGATAAAGGATACTTCTTTTTATATAGAGATCCACACAACTCCCAAGACTATACGAGTTAATTTAGACATTCTTCACAAAGATAATTATTTTATTCTAATTTTGTTTTTAATCAATCAAATTTAGATACGTTTAAGTATATAAAAATACGATTTTGGTTACGTGGAAGCAAACCCCTAACATGTTATTTTTTGACTAATACGCAAGTATTTTTTCCAAGCTGTCTCCTCTCCTTATTCAAGCTGTCTTGCATAAGATGATAGTGAAATTTTAAGCGACCATCATCTTATATTCTTAAGTGACATGGAATAATGTTTTCTTAATCTTATCTGGCTGCCATTATTTGCAGCTAAGCCAATGTGAAAACCTTTATTTGAAGTCACATGATAAGATGCTCAGTTAAGAACGTATTGCAATGAAGGTTAGACAATAATATGCCTAAAAAAATAAAAATAAAAATTAGAATACTCCCTCAAATTAATTGTTCCAAACCAAAAGTTGAAAGCTGAATATCAATCTTTTATATATAAAAATTAACTATCTATATAAATATATTAAGAGGCGTTTCTATCAGATGAACGGTGTGACGTGGTACCCTTCTAAAGCTTCTAATACACATGTTTATAATGTCAATAAAAAATATTAACAATGTGTAGTTACTAGGATTCGAACACATGACCTTTGAAATGAAATGTGAGAGTTTAACCACTAATATATACAATTTCAATGCTTAATGTTTCAAAGTAAAACATAATAAAGTTTTATAATTATATGTAATTATAAAAATATGTAGACAAGCTTTGTGATCTTTAACCTTTTTATTAATTAATAACATTCTCTTACCCAAATTCCATTGAAATTGTTATTTTTATCTCTAATTCCTTAGAAATCTTTTTTGAACAACTT
Organism: Beta lomatogona; assembly: GCA_947646795.1. Lineage (NCBI taxonomy): Eukaryota > Viridiplantae > Streptophyta > Magnoliopsida > Caryophyllales > Amaranthaceae > Beta > Beta lomatogona. The sequence continues at coordinate 2,483,981 of CANSNZ010001059.1, read as the reverse complement.
ATCATGCCATAACGTCCATTTTCCAATTTCGCACTAGAAATAATATTACGAAAAACTAATATAATCAATTATGAAATTTCTGAATAATAATATATTTGATAATTGTAACTGACCAGGGCATCGTCCGGGTCAAAATACTAGTTAAATATAAAAATTCGAAGTATGTAATAGATATAAACACGTAAATATATTTGGAGTCAAAGAATTTGAAACTTACAGACTGCGTAAAATCTAGCACCAAAATATCTATCCGACTACGTGGTCATTTGGTTTACATGGGAAATCAAAATTCCCATGAAATTGCAATTCATAGAAAATAAATTACTTAATCAAATTCATGGGAAATTGGTTAGATAGTTTGGTTGACAATGGGGGAATTAAATTCCCATGGGAACTTCTACCTATCTAGGGGGACCTAGGTAAGTAACTTCCTCCATTTTGTGAGAACTCAAAATTCCTAGGAATTTCTAATCCCTTCATTTTGCTATTTTATCGTCAATCAAACAACTCACCAAATTTTCAATTTCTAGGAATTTGTATTTCCCATGTTTTCTCATATATATTAACCAAACAACCACTACAATTCATGCTTCTTAAAAAAGTTTCAAGTAACATACTCCTATAGTGTTATGGATGATTTTAGCAATAATATCATATGAGATACTTCTATAGTGTTATGAATGATTCAATATTGTTGTAGAATAACACAAAAGGACAAATGAAAGATTGCTAATTAAACTTTGACCGAGAAATAATCATCAAAATGAATCAAATTCGAGATAATTTAAGGCCTGTATATTTGTTTCTTTATAAAAACCTTACTTTTTTTTTTTTTTGGGAGATAGAATGCATTATTAATATCTAATTAGGAATTAAAGTTACCTGCAAAAGGAGAAATCGTGAACTCCTTTCTATAACGATGATGAGGTGCATGAATATACTTGTAAATTGGCTTGATATCATGCATTAATCTATGAGCCCAATAAATCCCAAATTCCACCACAAAAAGATAGATAAGTGTAGAAATCACATAATATGACCAACCCACATCGCTAATTCGGGGGTAATTTCTCGTCCAACCATTCTCAGCCATCCACTCGAACGTAGTTGAGAACAATGTGCTCATTGGAATCGATGTGAAAGCTCCGATTGCTTGTGAAAGCATAGTTCTTCTTGAAGGCATGGTTTCTGCAACAATATCCAAATTAAATTCAAAACAAAATTTTGTGTTTTGTTAATACTTATTTTTGGTACGGTGAAATGAAATTAAAGTATCAATCAGACTCCTTTTACAAAGACTAAAGCCTATATAGGTGGTGGAAATAGAAGACTTTAATCACTCAATTCAAAACCTAATTCTTCCCTTCCGATCCCAGGTGATCCTAGGATCGATTCTCATCCCCGCCCTTGTGGCTCATTCGCACTAAAAAAAAAAAACATATATATATATATATATATGGGTTAAAAAAAAAATTTGAAAAAATTTGTATAAGATTATTTGTTAAATTAACTCCTAACTTCTAGTATGTCAACACTTCTTTCAAATATTGCTCTCATAATATATAGATTTCACTCTATTATGGGATAGAGTTATATTATTATAAATCTATTATAGGTGTATGAAAAACTTGTAATATTAATTTAATTTCAAATCATCTTTTAATTTATACTTTTGGAGGAATCTACTCAAAATATTCTATCTATGAGCAAAAAGGCCATATAAATAACCAATTGCCATCACTTGATACCATTTCAACTTTCCATATTTTCATTATCAATTGACAAGCTTTCCATATGCGTATATACTTTTAAGGTTATACAGAGTAATTGATTTAAAATTATATAATCGTCCTATATATGAAAGTCTTACCAAAAAAATGAAAAATTGACAAACCAAAACCTATATACTACTTTGATTTGATTTATACTCAAAAGAAATCACAATAAGCCCTAAAAATCAATTTGTAAACCTTATATTTATATAGATAATTAAGAAAATCTAATCCAAAAGTTGATAGTTGTATAGTAAGATATATAATAATTACCTTTAGAGGCAGAAGCATAGCGCTTCCAAAAGTTAAGGCAGAAAATTGCAGCAAGTGGATAGAGCACAAAAGCACAAAGTGTTGTTCGAAGCCAAGAGCTCAAGAAGTGAGGCAATAAGGAACATAGCTTCTTTGGTAGCACAATTTGGTTATAAAAACTTGTCTCCTCTAAGATCAATTTTAAAGAATTCTCCATTTTTGTAGCATAAAAGCTTGTTAGAGCTATGTATTTAAATACTAGTACTTGTTTATCATCATACACGGAAATGTTTATTAATTGAGGTATGGAACTATTTGCAAATTGCAATAAAAAAATTGGTGTATTTATTGCTCAATGCATAGATTTATTTCACATGATTAACGTCTTATTTTAATAATTTAAATTTTAATAATTTAAAAATCAGGTTGACCAAATCTTTAATAAATTCGGCACTCAACTTGTAGCTTGCAATCTGAAACAACTCTATATAAATTATATTCTTGTAAATTTATATGTTTTAAAGTTGAATTTCGATTCAAATATAGTCATGTATGGATGAAGTATTTGGCAATTCAAGTTGAGAAAGTAATTCGACTTAATTTTGTTTTATTTCTTTTTTCAATAGATCTCACATGTGCTATATAAATCAGTAAGAAGTTCAGAATTTAGGCTATGTACGTTCTTCTCATCTGACATAAGCTGATTTGGTTTGAATTTTTCATGATAATTTGGTTTGATCTGGTCCGGACTTGCATCTGACTAAACATATACGGTATATTATCACCAATTCATAAAGAAAAATTTATTCACGTGAAATCTTGTTAGATTCGTATTAACATGTATTTTTCAAAAATATAATTTTGATGATTTTTACTAGTATGAGATTATATATATAGCGCAACTGTTGAACAAAATTAAGAAGATATGATTTGATATGATTCTAACAAGAATAAGTTCTTTAGATAAGGTAAAGAGGTAGAAAGTTTCAGCTAAGCCAATATTACAGTTTTCTTAATCTTATCTGGCTGCCATTATTTGCAGCTAAGCCAATGTAGAAACTTTTATTTTAAGTCACATGATAAGATGCCCAATTGAGAACTTAGTATGTTTGTTAATAATTTGGGAGGAACCGATAGATTTGATTGTGTTGATAATTTGGGAGGAGTATCTTCATGGGTCTTGATAAATGGCTCGGATTTCGTCGAATTTCACAGTTTGTTTGCGCTTTCATCATTTGTCTCTTTGCATCTATCGTTGCACACTTGTAAACTATGAAGGTAATGAAGAATAAGAAGAAATTCATGAAGAATATAATAAGGTTGATTGAGAGGCCGGCAAGTCAATACAATGGCATTTTGGGCTATTTTCAATATATTGCTCTGATTAGTATGTTTGTTAGTTGTTCAGCTTATAAAATGTGAAAATTTAATGTTTAAACGTGAAAACTATTCTCATAAAGGGAAATAAGTGGGAAAAAATGAGTGAGCAAAAGAGAGAAAAAAATCATTAATGTTCAGCTTATAAAAAAAATCATTAAGCCTACGATTTATTAATGTCAATGATCAAACAATATTATTAACATGTAAAAAGAACTAAAGATTCTGACAAAACATAAAAACAATAAAAAAATTATTTTCATTAATTAATTTTAGTTTTGATTCACCTCTAATTATACATTATGCTTAAAAATATTGTTAAAAAAAAACTCTTTCAAACGATATTATAATAAAAACGTATAAGATTTGCTTAAAATTAATTAATCTATTACTAAGAAAATGTGAACAATTAATGTTTAAACGTGAAAACGATTCTCATAAAGGGAAATAAGTGGGAAAGAAATGAGTGAGCAAAAGAGAAAAGATACAAGGGATAACAAAAGAAAAATAAGAAATGGTTAAAAAAACAATTGTGCTATAACTTAGTGCTCCGAAATGAAGTTGGCCAAAACAAAAATTGATAAGATTAATAGAGGTTTATTAAATACCCATACATTACTAGAGTTTTTTAAGTACTCACATGATAATCGAATATTTTTTTAAAAACTCACGTGGCGCTAGATTTTTTAAAATATCCATATAGTTAAAGGTGACTTTTAAAAAATACCCATATAGCATTTCGGCCTTTCACAGTCAGCCAAATTATAATTAATAAATGCATATGACTCGAAAAAACTATAATCACTCCGTCCCAAAATATAGTTCCCATTTCCCTTTTTTCACGGTAATTTATGCAAGTAGAATCTAAGAAGAATAGTAAAGATTTTTTGTTTATTTAAATAAATGTTGTATGAGAAAATATGATTTTAGGAGAGAGAATGGAGAATAATTGGTGAAAGAGCATTAATTGTAACACTTAGGTTGAATAAACAAAGCAAAAAAAAAAAAAATTTCAAGAAGCAAATAACTGATGAGACACGGTTTTTCTAGACAAATTATGGAAAAATGTGGAACTAAATATGAAAATGGGAACTATATTTTGGGACACCCAAAATGAAAATGAAAACTATATTTTAGAACGGAGAGAGTAATTAATAAATGCATATGAGTCAAAAGATAGAATGGCGTATTCGAGAGTGAATGAACAAGTATTTAACCTTGATCGGAAAATGGAAAACGCAAACAATATATTCAAGCTTGTTTAGTAAACTAGTGACTTAGTGAGTGATCTAGATCAAACAACTTGCATTGATCTTCAGCTCCTTTAGGATCACGAACACCTAATGAAGTATTGGTTTTTAAACTCATTTATAATTCATTTGAAACTCTTTTAAGCTACTTGAGATGCTCAAATTTCTAAAAAAAAATAACTTCTTACATCCTCAATTACTCATCCTATTTAGGATTAGACACATATATTACGTGTAAATACAAGGGAGTAGATTTTTGGGTAAATAGAGTAAAAGTACACTAAATAAAATAACACATTAATCGAGTAAGAGAAAGAGTTAGTATGAGGATCTACTTCAGTACATCAAGAATATGACGAGAGAGTATAATTTACCAGTGTTTAACATTGTCGAGGGAATATTTGGATAAAAAAAAAACCATTGTCGAGGGAATATCACGGAATGAGATCTTTAACTGTTAACAGTTACTCAAGCTAACCTAGAAATCTCCTCTAAGCGCCTCTTTCAGCCAAGCAACCCCAGGGACTCGCCGACTGCCTGAGCCACTTGGGCACGGTGGTCGTCGAGCCCCCTACCCCTCCCCCTTTATCGTTTTATCGTTCTTTAAGGTTTCGTTGTCTTCCTCTTTTGGCTTTCTTCTGGTTGTCGTATGGTACGGCTTTCATCGCTGGCAAGCTTGGGCTTTCCGCCTCCCCCTACCTAGTCGCGTCTGTTGGGCGTTCCTCCCCCCCTCCCCTGTCACTTCGTCGGGCATACCCTCGCCTGTGTTAGTTCGTCGGGCCTCCCCTCCCCTTCCCCTGTGTTAGTTCGTCGGGCCTCCCCTCCCCTTCCCCCGGGTTTCGCTAGTTAGTGGGCTCCCCCTCCCCCTCCCCCCTCCCCCTCCCTTGTTCGAGTTCTTCGGTTGTCATGTCACTCTCCTCTGCTCGGGTTCTTCAGTTCAGTCCCTCTTTGTTGGTTGTTTTTGGTTTCTCGGGCATCCCCTTCCCCTCTCCCCAGTCCTTGGGCTTCCCTTTCCCCTTCCCCCTAGTTCTAAGGTTAGTGGTTTTTTTCACAGTATGTGTGGTTAAATTCATAGTTAGTGTAAGTTGGTTCTTTAGAGTTGCTCAAGCTATAGTCTGTTGGTTATGGCAACTTAAAAAAAATGCTTAGTTGGATAAATGATGGTGGCGTAATGTTGTAGTCATAAAATCTGTAGTTTTTTTGAAATTTTTGATGCAGGAACGGGTGAATCACGAGGGTGTGAAGTGTACGTCTGGTCGAGGTGTTGATCGATGTTCATGGTCAGACCTTATGTTTTCAAAACCGGAGGTGTGTTCGAGAGCTCACCATGTTTAGCTCTCTTTTTCGCTCGGCAATGACCTTCATAGTCTCTGCCTTGAAAAATTCAAATCTGCAGGCGGCACACCAGTTTCATCTGGTGGATTTCAGCACGCCCCGTTTCTCCTTACGGAGAAACATGAAATACTCTCGAGAGAGAGTCATGAGTCACCTAGGAACGTGACTCTTCATCAGATCATGAGCCAAGAATCCCAAGTGTCAGAAGTTCGCTGGGATTGCTCATGCGGCGAGATGCGATTCTTGCCTTTGGTTGTTCGTTGTTCGGCTCGTGAACGAGACTCGCTTCTCCTACCACTTTCATCTGTCATCAGAATTTTGACTCCGCCAGATCGACCAGCGGCTCCCTCCTTAATAGGCGACTCTTTATCGCTTGTTTGTTTTTGTTCTTAGGGCATGTAAGAGCTCATAAAACTCCTTTAGGTTTTCCTTTGTTTATGTTTGATTGTATTAGTATTAGGATGTACTTTGTTGTTTAATTAATGTACGTTTTCTCGATGTAAAAAAAAAAACAGTTACTCGAGCTCGGCACAAAGATAACAGTGAAAATCACAACTCTTTTCCTTTGAAACTATTCATCAGGACATCTTGATTTCATCAGCACAACGATAATAGTGAAAATATATCGATTTCTTCTTCTATGGATAACTTAGTTTACATAGAGGAAGGCCCTTTAACCTCAAACAACATGGCCAGCTATAGCACTGATCTTCATAACATGCTACACCCATCCTACGGTCTAGTGATACCTTGATCTTCCCTCTACATCATTTAAACACCAATAAAATCACACGTGATTTCAGATTCTCAAGTTGAAAAAACTCAAAAAGTGCAAATTTTAAATGTCACAAATACAAAGAATCATTAAAAAGTTGTTATACGTATTTGCTAGCCTCCTCTCCCTTTTTTCTCTCTTCTCTCTCCTCTCCCACAAAACCCTAATTTTCAACCTAGGGGCTACCGCCACCCTTTTGGGCGATGGTAAGCCCCCTTTTCTTCTTTTGTTACTAGTTTTTTTATGTTAATGTTTCTAATAAACTTCAGTCTCTCTTTAATGGAAAGTTTTTCTACCCATTTATTGGGTTATATCTACCCATATATTGGGTTTTATCTCTCCATGTGAGAGTTTGGAGACTTTGTTTTTGGGTTTTTGTGTAATTCAAGAGGTTGATTTGTTGATTGAAATTTGTGCGGAGTTGCAACAGATGTCAGTACTTCATTTACAATCACTTGAATTGGATCCAGTTCTACCTCAAAACTACAAAAGATCGATAGACCCCCTTGCAGAAGGCTGCATCAGACAGCGATGTGAAAGACGAGGGTTTTCAGAAGTGTCAAATCTACTCAACGATCGTGGTTTTGTCATATTAGAATTGTATTTATTTCTTTTTGATATGTATTTATTTAGTTTTGACTTCTATTGTTGATGTCGTATGACTTTGAATCAATGAATTAATTTTTAATTTCCAAAAAAAAAAAAAAAGTTGTTTTTGTAAAAAATTGGATAGATACTAGAATAAGATTACGGATCTTAGGACTTTTCTTCGATTGGGAAACATGGAAAAACTTCTATTAATGAGTAACGACATGTGGGAATCCACAGAACAATACAACGTGAGGACATGGAAATATGGAATCATCGTATGAAAAGATTACAAGAAAGCATGCCAATCAAGCTGGCCATCTGAAAGCCAGTGTCTTTGGAAAGCACCAGATGCAACATACCACATAACCTAAATTTAAACATTACCATATATCGGGAAAAACTTAAACTATCCTAAAATTCCCACTAGAGAATTAGAGATCGACATCAATACTTAGTGATTCAACTCGGCGATATAAATTATATTTGAATTGTCTATTTGTAGTGGGTAGATTGCCCACTAATAATATACCATCCTCCTCTTATAAATATTAAGTCTTGTATAAGACTACCTTACAATAAAAGTATTGTAAGACCACCTCGTTTTTCCCCCTAAGATAGTCATTACACTCACTGTTACATCAAGGAAGTCATTTTATAAGTTACAAAAGTCACTTTTAGACAATGGGTCGTCTTTCACTTTAAAGGTGTCACTTTTACTATAAGTGACCCCTTTCGAACAAAAAATAACCCCCACTTTTACAAAAAAATATATTGTAAAACGATCTAATATGCGATTTTTCATCCTATAACAGCTACCTTCAAAGCACCTTCTATCAACTCACCTGGATAAATAACCAAAACTTTCCTTCAAAACCAAACAGCTTACATCATAAAGCACCAGCCACTTCATAATGGAGGAAGAGATGAGGAGCAGACCATACGCCTTTCTAACACATGATACATACATCAGCGGACAAGAGCTCTAGTAGGCCAAAGCACTGCGCATCTTTTAAACATCTTTATTTACAACAAAATCTCCGGCATTTTGAACTGAAAAAGTGCTGATAATCAGTTGTCGGGTCTAAAATCAATTTGTTTTCTCAGCCTCCCCAATCATTGCAAGACCCTCACGTTTTGTCTGGTCTGACATCCAGTTGCAAGTGAAAACTCGAACCGTTGATAGTCTAATGCTACATATCAAGTAAATAGATGCATTTATCTACAAGAAATCACAGCCAGAAAGAGGAGGGTGGAAGAAGGGGGATAAGTAGTTGATAAGAAGTAAGAAAGCAGAAACCTGTAAGAGGCACGCAGAACATGATTCCATCTAGCATTCAATGCGAACACTGGACAAATTCTTCAGCAGCTCAATCTCCTCTACCTTAGCAATTCCAGGATCAACATAGCACAGCTGGAGAAGAATTCTTTATCAACTGATTGATCAACATGGTAAACTCAAACAAAAGCAGCACTAGATTTTCTTAGACCTGATACTGAGGCTTCCTCAAAGTATGAAGTCCTCTTTTCAGAAATTTCTGCCATCCAAAATTTTCTTTCAACGACCTCTCCAAAGCCTCTGTCGTCTGTACAAGGTTACATTTTATAACAGTAGACATCACGTGATAACATCCTTTAGCACATTTAGATATATAACGAAAATGTAGAAAATTCTAACGCATACCCACTCACGGAAAGGATAGGAATGTAGGTCATTTTTTTCTTTATTAAATGCAGATGTGATCCACTATTTTGAATTGATTTCTGCCTAAAAAAAGGTCCAATCAAGAAGTGTATCGCCCAAGAAATGTGCAATTGTTTTAGAAGAGATGGAACCCTCAGAATTGCTCAGAACTAAAGAGGGATAAAACGAAAGGAGAGATTTTTGGTTTTCCTCTAGATATTTCATTTACTACCAAGCCAGATAAGTAGCAGTCAAGATCAGTTATGCTCATGACACATATTTTACAGAAATGGAGATAGTGAGGAGAAAAATGCAGGAAGTTAAGGAGCCAAATCCATAACTGTCGACTGAGTCAAGAGAAGATGATTTGGACTCCAATAATTGAAGAGTCTTGCAGATATGCAGACAGTTGGAAACTTGAAACTGGCCCAAACAGTGGGACACATCAAAGCCAGCCAGCGGCAGCCACACGCGTTGTAGCATGGGGTTACCCAAATCTAGCCCAATCCGAGGAAACTCAAGCACAGAATATATTAAGCAATAAGCAAAAGTCATGTTTCCATACCAACTTATTAAGACATATTCTTAGATCTAGTAGGCGTAGTTGGCTAATTTGCTAGCAACTGATTCTGCACGTTACGAAGAATATCCAAAACTTGTAGGCTTACAACTTCTAAGCAAGTGAAGTAGTGACATGGTGAAGTTTCAATACCAGGAAAGATTCTAACAGCACATGTAGGTGATGTAACCAGCTGAAAGTACATGTTAACACAAGAAACAAGAAGACATCAAGGAGCAACGCCAACCAATAGATCTCCAACAACTACAATCCTTCACCTTTTTAAGAGGCTATATAGAGGCAGTGAAGAAGAGATTCCACAGTAAAGGTATATGAAAATGTTAACACATACAAAAATTACCAGCACTTCCGAAAATGTTAATTTGAACACAAAGTATAACGAAAAGGTTCCATAGTCGTTGCGAAGGGAAAAGCAAGTGCAACCCAAATGTCAAAAGAATTATAGGTTGTTAAAATGGTTTTGCAAGCTCAAAAACAAAGAAAGTTGCTTACATGACCAGGATCTAAGACCAACAAATTGTACTGTTTCTGTCCATTTTTCTCATACTTGGCTTGAATACCAATAATGGTCCTTGAATGGCCCTGATGCTGAAAATATAATGGCCTGTTTAAAAAGGTTCACAAATGAATAGAAAGAAGTAAAAATTAAAGGAAAAAAAGAAACAGACGAGCAAACATAGAGGAAGGTTACAATTAGAACAACGAAAAACTCAAGAATGCCACAACTAATAGTCAGAACAGTCACTTACATCTTATTGGTAACAACAACCCGACGTTGACGTGATTCCTTTGGTTCATATTTAGAAAAGTAATCCCAAACCCAATCAATCAAAGCTTGATAACCCTTTCTATTCTGTGCAGATCCATCACCAAACTTAGCAAGATCTTCTTTAATGTCAATTTCCCTTCTGACAACAAATTTATCCATAGGTCCACAAACTCGCCCTACACCTTTCTTAGCACCCTTACTGTCAAAATCAACTATCCTCGCTCGAAGACCAAAAGAACATAAAACTGCTGCACACTCTGTTGTCCCTATCCATTTATTTGACCCATAAATTTTCCCATTAAAATATTTTGACCCAACGGTGTCAAAACCCCTTTGCCAAGCAACTTCAAGCCATCTTTGAAGCGAACCAATATCTGGCACATACCCTGAACCTCCAAACAACACCCCTCTTGTTTCTGGCCTTTCCTTAAGTAAGTGTGAGCTAACCATTTGAATGTTACGCCATCCGCAACCCCATCCCATATCCTCTGATCTAATGCTTTGAAAATGATCAACATAACCTGAAAGTAAACTTCTAGAGTCTTCATTTTCCAAGCAATTTTTTAGTAAGTTGACTAATCCTCTTTCTACCTTATAGAAAGTTTCCCTACTCTGTAAGGTTACAATACAACAAATCTGTTCATCAATATCTTTTCGTTCATCCTTGCTACTACTATTGATCCTTTGATCCCTGGATGTACTACTTTCTGGAACCTCTTCACATACTATCTGAGGATCCAAATTCAACCAGAAGCTTCTGTCCTGCAAATCCGTCTAAAAATCTCAAATCAATTTTGTCTTGCAGCAAAGTCTTAACAACATTTATACAGCAGATTTAGAATGTATCTCAAATTAGTCCATGAGATTTATCCCTGTTCCTGTTTTTTCTCTTGGTTGAGGGGAGGGGAAGGGAAGGGGACAATCGCATCCAATATTCAATTGAAATTACCTCAACTAAGTTCATGCAATCATGAGACCAGGAGCAATTGGGCATAGATTTCAGATTTGGATAAGTTTTCCTAATGTAGAGTCATAGACGGCTTTGCAACTAACTGCTGAAGTTCAAGTCTACTTTAATGAAATTTATAAGTTCCTTCAACACATCACCATGCATTGTAGTAACTTTTCTTTTCTGCATTTAGAGCCAAACTATGATGGATACTCAGATAAAGAGAGCATAGTTGTAAGAGGCCTACCCTGAGATCATTGTGTTGTAACTTGTATCATAGCAATCAACATTTTCAACCCAGCAAAAGAAACAAAACAGCCCAAAAGGTCTATGCCCAATGTTACAAAATTAACCCCCTCCTACCAATTCTTAACAAACATGCTCATGAAGGCAATCATACATGTCGATTTCGTGCGAAATTCGTACAAAATCAACTCCACTTTATGTTGCTCTATTACATTCATATAAAAATAAATCACATCTAGCACATAAAACAACCTAATTAATTAAAATATATATTAAAAAAAAAATACCCACAAATTGAGGTGGACTTGGTGGGGCAAGAGCAATTTGCTGAGCTAATTCAATATCCTTGGTAAACTCATCATCCTCAAAGTGATTGTTCACATGCCTGCACCATAATTCTCACTTCAATATTCACAAATTTCATTCTTTTGCAAATTTTGGAAAAAACAATTAATAACATACATTCAAAGTTTAGAACTTTATAGCTTATATAATAGCACCCACAAAAAAAAGTTATATACTTCATAAAATCATAGTATAGCGATGAGTAATACCTTTCAATTTCATGGATTGATATCAAATTTTGGCAGATGGGACAGCAAGAATCATTCATTTTTGTTGTCTTTGCTTCTTCTTCTGGTTATATAAACATGGCCACATGGGTGCAATGCAAATTAAGTTTTCTGATGAAGGTACTTTGAATTTGAAGAGCTTATTTTTGAGTGCTGCGAACTGAGAAGGTGGAAATTACGAATTATGATTATGATTATGATTATGATTATGATTATGATTTATGAAGCACAACAAGAGAAAAGGCCGATGGGTTTTCTATTTTTTGAACGGAGGTTGTAGTACAAGTATTCGGTTTTTTCACCACGTACCCCGAGTTTTCGGTTTATTTACGAGGTACCCTCGCACTTTCAAAATACACGGGGTATCCTCAGTTTTATGATAATACACCTAAATGCCCTTAATTGACTCTAATTTTCTATTTTAAACCCTAATTAACCCATAATTATAACTCGTACCCTAATCCCAACTCCTACACCTAACCCTAATCCTAACCCTAACACTAACCATCAGTCCACCACCCCCTCCCACCACCCTCCCACCACCCCAGCAGCCCCTCCATCCCCCCTCCCCCACCCCTGCCAGCCCAGCTCGGCTGCAGGGGTTAGGGTTGCGGGGGTTAGGGCGAAATCGAGGGGGGAGGGGCACGACGATGGGGGAGGGGTGAGGGGGGACCTGCTGGGCTGCGGGGGTTAGGAGTGTAGGGGTGTGGGAGGGGGGGGGCCAGGCCGGGGTGGGGGGGGAGGGGGTCAAGGGGATGTTGGGGGGGGGGGGGAGGGGTTGTTGGGGTGGTGGGAGGGTGGGGGAGGTGGTGGTGGACTTATGGTTAGGGTTAGGTTTAGGGTTTAGGGTTAGGGGTAGGATTATGGGTTAATTAGTAAATAGAAAATTAGGGTTAATGACTAATGGCAGTTAACGCCATTAGTCATCAAGGGCAGTTAGGGTTAGGTTTAAGGTTTAGGGTTAGGGGTTAGGTTTAAGGTTTAGGATTAGGGGTTAATTAGGGTTTAAAATAGAAAAATAGGGTTAATGACTAAGTTAACGCCGTTAGTCATTAAGGGCATTTAGGAGTATTATCATAAAACTGAGGGGTACCCCGTGTATTTTGAAAAGTGCGAGGGTACCTCGTGAATAAACCGAAAACTAGGGGGTACTTGGTGAAAAAACCGAAAAACATTTGAGCTTTTGGAAGGGAGGTTTGCAAGATATTATCTAGGAATATTTGTCAAAAACAACCTTTTTAAAAGAATTTGGCAAAAAAAGACCTTAACAAAAATAAATTTTACAGGAACAACTTTAACCCATTTTTTGGTATTGACCAAATATTGTCCGGCGTTAACTAATTAAAACCAAGTATGTACAACCATACAGGACTTGTGACTTACATATTTTATGTTTCCCTTCATTATCCCAACATATAATGATTGAGTCAACGCTGGAAAATAATTGGTCAATGTTGGAAAATGAAGGGTAATTGGGTTGAAACTTAAGAGATGTAGGTCACGTGCCCTGCACATATTTGGTTTTAATGAGTTAATGCCATAATATACTTGGTCATGCAGAAATATGGGTAAAGGTTGTTCCTCGCAAATTTTTTCTTTTAGTGTCTTCCTTTGCCAAAAAAAAAAAAAAATGTTTCTCACAAAAACTTATATTTAAAATGTTGTTTCTGACAAATTCTTCATCTATCTATTACACTGCAAGTCTACAATATACTCGTACTAAAGCATAAATCATAAACGACACATATAACTCTATAATAAAAAAACCTTCCTATCTAAACCACATATTTCCTCGATTCAGAAATAAGTGAAATACTTCCCCCAAAAAGATCTCACACAAAAGAGAGAAGTGTTTTACTTATTTCGTAACTGAGGATGTATAAGATATCATAGGAAATATGATCTTTTATATAAAAAAAAAAACACTATTTTTTAGATAATCATCTTAAATTGATAAACTAAATTTATGAAAATTTAATTCAAAATATTCAAATATAATCTATCCAAATGTTTCCTATGAATATATATTATCTCTATTATATTTCCTCCGTTTAGAAATAGTTGCACCATTTGCATAGTGTTTATTATTCACATTTTACACTTTGGTTGTCTTTAATGATTTATATTTTAGAAAAAACATAGTCATAAGAGATCTTGTTAGATTCATGTCAATGTATATGTTTTTAATATCAACTTTTTATAATTTTTATTTATTAATAATTAAAGATATTAATATTTAAAAACATGCATTGACAAGCGTGAAAACATATGAAATGGTGCAACTATTTCTAAACGGAGGAAGTATAAGGGAAGGGGGAGGAAGATGGTGTCTCCCTCTAAAAATACTAAAGTACCCTTAATGATCTAATGGAATGAAAAAAATTACAAAAAAAAAAACACTTTAAGAACCTTTTTCATTTCAACTTTTCATTCAAAACAAGTTAAAATAGTATATGCATCATATAATTCAATCAGAAAATTAAATGGACAAAATATCTTGACCTTTTTTATAAGAAAAGATGGTACGTCCACTTGAAAAGTCTAAAACACTCATTGCCTTCTTAAGTCAAACCAATTCAATATGTCTATTCTTTTTGTTTGAAATTCATTCACAAAAAATTAATATAAAAAATCACTCACAATCTTTGTTATTTTTTTACATTAGCGAATTAATATATCCAAATTCATCTAACTATTAATCTTTCACATTTTAAGTGTAATCATAACTATAGTACGGATCATGGATGTAGTATATAATAGAATAACAAGTTTTGAAATTTTCGCACGCGTCGCGTGCGTATAAGGTTAGTACTTCTATATACTAGCCTTTTTCCCAAGCCATGCTCGGCTAAACAACATATATTTGTTTATTAAAATGAATTTTGATTAAATAAAATGAAATATAAATTTGAAAGTTGTAAATTTATAGCTAATCTTAACATAATCTCTCCAGAAGTATAACATATTGTATCTTTAAAGATTAAGTATCATTCATATATATCTAAAAGTATGGTAAGAGATCTTTTATAAAATTTATATTAAAAATTTAAAAATAAAAAGGAACTTTTTGAGGCATAAAACAATTTGATAAGGAATCGACACCTGTCCATTTGGATTTTACTTTAGTAAAATGTAATAGATAGATAGATATATGTCAAGCTAAGCTCGGGAAAAAAATTAGCTTCATCCTATTAATTATTATAGTTCGTAATTTTCACATTTTTAACATTGGATTATTCCACATAAAAAAAAAATCATTGGGTTGTATGCATTTACCTTTTTCAACAATACTCCTATAACTATTCAAATATAAGCGCATATATCAATTTCTTAATTGTTTATATAGTGTTTTTCGAGACTATAAGGCGCGCAGCTAGTGGAAATACAACCTGAATATTGACATAGAATCACCGACAAAGAGTATAATTTAATTTTTAATGTCAAATTATTTAAATTCATACATTAACATCTTTTTCTGCGAAACTGATTGTACATCGTAAAAGTAACTTGAGGTTATTTCAGTTCATTTAAGGGAATTTGAGATCACATATGATGATATGAAGATAATAAGTCTTGTCATGGCAACATAGACTTTAAATCATATCACAAAATTCTTTTCTTAGGCACATTACGGAGTTTGAAAACCATATACATTGTGGCCGCCTCACCTTTGTATAAAATAAATTTCTTATAAATGTTGAAAATCTACATTCTACCCTCATTTAATATTAACCCATGAACATGGCAAGTGATGTTTAGCCGGAGATAGTAACTACTATATATATATATATATATATATTTTTTTTTTTTTTTTTTGACATCGGGTAACTACTATATTTGAGAGTGGAAAGAAAGGTATAAAAACCAAGATTTTGAAGGCTTGAAAGATGGAGTAAAAAGTCAAAAATAACTTGAACTTGAAAATCTCCAAGACATATTTAAAGCACCGGTAGCAAATAACTCAGAATCAAGTAGGATGAAAATCATCAAACTTAAAGGCAGATCAAATGCTCCAGGTAGAATTTGAGTAAACCCTTCACTGTCGTAGTGTGGCATTTGGCTTTAAACTTCTTGTACTAATTTAAATTTATGGAACCTTATTTGAACTTATCAAAACATATAAGATCTAAAAATTATTTTTTAAAGGTGAAGAGCAACACACCTAGCATCAATTTCATTATATTTTTAATGTTGGAAATTAAATACTCCATGAATGTACTCAAGTAACTCAAATAGTGGAAATTTCATTAGATAGTATGAGGATACAAGGATGAAATACTTATAGGGAATTAATAAGGCGCGTTGTCTTTGCATTAAGAAAATAAGTTTTAG